>MU619736.1:0-270371 GCA_025201785.1 Xylaria longipes
AAAAAAACGTTTATAAAATAAAAATAGTTTTATTATAAAAAATATAACTAATTTAATTATTTAAAAAAATATATAAAATTTAATATAGTTATAAATATTAAAAAATTATAATAATAATAAAGTAAGTATACTACGCTAGTAATATTATAAACAGTGTAATAAAACCAGCTATAATATAAAAACTTATAATAAAAAAATAAAAACAAATAATAAATTAAAATTTAATTAATTTTTAATAATAACTACTTTAGTTATAAAGTTATTAATAATTAAACTTAATAAAATAATATAAAATAACTAACTTGTTTATATAGCTAACTTGTTTATAAATTACGTTAATATAATAGCTTAAAAATATATAATAAATTATTTATATAAAAAACAAATATATATATATATTTATATAAAAAGTTTATATAAGTTTTTAATAAATTTAACTATTAGTTAAAAAACTATAAACTTTTATATAATTATTATTTTTTAGCCGAAAAAAATTTTAAAACTATAAAACATTATTTAAAACAAATAATAAAAAACGTAAGCGGATAAAAATAACAACAGGAGCAATAATAGTTATTTTATTATTATTACTAATATTATTACTGTTATTTAATAATTTTATTATTAATATAATATTTAAAATAATAATAAAACTTTACGTATAAAAATAATAATAATAATAATAATAATAATAATAATAAAAATAATATTATTATTATTATTTTTATTATTATTATTATAATTATTATATAATAACTATTATTTTTTAATTAATATAATTTTAAAATAATAGCTAAAGTATATATATAACGGATATATATATATATATATATATATACGTTTATATTCGCGAGCTTAAAAAAAAAAAAAAAAAAAAAAAAGGCAGCAAAAAGTAATTTATTTTTAAATATAAAAGCTAAAAGCGCACGCTTTACTTAATTTTAAGCAAATATCTTTTAAAAAAAAAAAAAGATTTTATATAAAAAAAAGCTATATATTAGCTTTTTTTTTTATATAATATATATTATACTATTATTTAACTTTTATATAATAAATAAAAAATATTTTTTATATAAACTAATAGTTTAACTTATTAATATTTAATTTTTTTAGCTATAAATTAGCTATACGTTATAGTTTATACTTTTTTTTTTACGTTTAAATTTTTTTAAAATTATTTAATAATTATATAAAAGTACGTTATAATTAAAAAAAAAAAACTAATATTATAATATTAAAATTAACTATTTATAAAGCTACTTATATATAAAAATATATATATAATATTAATAATTAAGCAGTAGCTTAATTACCTTTATAGCTTAATTAAGCAAATAATATATATTTATAAAATTTTTTGCTTATAAAAATATTTTATATATAAAAGCTTTTTTTTGTATACTTAGCTAGTTAGTTAAATAAATTAATATATAAAGCTATTTATTTTTTTTTTTTTTAAATATATAATATTATACCTTTTAACTATTTAATAATATTAAAATATATTTAAAAGTTTATAAAAAATATATATATTTTTAATATTTATTATTTTAAAAATTATTTAAAAATATTTTAAATTAATAATAATGTTAATAATTAATAAATTAAAAAGAAAAATTTATTAATATTTTTATAATTTTATTTTTAAATATAAAATAAATAAATAAAAACTTAAATTATTAAAAAAATAGTTTTTTATAAACTAATAATATATATTTATATATAATAAATAATAATAAATAATAAAAAATATTAATTTAAAATAAAAAATAATAAATAAAAAATAAAATTAAATAAAATAAATTAATTTATATATAAAACTAAATTATAATAATATAAAAAAAGTTTAAAAAAAAATATAAAAAATAAATATATAAATTAAATATATTATATTTAAAAATATTTTATTAATATTAATAAAAAATTAAAAACGTTTTATAAAAAAAAAATATAAAATAATTAAAAAAATAAATATATTAAATAAAAAAATAATAATAAATAATTTTAATAGTTTTATTATTTATATATTATTATTTTTGTTTTATTTTAAAGCTATTAATAAAATAATAAATATTTAAATAATTAAAATAAAAATAATAGTAAAAAAAAAAACAGTATTAAAACGTTAAACTTAAAAAAAAACTTTATAAGCTGTTTTTAATAAATTTAATAATAATAATAAAAAAAAATATATAAATAATAATAATAAAATAATTAAAATAAAAAACTTATTTAATTTATAGTTAAATTAATAATTTTTAATAAATATAATTAAAAATAAATATATAAAAATATAAATTAATAATAATAATTTAAAATAATAATAATTAATAATAATTAATAATATATAATAATTATAATAATTATTATTTTTATAATATAAAATAATAATAATTATTTAAAATAATTATTTTATAATATAAATTAATAATTATTAATAATAATAAATATTATAAATTAATAATTATTAATAATAATAAATATTATATTTAATAATTATTAATAAAAATAAAAAAATATAAATAATTATTTTTAATTATAAATAATTAATTATAATTATATTTATAATAATATTTATATTTTAATAGCTAATATATTAAATTATTATAAAAGTATATTTATTTTAGTATAATTTATATAATAAATTAAATACTCCTACTTTTACTAATCAACTAGTCATTCTCTATTTAAAAACCTACACGTAAGGGCTAGTCTCGCTCCTACTTACGGGTGTGACAAAGTGGAGTCCACACGGGTAGCCAGGTACCCTAAGACACATACAGTTGCTTTCTCCCCATGCTATTCTCTGGAATGCGAATCGTAGACTATCACCACAACCCCTAGTCAATGCCGCACAAGGTACAGAGTATTCAATAGTCTATAGAGAATTAAGTTACGATGCTTCCAGCAGTTGTTTCAGGTACGCCGCGAGGTGATCCGCGTTGCCACCATTCTAGGCTCCCCCAGCATAACCGTCGTTGATATCTTATACATGTGTGTATAAACACATCCCTCGACTCTCACCTGTTGGGTTGATACTAGTTCCACTTTACCGAGGTTTAGAATTGCTACCCCACAGGAAGACGTACTCTTAGATTTCGATCATACTGTTCATCAATAACTTTATCGCGTCCCGAAATAGATACCCTACGACTGTGTGGAGGGAGAGCAAGAACAATACGAGAGTGCGGAAAGGGCTTTGATCATGATTGATCATATCTGCCTAGCAAATAGAACATAACAAACGCCAACCCAATAGGGACCGCTATCAAACACGGAATGATTCTAGCACCTGTACAATACCCTAAGATTGTACAAATGCCGAGGCTCAATGCTACTGCCACGAGCAGTTCCGAGCCTGCTCCTGCGAAACACATTGTCCCAATATCCACGGACAATCCAACTCATTCGTCTCGTCTGTCACATATTAATATACTATCGTTGCCTATTACATAACGTCGTCATTTCCATCCTCATGTATGTCCCTAGCCACTGCACATAACACAGGCTTCGGGGTTCTCAATGCTACCTGCGGCGTTGTCAGTTGACGTCTAAAAATCGTTAAGTCAAGGCAACTTACAAGCCACAACAGCGTCGGCATAGATATCGTATTCACGCTCCTTGCTCTTGTCCTCCTCATCTTCGTCTTGCTGTGGTGACTTGACGTCCTCGAGGGCAGCCTCTAGCAGCTCATCGGCTTTAGGTTTCTCCGTAGGCTCGGTTGCTAAAGCTTTAGGGCTTTCGCCTTCAGGTGCATCCGCCTTGAAGGTCGAAGCCTTAACAGACGCAACTGGTTCCGTAGCCGCTATCTCCTTCGGTGGGGGAGGGGTAGTGCTAGGTGTAGGGACTCCATGAGGGGAATTGACTATGTTGGAGTCTTGCCTCTTAGCATACATGGGCCGCGAAATAGAAGGGGAAGGCGATGACATGTGAGTGCCTGAAGGGGGCGCTCGCTTCTTCAACGCGCCGGGTCTAGCAGCCGCTGAGTCGGTAACTTTCAATGCTTCCTGGTCGACAGTGAATTGAATAGGTTGGGCGGCTGCCTGTGTTCGCAGGTAGTACATGCCAGTCTTGAGACCGAGCTTCCAACCAGTAAAGTGCATACTGGTGATCTTACCCATTGTAGGATCCTTCATATGGATATTGAGTGACTGTGACTGGTCAATGAAAGCACCACGGTCAGCAGCCATTTGGACAACGGTTCGCTGAGAAATTTCCCAGACAGTCTTGTATAGGGCCTTGACTTCCGCAGGGATGCTGGGAATATTCTGAATTGAACCGTTCTCGGCGATGATGCGATTCTTCATGTTGTCGGACCACAGGCCCAGATCGACCAGGTCCTTCAGAAGCCAAGGATTGACAACTTGGAATTCACCTGCCAAAACACGACGGGAGTAGATGTTGGATGTGTAGGGCTCGAAGCATTCGTTGTTGCCCAGGATCTGAGAGGTACTTGCGGTCGGCATAGGAGCCATGAGCAGACTATTACGTACACCATGTTGCTTGATCTGCTCCTTAAGGGTAGCCCAGTCCCAAAGGTCCGAAGGAGTGACATTCCACATGTCATACTGAAGAATACCCTGAGAAACAGGGGAGCCCTCGTAGGTGGAGTAGGGGCCTTCGTGTTGAGCAATTTCCATTGACGCAGTCAAAGCAGCATGGTACATGGTCTCGAAGATCTGCTTGTTGAGCTGCCGAGCTTCCGGAGATTCGAAAGGCATGCGAAGGGCAAGGAAGGTATCAGCTAGACCTTGAACACCAAGACCAATAGGCCGGTGGCGCATGTTGCTGTTGCGTGCCTCGGGGACGGGGTAGTAGTTTGCATCGATAACCTTGTTCAGGTTGCGAACAACAACTCGGGTGACCTCGTGCAGCTTTTGGAAGTCATAGCTTTCCGTGCTGTAATCCACAAAAGACGGTAGAGCCATAGAAGCCAGGTTGCAAACAGCCACCTCATCCGGGGCGCAGTACTCTATGATCTCAGTGCAGAGATTAGAACTGCGGATCGTACCGAGGTTCTTCTGGTTGCTCTTGCGATTGGCATGATCCTTGTAGAGCATGAAGGGGTTTCCCGTCTCCGTCTGGGCTTCCAGAATGGCATACCAGAGTTTCTGAGCCTTGACCGTTTGACGACCGCGACCCTCAGCTTCATACTTCTCGTAGAGGGCTTCAAACTCGTCACCGTAGACATCAGCAAGTCCAGGACACTCGTTCGGGCACATCAATGTCCACTCGCCATTCTTTTCTACCCGCTTCATGAAGAGATCAGGGATCCAAAGGGCCAGGAAGAGGTCACGAGCACGAACTTCCTCTTTGCCGTGGTTCTTTCGCAGATCCAAGAATTCGAACACGTCTGAGTGCCACGGCTCAAGGTAAATGGCAAAAGCACCGGGTCGCTTGTTACCACCCTGGTCAACGTAGCGAGCTGTGTTGTTGAAGACTCGAAGCATAGGGACGATACCATTGGACGTACCATTGGTACCGGCAATGTAAGAGCCCGTAGCACGGATGCGATGGACATTCAGGCCAATCCCTCCGGCCATCTTGGAAATCATAGCACAGGTCTTGAGGGTGTCATAGATACCCTCAATGCTGTCATCCTTCATGTCAACCAGGAAGCAAGACGACATCTGAGGCTGTGGCGTTCCGGCATTGAAGAGTGTGGGAGAAGCATGGGTGAAGTATTTGTTGGACATGAGGTTGTACGTCTCGAGAACCTTCTCAACATCGTCTCCCCAAATGCCTACAGCCACACGCATGATCATGTGCTGGGGTCTCTCGACAATCTTGCCGTTGATCTTCAAGAGGTATGATCGCTCCAGGGTCTTGAAGCCGAAGTATTGGTAGTTGAAATCGCGGTCATACACGATTGCAGAGTCAAACTCTTCTTTGTGTCTCATGACGCAGTCATACGTCTCTTGTGAAATCATAGGCGACAGTTTCCTGTTCTTGGGGTTGACATAGTGGTACAGATCACTGACAACAGAAGACCACTGCTTCTTAGTCTGCTTGTGTAGGTTTGATACGGCAATACGCGCGGCTAGGATGGCATAGTCTGGGTGGGTGACGGTCATGTAGGCGGCGGTCTCGGCTGCCTGTTATCGAGGTTCCTGTTAGAGAATTGCTATGTCGGTCAGGGCTATTTAGGAATGCTTACTAGATCGTCAAGTTGGACAGTAGTGACACCTCCGTAGACACCCGAGATGACCTTCTGAGTGATAGCAACAGGGTCGACATGGTCGGTGTCGAGGCCATAACACAGGCGTGATACACGAGCGGTGATCTTGTCGAATTGGACCCGCTCCTGGCGGCCATCTATCCGTTGTTCAGCGGCCAGCACAACGAAAGAGGGGTCAGTTGGAAAACATACCTCTCTTCTTGACATACATCGTGACGCGCGGATCAGCAACAACCCGTGGGAAGGAGGGTTGGTGGGGGGCAGAACTTGGGACGACGACGCCACCAAGAATGTAGAAATCCAGACAATGCAGAAGTTGTGAAGGTGGGATTCAGGTCGTCGGCAGCCTCTGTGCCGTCGAAAGTCTGTGGGTATCAAAGAGAGGCGAATAGGTGCTGCGTTGGACCTGTTTGGCAGGTTGGTGATGTTGAGTAAAAGAGGGATGAAAATGGTGCACCCACCGTCCAACCTTAAATAGAGACGCGCTGTTCACTAGGAAACCGCGTCTTAGCACTCTCTAGCGCGTCAAGCTGCGCAGAGACAACAAGCTCGGGGCAATGTAGCTAGTGCCTGCAAGGTCCTTGTTGCAGCCCGCAGCTGAGAGACCCTCTACCCGCCAGCTGCAACCTCTTTAGCAGTGCTCCGTTACCAGACTTATTCAGCAAGTCACCAGCCACTCAACGCGCATTGACGCGGTTTCCCGATGGCGGGGTTCGTCGATGTGGGTCCGCCGTGGAGAATTACTTGCATTGAACATTTATTCCATGCAGCTACTCCGGCTCGTTGCATTAGCTACCTTTCCCTTGGTATTCAGTTTTCTTGTGTGTCTCTTGGTATTTTCCCCTTCGCCATTAGGGATGACGCATTCTACGTCTCAAGTCTCTACCTAGTTGTTTAAAGCACATGTTCTCCTGGACTCCTGTCCTGGAGCGCCACAAGTTGTGGGTTAGCACCCCCACGCCAGACTAGCCAGACTAGCCAGGCGCTAGTGAGAGACCACCAAGACGCGTAAATTGAATTCCTGAGTAGCTGCTGAGGTATGCATCTTCCATATCTCTCTCTCTCTAAGTAACTACCTAACATGACGGTGGGGCGCTTACAAATGAGTCGAAAGCTCTGAGATAACCATACTCCGTACAGCTAGATTAATATGTGCCTAGAAAACGCCAGGGAAACAAACAACCTCTGATAACTTTGGTTCACTCGAGAATATGATTTGTGGCGCAGGTTATGCGCCAATGTCGGGTTGCAGTCCCTACCTACATTAGCCGAGCAAGGCAACTGGGACGAGAATGCTAGCTGTTGGATGCCGCTTACTCTAGGGCACGACAATATAAATGATGAAGACGAAACCGAGGCCATTGAGAAACATATCGGATCAAGGTGCTCCATCAAGAAGCTTTGGCACCCGAGGAAGGCCGAAGTTTTAAAGGAACTCAATGACAGCGACATGGTTCACTGTGCTTGCCATGGCCGAGCCAACATATATACGCCTCGGCAGAGCTGCCTGATCCTCGGATCCCATGGGGACGAACAGCTGGCAATTTCCGATCTTGAGAGGCTTGATGATTTTACAGCATAAATTGCCTACCTCTCTGCCTGTTCAACAGCCCGGCTAAGTGCCAACTCACTTCTATACGAGGGCATACATCTTGCATACAAATGATTAAGAGTTGATAGGGAAGCCTCCAGGACTAGAGGTTTTAGAACCCGAAAATGGAGTCTCCCATATGACCCCTACTCATATTCAGCTAACAGAAAAGGTATTCAGAACATCCTAGCATAATACAAGTCTTGGTAAATTAAACTCTTCTTATCCCACCCTTCACTGCATAAAGTGTTGACTATTACCCCAAGAAAGCTTTTATGTCATAGTATCCTATTCTTAGCCTTTCGAGTTAAAAGTTCCCGCCTTCTTGGCCGTAAAGGCAGCGAGGAGGTCCATTAGCGCCGGTGAGAGGCAGTCGTACGACTCAAGTCCCGCTTGCTTGAACCCGCCTCTCACCTCCGGCATCTTGTCTGGATTGAATCCTTGTTCAATGATGCTGCTCACAAACGCAGCAAACTGCGGCTCTTGCCAACCGTCCTTGCCGGCCCCTTCACTGAGTTCCGTGTGGACGAAATCGAGGCCTTTGAATGCGTGGTCGACCTCGATGCGGCCGAACAAGTGGACGCCGCACTCCTCGCAGGCGTTTCGCTGGATAGTGGCATTGCTGTCGATGATGTGTAATTTCGACGCATTGGCGGTCACGGCGAGCTTCTCACGGGGGACGACGCCGACGACGCTGAACAGGGCGTTCGTGGGTTTCCAGCACTTGGAGCAGCCACAGGCGTGGTTGAAGACTACGTCTGACGATAGAGTAACCTCGACGGGGGCGTCTTTGCAGTGGCAGGAAAGCTTGCCGCCTGCGTGGTTCGGATTCCCCTTGTAGCCCGAACCAATAAGAGGGTGGAGGGACGCCATTGTCATTAATGTTGTACAGATGTTAGACTTATGCGATGACTACAAGAAAGCACAATTGAGAACCCTTCAGGTACCGCCTTTTATATATATGATTAACATACTCTAATAAGAATTTCCCTTTAACTCTGACATTGAGGGGTGTCGTTTCTCCTTCGGTAGATACTGTCGCGTAACTTGGGTGAGATCCCGACATATCTGCTGGTGCCTAGGTAGTTGGATGTTCGCCTTTGTCGGCTAAACCCGGCTACTAAGTAGAACCAGTTAGATTAAACGCAAGCAAAAACATATAGCTTGGCAGCATTGGGCTAAATTGCGTAAATCATAAAGCCATCGTACAATTGAGGGGAAGAAGCCTTGGTACTGAATTGGCTCTTGTGATCTGATTATTGAGGATCCTAGCTAGGGAGCAAAATTACCAATAGTGACACGGTGTTCCTACTAACTAAAAGCCTGGGGTTTTGGCGCTATACCGGCTTACTTTAAACGCGTTGCTTTATTTTAGCCTTGGCGCTTTAAACCTATTTAAAACCCTTTATAAAAAATTTGGCTATAAGTTTCGTTGCCAATAGCTATTTGACGGATGAGCTGTTCAAGCGCCAGGATCTCTTAAAGAGATGGTCCTAGCTTAAGTTTCGGAGTGTACCTAGGTAAGTATGGTACCTACGAAACAATATTATCGAAACCCTCAAGACTGGTAGTGCAATCTTACCTTACAGCTAGCGCTTTTAGAGTTGTGAATCCGATCAACGAACTGATCTCTTATTTCAGGGCTAAATAGCCGGATGATTTCGTGGGGTCGTTTGCGACAGAGGCCACACAAGCCACCTTGCTGAGCCACATACCTACAGAACACCCGCCCGGCTAAGCCACGCACAGACTTGGTGGGGTGCGACAATCGCAGAGAGTTGCCCGTAGCCTTTTGCGACTGTCCTTTTTAATCCCTGAAATCGCAGTGGTATTCTTTGTTCGCGGTCTACAGGCAAAGCTAATCTAGTTTAAAAAAAAGAAAGGTAGTGGTTTTGGTGGCAGAATTGGTGCTGGGGCCTACAGACCTGTGTGGCTAGGCAGGTGGCTTGTGTGCGGCTTGACTACATTCAACCTAAACTGCCCCTACTCGGAAACCACAAAACTAAGGAAGCAAGGCGTTTCGGCATAGATTATCATGGCATCGCCAACAAAATTCCCCTTGTTTGCCAAGTTGGCGCCCGAATTGAGGATTCTCACATGGGAAATATCTATCCTAGACTACCACCGAGACCGGCTTGTACTAATACACGAGTTTACCAAGAGAATACTATGCATTCGCAACCTTGCATGCTCACCACACTTCCACGCTACATGGGAGAGCCGCAAAGTTGCCATGGATCTCTACCCTATTCGACTTCCTGTTACACGGATGGTAGCCCCAAGGTTGTATCGCCGCGTAGAAGGCGATCTCAGCAACGATCCACACCGAGGGGCCGTTTACATCAGCACCGACCACGATATCTTTGTATTCAGCTTCAGCAAGCTAGCGCTTTGGGATCTTGCCGAACAATACTACACAATGCCCCCAGTGGGGTATTTCGGGTGGAGTTTATCGCAGACACAGTGCCAAAGCATGCGACGTATGATGTTGTTTAGCATGGTCAATTGCTCGTTATAAAGGATGGGTGCCATCGTACCCCCGACTGGTAAGTAATTCCATATGCTATATTGCTGTTTTAGCGAATTTAGCGTAGAACCCTCCTTTTCCAGCCAAAATTATGTCCTGAAAGCCCCCGATGGCTTAGCTTGAAATGGCGATGACTGACTCAAAGTCTTCTAGTGTTATCAAATGCGACGCAATGGATTACAACAATCCTTGGTACGATAGTACAGTTTTCTCAGGTATCCAGAGAATTCTTTATGCTGTGCTGGATGAAGACATCGTGGACGGCATTGCCATGTACCTGAACATACTCAAAATGAGCGGACGTTCGATACTAAAAGTCCTGGAGTAGAAAGACTGGCTAGCCTGCTTTAATGTAGAAGATGTAAGAAAGTATTAGGAAGAGGGCAAGCCTTTAGAATGTGTATATCCCACGAGACAAGGCCGAGTCTGAGTTCACGGAGAGCCGAAATGATAAAAAGTTTTATGTTAGAGTGTCAGCTCAAAGGCCTTCTAGCTACGCCTAACTCACTCACAGTAGGGACCTCAGTCACTTCCATATAGTGTTGAGGCTATGTAACCTAGAATAGTGCATCCATATTTCCTATGACTGGATGATCGTAAGACAAGATTCAGATACTGTGCTAGGTTCGCTTCCACTGATCTCGCCCACCTAAGTCCTTTGACGGTGGCAATACCGAAAGCTTTTGAGAAGTATCGCCACCCACATTGAGGGTCAAGGTCTCTGAGCCACCTGGAACAACACCGGGTCGAGTAATGGCATGTTGCCGTTAGATCAGAGACCTGTATCAGACCGAACATCTGGCTGGCAGGCATCCTCCCCCGATCCAGGCTCCGGATCATCTGGTATTGGAGGTATTGGGGGTGGATTGGGGTCGTTAGGGTTAACGAAATCTCTGTCTGCTTGTGAATCTCCTGGTGGACAGAGAATGCATGTCTTATTGCAAAGACCTTACACCTGTGATATGGGTGGTCAAAATCGGTGGCATTTCCAACGTTGTAATTTCAATGATCCTTTAAATTGACATGCTTGTCCCCGAACGGCCGTTTCTGTTTGTAGTTCTGATGACCTCGGTCTGTGCCACCTCAAGGGATGTGATATACGGCGGTAAACTGATAATGGTCGTCTTCGTTAGTAGGTAAGGAGGGAAGATCAGCTCAAACGGTGGTTCACAGGAGACGCCTGAACCTGTGCTAGTGTAGATGTCAGAAGAGACGTAGAGTAGTCCGGTCTAATTCCAGGTGAGCAACCACCAGCTTCACTAAAGGTTTAAATATCAACGGCCCAATATATTATGCCCCCAAACTGAGTTCTAATTATCTCGCCCTTCTTGCCGCTTTATGTTTCTCGGACATATTAGCTACTCATTCAGTGCCTATTGTGTACAGGGACGTTTAATTAACAATATAAATGGAATCGGGCGTGCAAAGAAATGTGGTCCGAATCATACCTTCATAAACAAGGTAGTCGGACATTGTTTCCTTGCCAGTCGAACCACCCCATATTTGTGCCATGATTCGATTAGTTGGTCAACGAGAGATGAGTCGGGCTCTTCAAAGCTCTCATACCATCCCAGCAGCTCAACGATATCGTCGGAAACTCCACAGCTATGTTGGGAGATGTAGTCACGATAGTGAGCTAGTGCTGCAAGAACCTTCTCTTTTGATGAGGCCGCCTCATCACGATTTCACTATCTTATGTGTGTTTGGGGAGACTAGCATTGGGAGATCGAGTTACGCTGGTCATCGGTTATGAAATGAAGAATTTCACTTACCTAGATTGCAGACGGAGTTTACTAGAAGCTATAGGTCGTTATGACGACGAGTCTTGCGATGTGATAGGGGAAGGTTCCTCTGTGGTGAAGGTCCTAAGCCAACCGCTAAAATGGAACACAACTTATAACTTCTAGTACCAGCGTTCGGCAACACCGGATGATGGGAAATCACTTATGTCGTATTTAGATCGTCCTTCTGTTAGGCCTTAAGATTTTACAGCATTTGTGAGATTTAAGAAATTGGCAGTGGGATAAATAGATGTCTTATTTAAATAATACATTTTTCAAGTCTTTGAATAAGTCTATTGTACAGCCACATTCCACGCCTTGAAACGCATGTAACACCTGGGACTCATCTTGTAATCTGTTTCAATGCGTGCAATACCTGTGAGTTTTATGCTACAACACGTTGCCTAGCTATACAAGACATCGCTTGCTTAGAGGACTAGGCTTTACCATACTCTAACTAAGCTAAGGTAGGCAAAGAGAACAACCTTGCTATCCTATTCCATACCTAGGTAATGGGGTGCAAGTAACAGAGCCCTTGAAATACAATGTCGGATATTGTGCACTTCCGTAGGCACCAAGTCGAAATCTTATCTAGCAAACGTTAAATACGACTGAATTGTCTAAGCCACCCTGGACACCTAGGGAATATGGTTACAGTTGCCTAATGGGCAGTGCGTCCGTGCTGTTTCCTTCAACCATCCTACAAGAGCTACGGAGCAAGCGAACCGTGCCTGTATCCTTCCATGGCGTATTACTACGAGGTGTATCGTCGGCAAATGGATTAGAATTCCCAGGTCATTCCCAAGCGATAAAAGTTGAGAATGTTGCATTTCTGATCAAATCCTAAAACAGTTGTACGCTTTGACGACTTTGTTTCCTTTTCCTTCTATAACATAGTCATAGATTGCCTATACGATTTGTTCTTGTCAGTGAATAGTTCATTTGCAAAGACTGAAAAAGGGGGAAATAATAAATGCCACAGAATTTTTTTTTGGAAATGGGCTAGATGTATTAAAAATGAGTGAACTGGGGCGGGTTGTAAAAAACTGCGTTCTTGGGGCAGAACTCGGTGCCCTACAGCAAAGCCACACTCGCTCCAAGTATCTGTGCGAGCGGTTGCTTGCCAATTACATGTTACATTCGGATAATCGCGCGGCGATTCTGTGTTTTATCTAAGGCTGCTGACCGGGGGGGGGGGGGGGCAGCTACCAGTTTCCGGAACACCACGGAGTTTAAATTCATCGGCGCTGTAGCAAGCTCACTTGGGCAAAACATAAACGCCGTTGTGAGGCCTTGGACAAGGTGCCCGATGAAGCGTATTTGAACTCGGCTGAAGAGCAGACTGAAGGCTCTATCGAACAAGACGCCGTTTGCCCATTAGATCCACCATCCCTTGTTTTTGAGGGAGTCCGCGCCCCATCATCACCTCCCCCTGAAGAATATTCGGCTCCACCACTGAAGAATTTCGGGTTCCATCACCAGTGATTTCATCCAACTAAAAAGAATAAGACGAATGAGGCGTCGCTTGTATAGGATTACATGCTCCAGAAGATGTACTGAAAAGAAAAAAAGATAACAGAGCGCTCCTCCAGTATGTTCTAATTCCTTGACTCTTCGTTTCCCCGTAGCTCAGTCAGTGCTCGCCATGGTAGTTTACATCCTTACGCATATGGTACTGAAGGAGCTGATGAGATGAGAATACTGTATCCAATGTCTCAGGCGAAGCGCATAGGTGATATAAACATGTCATTTAAAATTGAATTTGTTTGCGTATATAATTCAATGACCTCGTGCACGAAATCTTACTCGAACTAGTTATGAGGTAATGACGGGTATGAGCTGTGAGCCGATATTAGACGAGTACCTGATAAGCCTATATATATAACCACAACCGTAGAACCTTATATAATTCTACATCTACATAAAACAATAAAATCTCAATGCGGTATAATGATACTACTCTAAGTTGGAAGCAGTGCATCTAAGCGCTTAGGGTTAGTTGAATAGATCGACCTATTGACCTAGGTATATTGTATTCGGGATCTCTTGGCAACCTATATGGAACGTTTTATAGTCTAAATCGGTACCCAGCTTAATGCTCTGCCTATGGTCTGTGAACTCGGTTAGACGACCAAGGTAGCAACATCGTGGCGGTTAGCAAGTGTATTGGGCCGCTATACACCGACAGCCCAATGGAAAACGTGTCGGTGTGCAATAGACCGATGAAGCAATAGATAGGCGCGAAGCTCATATTGGTCCAATACTACTTCTACAAAGCCACTATTCAAGTCGAATCAAGTTAGAGAGTAGCCACGTTGGGAATATGAGACTATCGGATCCACACCATACGTGGACGGTCGGCGATCTATCTGGCCCAGGTCATGGTTGCGCAACCTATATTACAGACTGGCATAAGGAGCCCGACTCTCACAGCATAATTGTTTAAGAGGACATAGACGACCGCCACATCAACGCCTCGGGTAGACGCGACCTATTTGTCTCGACTCGGTTCTCCGCTCTCTTCCTCGCTTATACCGCCGGCCATTCACATCAACTGTTAAGATGTCTATGGGATTCGACGAATGCGCAGTAGTCAGAGATGGATTCCCCCGACCTGTCCCAGATACTCCCTCAGACGTGTTGGAGCAGTTTCGGATGACTGGCAAGGTGGTTGTGGTGACTGGTGCTGCGGATGGCATTGGGTACGCGGTGTCAGAGGCAATGGCCGAGGCGAACGCTAATGTTGCCATGTGGTACAACTCGTGAGTTGACGCAGAGTCAGGGCTCCGGGATGAAGTTTCTAGTGCTCATGGTTAAGTAAAGAAACGATGCTGCTATCGCGAAAGCTAAAAATTTGGCCGAGGTTCACGGTCTGAAGATGTCTGCGTATAAGGTTGATGGTAAGGCATCACTTCCTCACCGGCGCGCTTTAAAACTAAACGATATGATTTAGTCTCTAATCCCCAGGAGGTGCAAGACGGAATCAAGAAGGTCGTGGAGGGCTTTGGCAGAATAGATGTTTTTATTGCCAATGCTGGTAAGTCACGCACAGGCTCCTTCAAGGGAGGATTGGGGCACCAACGGCTGACAACCTTTCAGGCATGGCAATATCCAAGCCTATCCTAGACCAAACACTCGAGGAATACAGGAAGCAGATGTCAGTCAATGGTAAGTTGCAATCCTGGAGCCTATGGATGTAGAGTTCATGCACTGACTGATCATTTAGTTGATGGCGTGGTGGCCTGCGCAAAGTACGTCGGTGAGGTATTTAAACGCCAAGGCACGGGGAACCTCATCATAACGTCAAGTATGAGTGCACGCGTCGTCAACGTACCGACAGACCAGCCTGTGTATAACGCGACGAAGGCTTTCGTCACACATTTCGGCAAGTCGTTAGCTCGTGAGTGGCGGGAATTTGCCCGAGTGAATATTGTTTCCCCTGGATTTTTCGACACGAAGATGGGCGCTAGTCCGCCTGGTATCAACGAGGCCTACCGAATGGCAGTTCTGGGAAGACAGGGCCATGTCAAGGAGATCAAAGGCTTGTACCTGTATCTTGCCAGTGATGCCTCGACATACATGACCGGTAGCGACGTTCTTATCGACGGCGGGTATGTTCTGCCGTAGTACTTCCAAAATGCTGTAGTCCATTAGATGACCGGCATCCATGGATCTTAATCGCGTGTGTGAGAGATTACATGAGAGCCTGGAGATGCCCACTGTGATAGTAATTTAGCGGTTTAGGTACGGACCCGTGGACCTGTACTAAGGGTTCCGATCTACCCCGGAAAATTTAAATAGTGAAAATATGCAACTTCCGGGTATCTTATCACCAGCCACATCCATGATTTCATGCACATGCTGTTGGATGAGATTGGCTTGTGAACTGAGCGTATCCCAATCAAAGACCGGGCTAGATGTTATGTTGACTCATTCATATCGATGCAATTTTCATTATACTCTTCTTCATTCAGACGGAAGACACATCCATGATCCGCAGTAAAGGTCTTTTCAACTGTTTCACACACTTTAAGACCAGCGGATTGCCAATTTCGCGCTTTTTGGTGAGACCTCTCTCATCGTTCACATCAACGATGGCTTCTGAGGCAACAGGCCCTGTGCCTGCTGCCGCTACTACAGATGGCAACTCAACGTATAAGCCACGTTATGTCGATGTAAGTCAAAACCGCAACTAAGAGCACCATCCCTTAGTGTCCTCTATTATCTTTCTGAAATTTCATCGAGAAGTAGTCTTACAACATCAGCCTGCAGTCGTGCTGAAAGGTACTCCCAGTGTTTCTTGCTAATTATTTTCATGGATATTTGTAGATAGGCATAAACCTCGCAGACCCCATCTTCCGAGGCGTATACAATGGCAAGGAGCGGCATCAAGATGATCTACAGGCCGTGGTGTCTCGCGCGCAACAGGTTGGATGCCAAAAGCTGGTCGTCACTGGGTCTGACTTCGCGAGCTCAAAATGTGCGCTTGAAATAGCGAAAGAATATCGTATGTAGACTGTCTCCCCCGGGCATTTTAAAGAATAGTTACTGACAATCCCGTAGCGGGTATTGTATACACAACAGCCGGCATCCACCCTTGCTCAAGCTCAATCTTCAGCACATCACACGCCCACCATGACTTGAAAGAGTACACTATGCCGAATGACACCGACCCGGAGAAGCCCGTCTCCGAGGATTACGAGCCAGACCCAGAGAAGACGAATGAAATTATTTCGGAGCTTCGCACCTTTATTGAGTCAGCCAGAAGCACACATCCGGGCGCTCTCGTCGCCTTCGGTGAGTTCGGTCTCGACTACGACAGGCTGCATTTCTGTTCTCGGAAGGTCCAGCTACATTCCTTCGCAGCGCAACTTGACCTAGTGCTATCGCTCACCCCACAGCCGCCACTATTCCTGCACTCGCGGGCAGCGCACGAGGACTTCGTCGGGCTTCTGAAGGCTAAATTCGGGAGCAGGCTCGAGAAGCTCGAGCGCGGCGGCGTCGTACACAGCTTCACTGGGACGGCGGCTGAGATGCGCGAACTCGCCGATCTAGGCCTACACATCGGCACGAACGGATGCAGTTTCAAGACTGAGGAAAACTGTGCCGTGGTCAAGGAGATACCGCTGGACCGGCTCATGCTTGAGACTGATGGTCCTTGGTGCGAGATCCGGCCCACGCATGCCGGGTGGAAACACCTGCTCGAGGCCAAGGCCAAGGCCGAGGGCATCTACGCTGCCCCGAATGGCAATGGTGGCGACTCTACACTTGTGACGACAGAATCCACGCCTACGTCCACCGCAACCCCAACTCCGAACGCTACAAGAACGGCAACGCCAAACCCGCCGCAAAATCCCGCCGCAGCCGTGCAGTCAAAGCCCGCGAAACCTCCCAAGAAGCCCCAGAAGAAAGAACCCGAGATCCCCGAGCGCTGGCGCACCGTCAAGAAGGAGAAGTGGGTCGAGGGCGCCCTGGTCAAGGGTCGCAACGAGCCGTGCATGATCGAGCGTGTCGGGCAAGTCGTTGCCGGCGTGCGGGGCGAGCCGCTGCGCGACGTGTGCGAGGCCGCTTGGGGAAACACTGTGAAGGTCTTCGGGTTGGGTGAGAATCAGAAGCGTGAATTATGATTCTAATAAGCATGCCTTTCCTCAACACTGGTTTTGAAGTTCCCAGGCCGGGCAAGACGTGAGAGAGCTCAATTTGAGTGCTGAAAGCGGGCGAGAGACCTAGACGCTGAGAGATGAAGACGAGCAATGCGTCATATAGAATATGTGCATTGCATACTGCTCATCCTGCTGATCTTCATATACGCTTGGTAGACAAAGTACGAAATAGACAATGTATCTAAAATATAGCACTATAATTAGAAAGCGTGTTATGCGCTGACACTGACATTATCTAATGGCTTTCCAATCTCGGATCTCCGGAGTTTATATGCTACCTTTTAGGGAGGCCAGCTATGGGAGTCTATCTCAAAGGGTTGGTACTTATTTTCAAGTTACCAGTTGATATAAAGCAGCGATGCCGAGACTGCGCAAGCAGCATTGTACTCATAAATCTTATTGATCATGCTGTTAACATTTAACACTAACACCACCAGCTCTCTCGCGCCAGCCAGTAATTTTGTTTACACAACCCCCGGATTTTCCGGCTCGGCTCACAATCCAGAGCCTCTGAACCCTCTTATCCTCCCACTCCTCACAGCTCCCATCGTGACCCCGTCTTCGCCCGTCATCCACCCGGGCATGCGGTCGCCGTCGATGAACCCAGCCTCGACGAGCTGTCGGATGCCCGCGAAGACGTGTGTTCCGTGGAGCGAGAGCCGGACATTGGGACGCCATGCCCACTTCTCTCGATCCCTATCCCTATCCCCTTCACGTGCCTGTCGCCCTGTGGTGCGGGCCTGGTTTTCCCTAGAGGCGCCGGTCCCCTGATCTCCACCTCGTCGATGCGGCTCAGGGTCTTCGTCTTCGTCGTCTTCGGCTTCTTCCAAGAGGCCGGCGTCGATACCACTTCGGCGGCCCTTCGGTCTGCGGGAACGCGGTTGTGCCTCCTCAGCACCCATGCCCTCCTGACCATCACCTTCGCCTTCGACATCTGTCGCGGGTATTGGAAAGGGATCTTCGATCAAGACGTCCACACGCTCGATGCCTTTCCCGTCATCCATCTTCATATTATCGCCGAACCGCGCCTGCGCAACGAGCCTCGCGCGCTTACGCCGCTTTCCCTCCTCCGCTACTTCAGGATCCAAGGTCCGCTTACGGGTCGTCGTCGTCTCCTGGTTCCCCACATCAGCGGCCTGCTCATCGTCCTCATCAGCAGCATCGTCCGACAGCGGCGGGGTAGGCAGCATCGAATTAAGCGGGCTATCAGTGCGGGCATCGGCGGCCTTGTCGCCCGCATACACGCTCCACCCGCCCGCGGCCGCGTTTCCACGTCCCGAGCCCCGGAGACTGATCATGGCGTCCAGGTTCTTGGTCTGCAGGTTGACGGCCTTGAGGGTGTACCGCTCGCGCGGCCGCGACAGCGCCTTGGGGATCCCCTCGACGACGAGCGCGCGCAGGGACCGCGTCTCGGCGTGGGTCGTCGGCCCCGCGCTCTGCGACTTGCTGACGAAGATGTGCGGCGAGGCGTCCGGGAACGCGACGTAGATGGTGCGCGAGGCGTCGAAGCTCGTCACCGCGCGGGCGGTCGAGGATGAGGACCCCGACGCGGCGGACACGGCAAGGTCGGTGTTGTAGGGAGAGTCGAGCACGAATATGCGTAAGAGGAGGAGCGGGAGACCTTTTGGGCGGTCGAAGTTGTAATGCGCCTTGACGTCGGGGAGCACCTCGGCCTGCAAGTTCTGTAGGAACGTGCTGGGATGGAAGCGTGGGACGTGCATGGTCGTCTTGTCGATTTTGTCGTAGGCGTGGCCTGCGTCGACGTCGTCCTCGTGATCGGGCGTCCGCAGGCGATGGATCTTGTAGCACGCCCATTTCAGCGTCCCGGGATGATCATACTGGTACTGTAGATCCGCCATGGCGAGCTGGTACAGGCTGAGGCCCTGCCGCCAGTCACCTTCTAGTATGCGGTCCACGACTTCCCGTCTGCTACCCTTGCGCATCTGCATATCGGCGTACAGTTCCCGGAGCTCGGCCAGCGAGGACGCCGGTGGGTAAAGATCGCCTTCGAATTCATCTTCGTCCTCCTCGTCGGATGAGTTTTCGCGGAAGAGTGGGGGGCAGAGGGATTGATTGCCCGGGTCGAGCCAGTCGAGAGCGAGGGACAGAAGCGATGGTCGCGAGAGCCGACTCAGGACCTTTATGACGGAGGGGCTGGAGGGATTGACGCGGAGGGACGAGGGTAGACGAGCCGTGGTCGGGAGAGAGAGGGGCGGCGCCATGGCTGCGCGCCTGGCCGGTGAAAGTAATATTCTGTACTGAATATCCCGACGAAACACGTACTAGTAGTAGTATACTCCGCTGGCGAGGGGGGTTGACATATTGGTATATGTTTATGCAGATACGGGATGAGATACCGGGATGGGAGGGACCTCTGGACGATGTGCTAAAAGACGCGACGCGTCTCTTAAAGTGTCAGGTATTTTGGTGGGTTGGAATTACCTAAGTACCTACCTAGGTCCTAGGTAGGTTACGTACTCCGTACTCAAGCAGTTACTGAATTCGGTGGGTACTGCGACTGTAACAAGCGTTACTAAGTACAATAATATACATGTCACTGCACGTAAAATTCGGGGTTCTGCTTGTTTTTTGTGAATCTGATAGTCTACCATATCATGATGGAAATAATCAACTGTGATGAGGTTGTAATATGGACTCAAATGTGTTACCATATGCGATTACCACTAAAGGATGTGATGGCAAGGTTAGCAGATGCTTGAGCCGTGGGGAAGCCACTGGGACACTGGATTGGCCTATAATCACGACATGATGTTTTCATCATCCTCGTCACACTAGATCGTTTAATCTACCCATGATTAGCAATTCTCTACCGTGGACAGTAGTAATGTATTGTTGTTATAATGTAGTGAGAACTTGATATTACCCCGCGAGTTATATGAATAATCATGAATTAATTCGGGCGCTTGTCTCGATGTTGGCGCTTCTACGACGAGGTATGAATACACTTGGGGTAGCAAGTCCGGCCAATCCTATTGGTTGTTTCAATCAACTCCAACCTCCAACTTGCGATCCAGGCTCATGCAACCTGGAGATAAGAGAATGAATGAATGGCATTTGCAGTATACCTATGTGTAGCTCGGCCGACATTGAGACTACCGGTTATTCATATTGATGGTGGCTTTACTTAGATTAAACATACAGCATAGAGCGGATTGATCCATCGGTTTTCTCCAGACAAGCTACAGTAGCTGCTTTGCAATCACAATAGGGAGAACGGGTCTGTTGCTTACAAAGCACGCCTAGTGTGAAGACGTTGCAATATCCTTGGCTGAAGGTAACATCAACTAGAGACGGAAAAAGAAGTTGCTGGCATCTGACGCAAATCTGTATGTGGGAGAGTATGCAGAATGTAGGTAAACCTGGAATGTAGAGATTCGTATGCATGCTAACGGAGCCGGTGGGCGGGACGCCCCAATACCATCCGCTCCATCCTGCAACAGGCAGCCCGGAGATCGCAACAGCTCTTAAAAATCTCTGCAGCTTTATTAAACGGGATTTGAAGCTTATAAATCCGTCGTGAGTCGAAATCCACTGAGAGCCGAGACTGGACGCCGTCCCCATTCGCCCGATCGCACTACTGGTAGTGCCCAGTAGTGCGCTGTAGCCTGCAGGTCGGTATGTCTTACATGTTCCGGTCGCGGGCTGTGGGCGTACCTCTTGGCAGGTTTTGGCTGAGCCCCGAACATCTCCTGTTGTGAAGGTCCGGTGTTCTTCTAATTGCTAACAAAGAGAGGTGACTGAGGGGGGTTACCGAGATTGAAGTTGAGATACGTTGAATACTTGACGTCAGCCCATCAACCTCCTGCAAGGTTATCAGCAGGTAAGTAGGTACTTTAGGTAGTTATCAATCCTGTACGCATGGTACGCGGAATAAAGAAATAAATGGAAATGCCGAGATCGGGATTTTCTCGGTGCCACCTGTCTGCATCTAACTAGGTAGGTATGGAGATCTCACCATCACCATCATTGATTATAAATCTGCAGTACCTAGTGTAGCAGACAACTATCTAGATCTAACCTGTTTGGGAAGGAAAGCTTGAGCACACACATGACTCTGAACATGTGAATTGTATGTTATTATAATAATATGAGACGCAAACACTTTCCATTTACGAACCTTGGAAGTTGAGAGGTGAGACGGAACTACCTAATAAGCGGAATCTACATACTATATTGTACTACCAGGTAGAAGTGGCGATGGATATTACCTTACTATCTTACAGGTCGGGAGAATTAGGTAAAACCAAACGTGGGGTGAGACCTGGTTCGTGGCTCTAATTGGCCAACTTCAACTGTGGCTCAAGTCAACCCACGTGCAGCAACGCTGCTCTCTCGCACCAGCCTTGTTAACTACCTAGTGCAACATAGCGTAGTATATCAAGTATATCCGTCCGACTTTTACAGTTGCTTACTAGGTATTTTGACTCTTATATGCAGCGTAAATCGTCTCATATCAACACCTGTGTAAACTATACTGGCCTGAGTCGAAAATCGACTTCCCGTACGGCTACGATTTATTACCAAGCTGTGCGGTAACATAGTACGGATTTCGGTTCTTCGAGTCCCCGACGTCAGGTGGGCGTCAGCCGTTCGCAAGCACCCCCACTTGCAGCCAAGAAGGTGGCATCGCAGTAGTGAGAAACACACATCTCCGGCTAGCCTATTTCGGAGCCCGACCGGTGAGAAGGCCGCCAACAATGGCGGGCTTTTCACGGGTTTTTTTTTTAGTTCTTTGAGTGTGAATAGTCGTCTTTGATGGTCCGATTCATCACCTCCCGCTCGACCCACTAAGTACTATAGTTAATGCGATTTCCTTTTTTCCACCCCAAAACTTCCTCGTGTCCTTGTATCGACAACCCCTCAACATCTACCCCAACGAGGACGACCGAACAACCGACTGCGAATTGAGATATTAAGAGAAAGTGTCAATCGGATGACGGAGCGGCACATAAGCCGCAAATCCTAGCATACACCCATTTCGCGGCATCGAGAGCGAGGGGATACCAGGCCTCTGTACCCGAATTGAGCCAACGCGCACGCTGGAGCATTGAATCACCGGAATAGTGGCCTAGTCTGACAAGAGAGGCCGGCCTCCTACAATCACGACCATTACCTTGACTCGACGACATGTCTGGCTACAGCGGGCGTCGGGGCCATCCCGTCAACGTGTCGCAATTGTTGCAAGATCTCAACAGGGTTCCGGAACCTGCACCACAGCCCGATGACAATCTGCCCAGTCTCGACGACGAGTTGGCCATGTTCACCAACACGACTTTCATAGACTGGGATGCTGCGACTCCTCGCGGAAGTGCACACGAGACGTCTGCTACCACATCACCTACGACCGAGCGTGTCCCCTCGGACGCGGTCGGTGGTGAGCTGTCAAACTTCGACTTTGACTTGCCAGGTTAGTGTGATTTGCACCTTCGTCTGAAGTCTATTGTCTGCATTGTCTTTTTTCTGGGATTGTTTATTTGCTTTGCTTGATGGCACCAACGGTAGCGATGGCTACCCGACGTCGTTACTCGCTTTGCTTCTGCCTCCCCGCCCTAGTTTGACCTTCACCCCCCCACCACCTGCAACAGTCAGCAGCACAGATCCCCCAAATCTAGAGGGATGCGTGCGAGCCTATGCTACGCACACCCGGCGAACACCTCCTGGTTTCCTATTTGCCACAGACCTTCGCGCTCTGCAGCCTCCCTGGTTCCCGAAGACCCTTTTTCCGTGGTTACTATAACCGTTTTGTGGCCGAGTGGATCAGCGGTGCATTCTTCCCAGCCGTGCATCGTGGTAGCCCGCAGAAAACGACATCTCACACCAAGATGCTGTTCTCTGGCCCTTTGCCGACTGTGTCACCACAAGGCCTGGGACCCGCTCGGCTCCACTGCATATCGCAGCTCGTGCGGTCGTGATTGGCTCGCTGGCGGTGACGTGGGGGCTTGACCCTGGCAAGCGCCCGAAGGTTCATTCGCTCGACAGAATAGCATGCTATGGCGCAATCAGCCCGATGGTGCAATTCCCCGTGATCTTGAGGTGATTGTTAGGGGAAAGGCCGTAGGCCACATGCAAATGCGCTGCTATGCATTCGAGCTTGCCGGCGCCTGATAACCATGGCTGCCAATCTGAACTTTATCTTTATTTCTCTCAATATTCGAAGTTGTCATTGAGGGTGCGGAGCACCTCAGCTATATACTGCGTCGTTTACCTCATGTTTGTTCGTTTACCGGTACCACGGCGGTCTAACATCACGTCATGACTTCAGGCGACTTTAATGGCTTCGATTTCCACAATTACCCGACGCCAAACGTCAATAGTTTTTCAGACAACTTAGGCACACTGGCCCCAATTCAGCCGTCTCCTACCTATCCCCCTAGCGGGGCCCAGGGCCCCTACGGAACGTCTATGCATCCTGGAGATAAGATACCCACCGACGCCGCACCTCGACGTCGTCAACTTTCATTCGAGGAGCAGTCCAGGTTAGCTGCGGAGGAGGACAAGCGAAGGCGCAATACCGCCGCTAGCGCCCGCTTCCGAGTGAAGAAGAAGGCTCGCGAGCAAGCTCTCGAGAAGCGCGAGAAGGAGCTCAGTGACAAAGTCGGTGCGCTTGAGAGTCGCATATCATCATTGGAGACGGAAAACAAATGGCTGCGAGAACTCGTCATGGAAAAGAATGGCGGCAACGATTCTGTGGTGTCTACCTTGCTCGAGAAGCAGAAGCCCGAGTCCACAAGAAAAGCGGCAGCACAGACTAAGCCGGAGTCGTCTTGATAAATATCGACAGCGGGGCTGCATTGGAAACGCGCGCATGATTGTATTACAGGGCCGGCGTTGAACAGGAAGGCAATCATCTGGGGAATAATCCCTTTCGGAGCGGGGGGCGATGATAGGAGCATCAGTGATCATTATATAATCTGATTTAAGCGTTTATGGTCGGCCTTTGGGTCGCATATATATACCACTCTTGGCGGCTATGTTCTGCCTACGACGACTATCATTTACCATTCAATTTTTGCTGCGTCTTGATTTACGTATATTTTCACGTATTGCGACGTCTCAATAGGCAACATCCGAGTAGTCTGTGAGTTGGTTGGTATTACATTATTTTACTGCGTGCACGCAATATAGCAAGCCAATTACGTGGACAAGCACCTTACGCGTCACTGAGATATAACGTTCCCTTCCATCTCCTATTTGACTCAGCTATTTATTTTTCTGTGCCCTTTTCGGACACATTTTCGGAGTCGCCCGACTCTTTCACCGCACGCAGTTTCGCGAGACGCATTTGATTCCGCTTTCCCACTACGAGCCTCACGAGTCAGTACAGTTGCGTAGCACACCCCCAAAGATAGAGCCCGAAACGGGTAAATAGAAATGGTGATCGGTGGGATGTGATTACAGAGTCATATTAAGATGGCAGGCTGGTTGCATCAGATGTGGGTGGATAAGAGGAGTGGGGAGTTAATAGAGGTAAGACGATAAGAATGTCACTTACATATCCGTAATGTGTTCTCGCGCTCGATATCCGCCATCTTCTCCCAGTTCGCGATCCGGCTCAGCGTCCCGTCCTCATTGACCACGAGCGGACCCAGATGGTCCAGGCGCAGCGCCGCGCCGCCGACTTCGAGCGTCGATGAGGCGCCGTCGGCGGCGGGGAGAGCCGGGAGGGGAGACGAGTTCGACGGGGACTGGGATGCGGGTTGCGTGCCGTTGTCGGTTTCACCCTTTGTTTCTGTTGTATCCATTGTTGGTGATGTGGAATGAGAAGATGATGAGTATGGGGTGCGCGTAGACGTGAAGGGCTTTAAGAAAGGTGGTGATGGTTGAACTAAAGGGCGTTGACGTTGAGTTGTTGTAGGTGAGAATATAGGATTTCGGGTGTATGAGACTGATCTGGTGAGATGGTGTGTTTGAAGTCTCTGCTTGTTGGAGGCAATTATTGTGCGGACAGTCGATTGAAGGCCACGGGTCAATTTCATGTCTTTGATAGTCGGCGTGGTTGTGATGTATGGTATGGTGAGTGAATCTCGGCGTTACGCGGAGATTCTGGTGTTTTCGAGCGCAGAAAATGAGATATTGGAGTATGCGGGCGAGTTACTTCAAACTACCTAACCTAGTTTGGTGTCCAACTCTGGTGCTGCACTTTCAAACTAGTGAGTTCGCTACGGGATATGACGAGGCCTGGGAATCTTATTACCTTTTCTGGTGCTGTATTTTTATCTAGACACAGACTCCGATTATTGAGCGCATCGATGTTCATGGTGGTCGTTTGTACCTTTCTGGACGTTTCTGGAAATTAGACCATAGCAGGGGTTGATTGGTGGATCTGCCTTTGGAGAGTCACGTGGTTTCGCGTCTCCGCATATTAGGGGCAGCTGGGGTTGTTTCGATCCCTAGAAATCCAACTGACCTTCTCGCCAGTGTTAAAGACTTGGCCGATGAGAAAACGCCAATTTTAGCATGCAACGCTAATGTATTCGTTCTTTTATGTAGTCTGTTGAGATAGAATTTCCATGCCTGCAAAATCTCTGCTGGCCCAACACTAAAAGTGCAGTATAGTACTAAGTATTCAGACTAAACCTATCGCAATCTATTTCACAAGCTGGTGGCTCAACATGCCCCCAATGTATCTTGATAAGCCTCCCATCCTGCCGCCTGAGCCCACTCCGAAAAATAGAAATGGCGAACTAGTATGGTGAACTAGGAGGTGACGTTCGAATTCAGAAGGGTCATCGTAGAAGCGAATCATGCTTTCATCTGGGTCGTGTATGCGGGTAAAGAGCGGAATGAATGGATAGAGGTGAGATGAGGCATTTGCCTTCGTATATGGCGCTTCTCGTCTTAGTTAAGAGAGGAGTGGCTCTGAGTTTGCAAGATCCGCTTCGCCCGACCAAACGAAGGCGTGTTCCCGGATGCAATTGCTCAACTTAGCAATGACGGCACCCATCGGTGAGTACATTATGGTACAATCCTAAGGTCGGTCCTCGGCATCGCCGTCCATTCGCAACGTCGGCACATGTGCCTATTTTTTGGCCCCAATACTCGTCAAGTGTCGCCCGGCAAAATCTGCAAGAAACCACGATACGAACGTGTTCGCACATTTGGAACTTAGGCGAATGTCGATGGGATCTGGGGGCGTGGTCCGCAGAACGAGGCAAAGGAGTGTTGGGAAGCCTTCTCAAAGATAGAGATATGTGGATGATGAACCTGTTCTGAATGAGATGACTGGCTTGGAGTAGGTTGCGACGTAATTCGAACGACTCTTCTCGATACCAACAAGCCATACCATTTTATATATCCGACATGGTGGCGGCTGGTGTCGTGTGCCGCACCCTGGTTATACTTCATTGCCGTTTAGACTATTCTTGTGCTATATCACTCCATTCTAGAAACATTTAATCTCGCCGAAGGTAACAAAAGTTGGTCATGTGGGGATAGAAACGGGTGCTGAGTTGTCCCGCGTAGTTCAATTCTACGCTCGTTCAACATTAGCAAGTGTGACTAGGTATGACAATATGGGGTCGTGCGTGTCTTCTGACTGGAGGGGATCATCGCCTCATACTTCCCGGCTGCTAAACTGCAAGGAGATCGGTGGCTGTACGAGTTCAAACGAAGCCGCGTGCCTCACTATGAACAATATAGATAGTTAAGTTGATTGCCAAACCCCAGGTGCTTACGCAAGGTAGCTCACTGTAAGCCGATTCGCGATTGATGCGCAGAAATTGTATGGGAGAATGGGATTGAGCATCAGTAGCCAAATGAACCGTGACGCAGAGTATTATTGGCTTTGAGCATGTAAGGAGGATATGGAACGACACGAGATAGAGGTTGAAAACGTGTTCTGGTCACACACTCTCTGAGATCGTTTCATATAAGATGCTTTGTAAAACTTCATTGGCCCGCCTTCAGTTTTGGCCGGCAACACTCAAGTTTGTACCTATCCAGTTGTCAAGAGCTAGAACACTCGTTGGGCGACATACTTATCTATCTAGGGATGGTAAAAGTAACAAGATATCATTCTACAACATCATTAACATTTGAAACATGGGATTTCTTCCTCCTATCGTACGAATTTCCCCGGCTTACGGTCTAGAGCATCTTTAGGACGTATTTACCCAACATCACACTGGTGCAGAAAAGTGTGCTTGACAACATCTTAAGGTGTGAGAGTGTAGGAAATAGAGAGACGACTAGCGATGAATGTCGTCGCAGGCTGATGACTGATGAAGCTAGCCGTGAGGAACTGTCTCATAAAGCGATGCCTGGACATTGGCAACCGCATATCCCTCACTGTCTTTGCTATTAAATATGAATCAACAGCTCCGAATATCTCGGAACGGACCGAAACAATAAGATGCGGGAGATGGAAACAGACCAGTGCAGTAGCAGGCTTGTGGTGGTGTGCAATTTTCTATTTAGGCGTAGATCCCTGCTAACGATACAATGTACTTCATGAGTAGTGGAATTAGCCTCTTGGGCGATTGGGAAATAAAAACGGACTCCCAAAAAAAGCATGGGTTATACTTATAGAAGGGGTTAGCAGTTGACTTAGATATCGATCGAGACGTTACTGAATTATCGAAGTAAATAAGAAATGAAGCAATACTGAATGCCTAATTAGTACAAGGGCCTACTAGACTAGGTTAGCTTCTGTCGCGGTGCGCAGGACCCTGTGGATCACGTGATAACTACCCATGCTCGAGAAAAGTATGACGTTGAAATTAGTAAAGTAAGCGAAGGACAAGCCGCGTTGTCTTATAGTGCGACGCGTCTCCAATATGATTTTACCCCCTCGCCCTGACTGCCATTCCACTGCCCGTACGAGACTTACAATCAGTAAACCGCAGCATCAATGAATGCGACCAAGTATCGATAATTCTATAACATCTGACGTTGATCCACCATGTCTCTCGCTCTCAGTCTACCCATCGAACTCATATACTATATATCCAAATACCTTGATGACTTCGCTGACCTGTCGTCATGGAGCCGTTCCTGTCGTGCTTTCTATGCCGCCCTTACTCCCCTTCTATACTATAATGTCAAAGATGATTCTCTTGTGATGTGCTGGGCTTGTGATAAAGGTCACCTCAACACCGTCCAGCGCCTGTTAGACGCTGGAGCAAATCCCAATGCTGCGTACGCGCAAAAGGAGCCAAGATGGTGGAATCACCTCCCATCTCAACTTCAACCAGATGAAGACCACCCCCTCTCTCGGCCATTAGAAGAACCCCCGTCTCGGCACTCACAACACGAGATGGACTTCAAGTTTCGCATGAATTTATGGCTACAGTCGCGTGCTGCCATCGATCACGAAATGATCGAGTACTTTGAGGAGGACTTTTATGACGTGGATGGGGCGGCCGAGTTGGATTTGGTGGAAGAAGACGACATAGAGATTGGCTGGTTTTATCACTGGAACCCATACAAGTCCGTCAAAACTTTTCCACAGCGATGCTATTGGACTCCTCTTCACGTTGCTGCGGCCCGGGGCAACGACAAACTCGTCAACCTGCTACTGGATAATGGCGCCGACATCAATGCCCTTTCGCGGCTTTATTGCACATGTGCCACCCCTCCCGATCACAGGGTCGCGCCTCTCTGGACACCTCTCCATACCTCTATGTGCCACCGACATGAGTCCACCACAAGACTCCTTCTGTCACGTGGGGCCTCCGCAAACGTAACGACGCGGTATCGGGGACAAGATGATCGTCGATTTACCGCTCTTCATTCGGCTTGTACAGTAGATCTTCTCGATGCAGCACGGGCCCTAGTCGACGGAGGTTACCAAACTGATGTTACAGTCCGTGATCACAAAAATCTGACACCATTGGCCTACGCATTTTTTCGCGGCAACTGGGCTATGATTGATTTCCTTCTGGCACACGGCGCAGACGTAAATGCCACAATTGGACCCCTCAATGCATTAGGTCATGCCTGCTTGCTGGGTTATTACGCGGAGGCTCTTCGGCTTCTGGACCTCGGCGCTACCCTCCAATGCAAATCTGACATCTATCATGAACCGCCTATCTACTTCCATCTCATCGCTGTCGCGGGAGCTCCCGACTTTCCATCATCTCGCTCATCCGAACAAAAGGAATTCCGGCTTGAGCTTGTGAATAGACTGATCAAACATGGAATAGACGTAAATCAACGGGGAGTCGATGGTACTACAGCGCTCATGGAAGCTGCTTCGTTTCACAGAACTGATGTGGTGAAGGCCCTCTTGCATTCAGGTGCCGATGTGCGCGACAGTTCCGCTCATGATGACGTTAACTACGGCAGTTGTGCTCTTGACAAAGCCATTTCACTAAATTCAGAAGAGTCACAAAAGACCCCAAAGGGAGCCATGCTCAACACTATCGAAGCTCTGCTCGAAGCAATGGCGCAAACTTCTGCACCCAGGCTCGTAGAGATCGACGAGGTGGGACCTGATAATAACGAGTCTGACACGACTGACGATGTCGACATAAGCAACGCCTTCCGAATGATCTGTTCACTGCCTCATAAACACGAAGACAAATTGGAAGTAGTAGCTCTTTTGCTCAGATACAACAGGGCTGTCGAAATGGCAAATGTAGAACCGAATCTCATACATGCAAGTATCCTGGGGACAAACTACGATATTTCTACTCTGTTGCTCGATAACGGATTTAATCGGCCATGCGAGAAACAATTTGAGCATCTTATACGGCAGTTACTCAAGAATGATTTTGCTGAGGGGCTGTGCCACCTTCTGAATCGTTTCCCAAACATTGCCCCTCTGATCCGCAATGGCCAGCTTCTCTGCGATGCTATCGACGCCGGGAGTGAGGAATGTGCTGAACTATTGATTAACGAGGGGGTCTCGATCTACTCTCGGAACAAAGATGGAAGCAGCCTGCTATTCGCTGCTTGTATGATGGGAGACACTCATACTGCCGAGCTGTTGCTGGAAAATGGAGCGGATCCAGATGAATGTACCCAAGATGGTGACCCACTGACGACCATAGCTGCCCTTGATGAAGACAGGGATATGGTTAGGCTCTTGCTGGACTATGGTGCCTCTATCCATAGTAGTCCACCTGGAAGACTGACGCGGCACCCCAACATGGGGTTCCTTGATATCGCCATCAGTTTCGGACTAATCGATGCCGTCGACGAGATAGTTGATCACAAAAACTTCGGCTCCCCCACTGATGAAGAAATCTCAAGACACTGGCAGACCGTTATTAATACTCCTTGTTCGGCGGCTCGTCAGGGTATTATGATCGACATTCTCCTTGGTTCCAAGAGATTCGATAAAGACCAAATTTTCATGATGACAGATGACGAACCTGGCAGCGTGGTGGAAATAACTCCACTGCACCTGTGCGTCGTGGTTGGCCTTTTTATGAACAGGATCGGAATCATCCAGGAACTAGTAAATAGTGGGGCGGATATTCATAAGCGTCTTCCTGTGAGACCAAATACCCAGACTCAAGGCCTGGAGCCCGAGTCCAAACTGAAGGGCGTGGTCGGATTCGAGGGTAAGACTCCCCTTGGATGGGCAATCGAGTTCTCCTCGATCAGGGTAGTTCGAGCATTGCTCAAAGAAAAAGCTTTATTGTACAATCAATTTTTGGGCCTTGAAATGGAAGAGACGAGGATGGACCTGATGCTTCACTACGCAAAAGCTGCGTGTCGCCGCCAAAAGCCCGTGATGTTCTCCCTTCTATTCAAGAACGGCTTGGATCGCACCATCTACGACGAAGATGGGAACACGATCATACACATGATATGCGATTACGTCGAGACATTCTGGCCCAACAACGAACCCGAGTGGACGATGGAGTGTATTGCTGAACGGGCGGCTTTCTCCCTCATTACGTGTCTGAAATGGGCCGTCATGTACGAGCTGAGGAACAAAAAGGGCGTGTCTGGAATGGACCGTGTACTCCAAATATTGAAATACTCTGGCAATTGCGAGTTCCGCCAGACGCTCGCTAAACATTGGCGTGAGAAAATCGATTACGTCGAGGGCTCGAGCCCGAGGTTGATAGCAAAAGTTGCTGCGCTTGATGACTCCGACGAAGAGGAAGATCCAGATGATGAAGAGTCTGGAGATAATTCAGATGACGAACCGTCTGATGGAGGACTGGATCCAGACAACGAAATATCGGAAGACGAATCGGTAAGTAATTGGATCTAAATAATTGGACCCCTAATCTTATCCCTATCTGAGAATTGTACTTGATGGGGATTTGTGTACTTGAACGTGTAGACTATAGACGGGTCACAGTTTGGCATATGTAAGAGTATGGGTACGGGGCCTATAGAACAATTTATATCAGTACTTCAATCAATCGACCACCTTATACCAAATTATAGCCACAATTCTGTTATTTATCACCTCATTTCCCAGTTGCGCGGCGGCTCTGAGCTCCAGCACTCTCGTGATCATTCGTAGTCTTTCGCGCCTTGGCCCCGGGAGCATACCTACTGTATGACAAAAGGGGTTAAGTTTGACATGAAGCTTCCCTAGTGGAAGCTAATCGATTAGTATATCCCTTCGCCAAGCACATCGTAAGTTTGTTCTGTACTTCTGGTATGTACAAAAGTTCAGCTTTGGATAGTTATTGGATGTGAGAGTTCCTGTTGTATTCAAACTACTGCCGCTATTTGTGATATATTCTTGGAAAACACTATTAAGTATGGACGTACAATAAGCTCTAGCACACCATAGAAAGGTCGATAACTGCCTGGGCTTGGCTACACGGTATCACCCAAACAATTATCCGGACAAATTACCCCACCGTGTAGGAAACCCCTCGGCCAGGCGTACATTGGAGCGTCGCCACTACATATAAATTAACTGCCTCTCGGTAATCACGGTTCCTCGAACGAGAAAAGAGCGAGTCGAGATCTTCAACTGCCGAACTGAAGGGATTTCACTATTGGCTAGTGACATTTCTGAGGCACTTCCACTCGCGGACCGCTTAGGGTGCGATGTTGTCACATAGCGGATAATTCATCTCAATACTCGTGAAATGGGGGGTATAATTATGGGCGTTATATCTGGCTTGCTTTGCTATGAGAGTTAGGTGGGACCTCTTTATGTATATATAATAATGTATATTGATCTTATACAAGAAATTGGTATCTAATTGACTGCTCCTTAAACAACTATATGATCAAGCGTACAATTTAGAGAGGCCAGGTCTGAGCGAACTAACGTGGTGGTTCGCATTCGATTTTTTCTCGACTATCTCAGACCAGTAGCCGTATAACGACCACGACTATGTTTTGGAAACCTATCACCCTCATTGCGCTCTTCGCGGGGGACGCTTCTGCACAGGTGCAAGGGTCTGCGGATTTCCTTCGGTTCGGTTGCTCCCAGCTTGTTGTCGAGCGAATCGATCCTCTGGTAACGCCTGGATCAAACCCGTCTCCGCATACACACCAAGTCGTCGGGGGAAACTCCTTCAATACCACTGTATAGCGCTTGAGTGTCCCCTGTCCGAGATAACGTCGCTAACGATACCAGATGGATCCTAACACCATTGATCCGCCGACGCAGTCCACCTGCACCTCCTGCAGCTACACCGAAGACACTAGCAACTATTGGACTGCCTCAATATACTTCCAGTCTCCCGAGAATGGGACGTTCAAGCGAGTCCCGCAGATGGCAAATGGACGATTGAACGGAACATTATTGGAACAGGATGGAGGACTTACAGTATATTATATGCGACCATTTAGTGGTAGTAACAAAAAGACAACTGTTCCCAAACCGGTGAGTGCTCAAATTTCTTACTTCGCACACATAAACCCCTAAATAATTACTTTGCCAAGGGTTTCCGAATGCTCGCAGGAGACCCGACTCTCCGCAGCAAAACCGGGAATTTCGCGAATATCTGCCACCGCTGTCTTCAGGCCAGTGACCGCGTCATGGGAGGCAACGGCGCCCCTTGCGACGCCAGCGACACGGCAGCCTTCCCCAGCACGATGTGTCCGGGTGGAATCCGCGCTACCATCATATTCCCCTCCTGCTGGGATGGCAAGAACCTGGATAGCCCAGATCACAAGAGCCATGTGGCATATGCCGCTGGGTCGGCGCTCGCAGGCGACAAGTGTCCGAGTACACACCCGGTCCGTATCCCCCAGGTCATGTACGAGATCATGTTCGACACGACGCAGTTCAACAACCCGGACTACTGGAAGAATGGAAAGCAGCCGTTGGTGTACAGCTTCGGTGATCCGTGAGTCCATCCTTGACCCCATTTTGTTGTCGAACTTCCGGCTATTGCTGACCTCGCGTGCGTCTGCTCTCATAATAGTACCGGCTACGGAGCGCATGCTGATTATTTATTCGGATGGAAAGATGACGCCCTACAGCGGGCCATGGATGCGCTAGGTACCAGCTGTGCGAGCGAGGATTGCACAAAGGTCCTGAAGATCCAAGACGGAAAAGATGCTATCGGGTGTACCAAGCCACAACTTGCCAAGGAGGACGTCGGTTCTTCTACTTGTAATGCCAATCGACCCCATTGTGCCAGCGGACATATGAACTAACGTCTACCCCAGGGCTCAAGACTCTCCCCGGCGATATGCAAGTTATGTAACCCGGATCAGAGAAGATGAAAGCGGCTGCGTGGCCGTACGGATGATTTCTCAAGCTTCTGGTTTCGTTGAGCGATTTGATTCCTTGGTAAATTCTATGACAGTATGCTAAATTTGCTTATACAATGCTGAACATCTTAACCTTTCCTTAACTATCGTTGAAGGGCTATCTCCAACACATTATGATGTGATTGGTTTGGCTGGGCAACGCCATCATCGCGCATCTAAGAAAGACCTAAGCCTAAATCTGACCTAGTTCTCTTGTCGTCTCAATTGCATAATACTGGTTGTCGACACTAGTATTGGACCAAAGCGCATGCATGTATATAGCCGAAGACTAGCCCACGAAGGTGTTTAGACCCCTTCGCGTAACAAGAGTCTATACGTACCTCATATACAAGATCCTGATATTGGTTTAAATTTCGTTCAATGCACAAGAATCTCCCTTTTCATATGTATCAGGATTACACCCCAAGCTCTGTGTGATATGATTAGCGAATATCGTGGTGAGAAGGACTCACTGGAGTCCGCCAAGAAGCATACCAATAACGTGAGCAGAAGTGAGCTTGCCTACCTACAGTAAATAGGATCTGAGTAAGGCTAGATCTAGGCAGAATTAAACCGACATCAATTCCCCACTTAGAACTGGAAAAGACGCTTAATTCTGACAACCGCTGTCGCCTCCACGGAGCTGCCCCCATGGGGCGATGGTTGTTGGCCAATGACGATGTTCATTTGCGCCGCTCGCAACGTCAACGGGCAGCTAATTACTTACGCACGGGAGCATGGATCAGCGGGTTCTGCCTCGAAGTATTTCCTCCCGAAATGTTCTATGCCACGGAGCAGAGAACATGGACGTCATGCCTAAAGTCCTATGAAGATGTTTTCTAGGCAACAAGAGAGTATGAGATCATATCTATATGATAATGGCTTGCGTATCTGGCAATGCAGACCAGTCGTGCACTCCTGCGGCTCTTGGCCCCCAATTTTGAAATACCCTGAGACTTGACTATTTGAGAATCTATAAAATATGCCGGGGAATCAAGAAAGCTTGATGTCGTTTCGGAAATTCCTAATTGAATGTAATTTAATTTTGCTCAATATTCATGCCCCTTATCATCATCTCGCAAGTTGTCGACATGCCTCCCAAGAAAAGAACAAGATCCGGCAACGCAGGTGGGGCCAAGAAACAGAGGACAGCCAAGAGTGCCAAATCCTCGTAGCCCACGATTCCGATCGACGAGGGATTCCTAGAAGGCGGTGAGTCTGGCTGAGCTTTTCGTACATAATTACCTAGGTAGGTATTGAAGCGGTATTGACTGGCCTCGTAGGCGACGTTCCACGTCCACATTGACGACGATGGGACTATTTGGGATGCGTCTCTGAACCTGAGCAAAGTCTCTGGCAACAATAACAAGGTAAGCCGTCTTATGACTTGGAGGATGCGAGTGACAATGGTTCTCATTTGTGATTGCAAAGTTCTACATGCTGCAACTTCTCGTCGGCAACAAGAAAAACACGTACTACACACATAATCGCTGGGGAAGGTACGAGTTATACTGTTGATTATGTGCAAGACACGTGGGATCATCTTAAAGCTGATATACTCAGTAGGGTCGGCGAAACTGGCCAAGTGAAAACGATGAGCTTTGATGATCTAGAATCTGCTAAAGGAGAGTACGATAAAAAGTTCAAGAGCAAGACGGGCCTGAAGTGGGAGGACCGGGGCGAAGAGCCCAAAAACAAGAAGTACACCTTTGTCGAGCGGTCCTACGATGATGATGGGACGGCCGACGCCGAGTCCGACGAGGGCTACGGCTATGAAGGGCCATTGGGGCCACTTCCGCCAAAACGTAGAACTTAGTTTAGAAATTAAGATTACCCCGCTTATACTTTTCTACTTGTAATTTTTAGTGCTTGGGCCGACCTTGAGCGTATTGGTGTTGAAAAAGGCTAACGGGACCGGATCGCCTTGATTTACTTTAATAGTTTAAAACTCGCGGCTTTTTACTATAACGTACTATAGCGTAGTATATTAACTTTGCAAGCTAGGTATAAGTAGCGAGATTATGCTGCTCGGTCGCCTAGTTTACTAAACGCTGCTGCTACTGCTATTTTTACTTCTGCTTCTGCTTTTACCTTAGCTTTAAGCTTTTTTAAGCTTTGTTTAAAATTTTATTTAACTATAAATAAAAATATTTTTTTTCATACAAATTTTTTTTTTAATTATTAAAACCTAGCAGTAAATAATTTAAATAGTTTATTAACTTTAATTAATTTATTATTTTATATAATAGCTATATAAATATAACTTTAATATTAAGTATTAAGTTTTGTTAAATTTTAAATATTTAAGTATAAGCCTGCTATAAGTTATTTAAAAGCTTTTAATTAATTAATTGTTGTAAAAGTATAAGTCTAGGTTTTTATAACTATTGTTATTATATGTATATTTATCCTTTATATAAAATAAGTGTATATTTAATGTTTTTACTATACTACCCTTTATTAGTTGGCTAACTCCACCTAAATAAGCTTACTATTACTTGTAATAAAGTGTTAAATCTAATACACCCCTTTAAGAATAACCGCTTTAAAGGCTTATTCCTACACTTTTAAGCTATTTAGCAGAGGTAAAAGTAGTATATGTAGGGCTAGGAAGCTCCTTTTTCGAATAATAGCTACTATAAAGTTGTCTTTATTTTTAATTTATAATATATGTAATTTTTATATATAAGCTTATAGCGGCTTTTTAGCATGCGCAGGGGCTTTTTTTTTTTCGTTTAAGCTTTTAATAATATTTTTATATTTATAATAAAATTTATAATAATATAAACTTATAAACGTTATTAATAAGCTTAAGAGCATTTTTTTTTTTATTATTTATAAAAATATTTTTTATTACTAGTAAATTTATAAGCTTATAGCAGCTTTTTAACATGCGTAAAGGCGTTTTTTTTTTCGCGTAAAGCTTTTAATAATATTTTTATACTTATAATAAAATTTATTGCGGTTAATTAAACTTTAAGTAGTTATTTTTTTAAGTGGCTACCTTTTTAAGTAGTTACCTTTTAAAGTTCTAGTTATTTCCTAGTTTTTTTTTAAGCACGTTTAACTATTTTATTGTTGTTTAAATAAAATATAATAATTTTTTTATAAATAAAGTTAAGCTTTTACTTTTTAAAGCAAAGCTTATAAAAAATATATTAATAGTTTGTTATTAAGTATTTTTTATAATAAATTAAATATTTTTTATTAATATTTATATTTACGTAAAAACGTTTAATAAAAAAGCAGGAAAAAATTGTTTTATAAAAGTTATTATTAAGATTAAGTTCCTTGTATATACTTTTTTTAAAGCTGTTAAAAAGCTCGATTTTATTAGAATTAACTATTATAAATATATTATAATATTTTTTAAATATATATAAAACGTTTAATATAATAGCCTTTTAATAAAAAGTAGTAGTAATAGTTTAGTGCTATAAAGTCCTGTTTAATATAGCTTTGCTATATTAGCTTTTAAACGCTATATACTAGTTTAAATAAATACTTCGTAAAACTTGTTTTAAATTAATAATAAGCTTAAAAAAATTTAAATTATTATTTTTAGTATATAGTTTAATAACTTTATTAAACTACTCCTTTATTTATTTAATAAAATTAGTTATATAATAGCTAATCGCTTTAGCTATAAACTGCTTATATTTATTATAATATTTAAATTTAAATATTTATTAAGTAATGCTGTTAAGCTTTTATAAATTATTATACTATTAATTAATTATTTAGTAAGCTTTTATATAAATTAATTAGTAGTTTATATAAACTAATTTATATATTTACTTGGTAAGCTTTATAGCTTTTGTATAGTAAGCTTTATATTATTTTAAAGCATAAGCGTAGCAATTTTTAGTAGTAAAAAACTAGGTTTTTTTAGCAGGCGTTAAATTTATAAATATAGCTATAAGCAGTTTTATATTAACGTTTATAAATAATAAATAGTTTACGATTATTAGCGCTTTTAGTTTTATAAACTAAAGAGATTAATTTTTAAGGTTTATATAGTTTTAAAAATTACGGCTATAAGCCTTAAATATAAAATCTTCTTTTTATTAAAAAAAGTTGTTTAATAAAATAAATATAGTAGTTATTATAATCGCGTTTTTTGTAGTAATTAATAAGCTTATTTTACGGTTAATTTTGCTTATTTTTTATATAATCTAAGTAGTAGATTATAAAAAAATCGCTAGCGGTAGAATATAAGGATTAGTGAAACTTTTAATTATTAAATTTTAAATATTTGGGTGTAAGCCTGCTATAGGTTATTTAGAGGCTTTTAATTGATTAATTGTTATAGAAGTATAAGTTTAGGTTTTTATAGCTATTGCCATTGTATATATATTTATTTTTTATATAAAATAGGTATGTATCTAATATCTCTACTATGCTACCCCCCATTAGTTGGCTAACTCCACCTAAGTGAGCTTACTACCACTTGCGACAGGGTGCTAAATCCAACAAGTTCTACGTTTTGGCGGAAGTGGCCCCAATGGCCCACCGTCTACGGCAGCAGTGGATCCGTTAAGAGCGAATTAGATATCGCGACACAGAGACTTATGGAGCTCATCTTCAACGAGAACCACTTCAACTCGGTGTTGGAGGAGATCGGGTATAATAAGGTTAAGCTACCTCTGGGCAAGCTTGGAAAGGCTAGCTTGCAGAAGGGATTCGAGCAGTTGAAAGAGCTATCAAGTCTCATCAAACATGGTAGTCTCGCCAAGAATAAGTATGATAAGGATCGAGAAGAGGTTCGTGAGCTATACCTCAAGCATGATGGTTGCCATTGCTGATTAAGTGCCCACAGGTCATCGAGGAATGGACAAACAAGTATTATTCCACCATTCCTCATGTCTTCGGTCGCGGCCGTCCACCATTGATCAACAACGACGACATGCTACGGCGTGAAGTCGCCACGCTCGACACGCTGACGGACATGGAAGTCGCTAACACGATCATGAACTCGAACTCCAAGTCGCGTGACGCGACGTCGGTGCACAAGCTAGACATGCACTTCCGAGATCTCAAGCTCAAGGAACTAGCGCGGCTCGAGCACTCGTCGCAAGAGTATAAGAAAATTCAGACATACCTACTCGACTCAAGTGCGCATCAACACGGTCCAAAGTACCGACTACAGGACATATTTAGAGTTGAGCGCCCGGGCGAGAGCTAGAGGTTTGTAAAGAGCACGAAGTCGATCAAGGACTCTAAGAGACTCCTCCTCTGGCATGGGTCGCGGACTACGAATTATGGTGGAATTTTATCGCAAGGGTTGCGTATTGCGCCGCCCAGTTAGTGAAGTCCTTTATAATCATCTTCTACTTACCTCCAGATTTGTTCTCAAGTATCTATGGAACTAATTTAACTTTTCCAACAGAGGCTCCCGTCAATGGCTACGCTTTCGGCAAGGGTGTGTATCTCGCCGGTTTGTCCTCCAAGTCGGCCAACTACTGCGTGTCGTCGCTCAGTGGTGGCGTCGGTCTCTTGATGTTAGTCGAAGCTGAAATTTCTAACCCTATGTACGAGATCGCATCCAGAGAGTCGAGCGCTGCGAAGAAGGCGAAAGAAAAGAACTGTATCGCAACTAAGGGCGTCGGCCGGACTGGGCCAGCCAAGTGGAAGGACGCTAGCTGCGTGAATAAACAATTAAAAGGCGTCATGATGGTGGGTATATATTTCCTTTTCCTATGTGTGCGTCAAGAGAAATGATAGCTGACACGTGAGCGATGTGCAGCCTGATGATAAGCCCGTTGACTCGAAGAGGGACAACGGTGGCTACCTCATGTTCAATGAGTATATCTCGTACAACATTGAACATCTAAAGATCCGCTACCTGCTGAAGGTAGCTATGTAAGAACAGGGTTTGTGAGATTCCAACACGTGGACACCGACCGAAGCCCATTCAACATTGGCTCATTTTACTTTTTGGGCTCTTGACATTGGCTTGGACCCTTAAAAACTTATGTAAGATAAGGATTGAAATGGTATGATAAATGAGATACGGGGTAATTGATTTGCATTGACCTTCGATATGAGCTTTCTTCCTGAGTGTGGTTTGCCATTGAGATTTTAGGCCATGAAATAGAAAACAGTGACAAGGGTTTGCAAATATATCAATTATTCATGCTGGTATTCTTATTTTATCCCGAAGGCCTTGGTCTTTCAATCAATCTATTGGGAACAAGGCCTTCTTTTATATGCGAGCTTTCAATGTATTTTCTGCCTGACCTTTCGGCTTCCGGCAGCCTTACTCCAACAACTGTGGTTCCATGCTGCAAGTGTGCGTTGTTAGTTGGAGCACAGCTGTAACTATTGGTTGGGTCATAATATGAAACCAACCATCTCATAAGGCTGGATCAATACAGCCAGATTCCTTAGCAGCGCGTGCCGTGCGACAAAAACCGAATTCTATAGGAAATATAGAACAATCTTTTGGGCGATTAGTATTATGCTTGCCACAGTTAGCTTAATATTTACCCGAGTGTCACGAGGCCAGGAGACGTCCCGTATAGCCAGGAGACAAAGAGACTTCCTGTATATAGCCAAAGATTAGCCACGAAGGTGTTTTAGAGTCCTCCGTGCAATAACAAAAGTCTATTGCCTAGTACACGGTCCCTGACACCGAGCGGATGATCGAAGGATCGAGATGGAAAGGATATAATTCAATTTCACTCCTTGAAGATCTACCAGTACTATACAGGTTGTCGGACTCTTACCAGGAAAGGTCCTAAAGTGGACACCCAGGATATTTGCTAAGCATTATATAATATTGCTTAGTAGCCTCTTGATAATGTTGGGGAAATGGCTCTTGATTGACTAGAAGAGTGGGATACCGAGGCTTTTAATAGGAGTATAGTGAGGAAAGTGAAACCATAAATGATGCTATCGCTGTCACATGACCGAATGATCAGGGATTTATCAGCTGGAATATGAAAGCAATATCATCTTTAACGCCGACGGCGAGTACATAGGGGCGGGACTTGAACTCGGCAGTTCAGTCGAGATCTTATCTGCAGGCAAAGTCGAACATAAGAACTCAGGGGCACAGGAGTGAAGTCTACTCTGTGGCTTGCTCACCATGGCTGCGTCACCTTGCAGAGCTGCTGATGGAACGATGCGTGTGCACGTCCCGGAAGTGGCCGGAAGGCGATCCCCCGTATTATGATTTCGGGCTACGGGATGCGTCCGTAAAGGCGTGTGCCGGAGACATGTTGACTCCCGCCTCTATTAGTGAGATGCCGCGGGGGCCGAGGCACGTTAATAGGAAAGTTAGAAACAGGCACCCTTGTTAGCCATACAGCTAGCATACGCAGGAGCGCATTGTGGCCAGATGACGCTACGTTATTCCCATCGCCGGCATTGAACGACTCCGCTGTCAGATCATAGCGCAGAATCTGGGCCTGGTTAAGAGAAATCGCTGCTGCAAGGACCAGATCACTTTGCGATTGGCTCTCGTGATAGTACTGTTATTGTTTCGGACAGCGATAACAGGCATCCAATGCTTGACCACAACACCTTTTCTTAATACCAAGTATTAGTTCTAGACAGGACTCGTGCAAGTCAATGCGGAAGCTGTTACGGCGGTAAGCTGCATGAACGATGCATGGGGTCTGACTAGAAAATATATATACTGTGTAAGCCTAAGGATACATTGCTTGATTACCGAATACCTGCATATGTGTGTAAGCCTAGGGATACATTGCTTTATTACCGAATAACTACCTATACAAGGTGTGCGCTGCAGGCGAATCAGCCATCACTTTTTAGTTCAATGTATTATGGTGTCATTATATCTAAAATAACTGCTGTTGATAATTACCTGGCCGCTGTGTAGCTACAACAACGAGCTTGGGTAATAACTAGTGCCTCGGTGCGTCAGAGAATTATTACTCTGAGACTGATCTGACAGGATGGAGCAAGACTGGACGGAGATAGAGGACGTTGCGCTGCGCAAGAGGATTCAGAATCGCCTTGCACAGCGCAAGCATCGTAAGACAGCCAGAATAGTCCCGGTGATCGAATAGCCTATTTCTGACGTTTTTAGGCCGTAAGCAACAGGAGCAACAACAAAGCATGAACGTCGCCCAAAACGCACAGAATACTGTCAACGCAAACAATCATCCTTATTTTCCACCCTCCTTTAACCCCCAACTAGATCCGAGGTTAGACCCGAGAGCACAGGTCGACTATGACTTGGACGAAGGGGGGATCACAGATTTCGGAAGCGGCGAATACAATCCCACTGGAGCAGGGTTAGTGGGCCAGCAATGGAACCTTGGCTCTGGCTCTCGCGGTCACGGTAGTAGTTCAGGCATACTACCTGACTTAATAGGAAAGCAATCCGAAGGCTGGGAAGGTCTTCAACGAACAGGACATGAGAAACAACAAGCCAAAACCCCTAGTGGTATTGGTGTAAACCAGCACGTCGGTGGTGAACCAATCTCGGCTGGATTTGGGTCCACACCGGTATGGACCATGGCACAGCCAGAAAGTAGTCAATGGCAACAACAGCAGCAGCAGCAACAACAACAACACCACCACCACCACCAGCGCCAGTACACTCCAAATTCACAGAAACGGCACTCCGTGGTCTCGGAATTAGACGTGCGACATAGCGACGAAAGCCATTGTTGCCCCGAATGTGGGTTCCACGAGCACCAGAAGGAGGCGGTCCAGCCTCTAGTCACTACCTACCACACCCGACAAGGCATTCCGTCACCTGCGTCTGCGTCTCCCACGCAGATGTCAGGATCTGACCTACTTCGGGACCATGGCATCGACCTAGCACGTATAGCAGCGCAGGCGAATTCTGGGAGAGCACAGTCGCTTTCTGCAAGCAGCTCTTCGGCCCTTTATGCTCATCATCATGATCATGGTCCACGCCAGATTGCTGATGCCAAGCGGGATGGTCGTAACGAAAAGCACCCGGAGCAAGTGAGTCCGAGAGTAACAAAGGTTGTCGTGATATACATGCAGGATGAATAGAGGAAGCCCTGGATATATCAATGCTAGAATTTTAGAGCAGCAGACACTGAAAGTATAGTTACATAAGAAGTTGGGTTTTTACAATTTCGCTTTTAGGTCTTAGGTAGTATAATTCATGACGTCTACATTTAGAAAGCTCTTCTCTACTTGCCATCCTCGATTGCCCCTAACCTTGTTGTAGCCTGAATAATACTTACTTATCCCGGGCTTGGCATTATAGACTTACGCCAGACTGCCTGCTATCACATCCAATCAACAATCACCACTCTTTTCCACCACACAACCTCCAACAGAGTTACTGAGTCTTGCTGTCTAGCTCTTGTTCTTCAAAGAAGGGCTGATACCCATTAAACAACCCTTCCGGATCAAACTCCTTCTTTAAGCGTCTAAGTTTATCGAGTCTCCATGGCTCATAACCATAAAGTGCTTCTGGAGGATCCTTGGATCCATGTCCGTAGTTGACATATTGTTGGAGTCGTCCATAACCCGACGTCGCAACGAAGGCGTCTTGCTGTTTTGATAACCATTCATTGATCAAATCCTCATCAACTGGATTCTTGTATGCAGCTTCGATCATTCTAATTTAACTGTGAGCTTCGGGACGTGCAACAAAATCAGGCGGCCATCATTCAGGTCTTACAAGAAATGGTCAGAACCATGGCGCCATGGGTACGCCGTCGCGTCATCTGCCCTCTCGCGGACACCTTGTTGCGGGAAGGATTCGAACATAAGGCTAAAAATAGATTTTCCGTCGTACTTTTGATTCATAGATCGCCATTCGTTAAAATAAGCACGCATCGTCGGAATATCATATTTCTTTACGTTTGCGGCGTAGAAGTTCTTGATGGGAAACCTCGCCCAACCTTGAGGCGTACAGAGGATATTATTCAATCCATTGTAGGTGGCCCAGGGCAGTGCGTCCCAGGTAGCAAGTTTAGCCTCTTTCCACACAGGCGATAGCCTGTCAAATGGCTCCTGGAAAGGTGCTGCCTCCTCTTCAGGGCCAGAGTAAACCAAATTGATGTTAATTGTGGGCTAAATGGTTGTCAACAACTGATTGATACTTAATCTTCTGTTCACAGGTAGCTGACCTTTCCATTGAATCCTCGCCGGCGACCTATGACAAATACTGCGACTTCTGCAGGCATTGGGTTGGAGATGGAGTTGAGTGCCTCAAAGATGCCTTCTACTTCATCCACTTCAAACTCCCAGTCTATAACGAAGTGCTTGCCGTTATTGCGCTGTGGGTAGACTTTATAAGTCGCCTCAAGCGCGATTCCAAAATTGTGGCCCGCTCCACGAATAGCCCAGAAGAGGTCTTGGTTGCTGTCTTCGGATGCCTCTATTATCGTGCCGTTCGCGAGGAGCAAGCGGATGGAAACCATGTTGTCATTTAAGTAGCCATATTTACCTTGAAGGCGGCCGATTCCCGCGCCTAATGAGACCCCAAGGACACCAGTGCAGGGGCATGATCCGACGGCTTTAATTAAGTTAGCGCAAGTTCCATGCAACGAATATTTGGACGTGTCTCGTAGAGTAATGAGCCGTCCTCAATATTGCTTGGTGAAGCTGACTTACTAACTTCCATCCCATTTGCGAACGTCGCGTTGGCGAATTCTCCAGTAGAGATGCCCCCGCCGACAGTCATCTGCCGCTTCTGGTGGTTATATTTAGTATGGTTTAGCTTACGTATATCAATCACGATGGCGCTTTTAATCCGGCGTAGAGAAGTTGTAAGGGAATGGCCTCCTGATCGTGCGGTAAATTGAATACCTCTTGAGCGTGCATAGTTGATCTAGTTAGAAATATGAGTTTGGCGTCCCAAGGTTACAGATTCCTTGCCTCACAGTTTCGACAACGTCCTGTTCCTCTGCCACCTGAACCGCCACAATGTACTGGGGTCGCTTATAGTTTGTATAGCGTGCATCAAACTCCGTGAAATTCTCCTCTCCTTCAAGAGTAATTCGTGCTTCGGACGACAGCCGCTTTGTAAGCTCGTTCTTGAGCGACAGCTGTAGGTATGTGGCATCAGTGGCAGCTGACAGGTCTTGCTGCTTACCGCTAGTCCAAGTGAAGACGTCTTGCTGTTGTTCCCCTGTCATAGGCGAATACAAAACCGTCCCAAGTTCTGCCGAAGAGGTTGGGGGCCATTGAGACAGGATCAGCGGAAGCAGCAGCCTCGGCGCCAGCATGTGTCGAAAACCCATAATGCAAGGATGAAGGATAATGATAAGGCACTTCAAATATACATGAGCTGGCAAACTAGAGTTACGATGGGCTGTCTTGTTATTCTTTGTATCTCAAGAAGTAGAAATAAGACAAAGGCAGTCAGTCCAACTGGACGTTCCTTTGAGTTTGTGATCAAGAATAGAGTATCGAGATGGAACAGTAATTAGCACAGCTCTGATACAGCCTCGTGCTTCAATTGTGTATGTCTAGTTTTGCCGTTCTACCGCTTAGTTGTGCCGCATGTGTCAGTGCACGCTCAATGCCCTTGCGTGACGGTGGAGATATGCAGTCATCATGGGATCATCAGAGGGCGGGTTGCTGTACCTGATAGTAATAACATTACGTTTTTACCTTGCAGCTGCAGTCATTCTGCATGACAAGTCACATTATTCAAAGTGGAAAGACTTGTGCTTCTCAACTATAGCGATCTGAGCTGTTTCAGGAGATAGAGTCTGCCGATGTCACACAAACACATTTGGCTACTTTGTTTACACGGCAACCGTAGATGGGATTGGAAGGACGCTGTCAGAGGTAATACCAAGACTGATATCTGCTTCTAGGAACAGTATCAAATAATTCAGAGTATGACATGCTACAAGATAATAACAAGTAAAAGGAAAGTCAAACACATAAAGTAAGGGGAGACCATAGATAAAAGCTGTTGTCAATCAAGACCTTAAAAACACTTGAAATACTAGTGATAATTGCTTCAACACAAGGCTTGACTGCTGTTCCAATTATCTGCCCTTGAAGCGCCACTAGAACTTATCTAAAAGTGGCCTCGGCTTCGATCAAGCACCCCTTTCATGATAGTGTTCGAGTTACGGCGACTTATTTCAACATGGCACCAGCTATCTCACGTACAGAACCTCACGCCTCAGAGGCTCCTGAGCCTATCGCTATAATAGGCATGGGTAAGTAAACTATCGCAGTTGAACAGTAGTTGGTGTTTTCATTCTAACACGCCTTAGGTTGTCGATGGCCTGGTGATTCAGAGTCGCCTTCCGAGCTATGGGACTACCTTCAAGCGAAGAAAAATTCGTACAGCAAATTTCCTTCAGACAGAATCAACGGTGATGCTTTCTACCATCCCGATGGTAACAGACCAGGCTCTTTCAAGACCGAGGGGGGATGCTTCCTCAAGTCAGATGTAAAGCAATTTGATGCGAACTTCTTCGGAATTCATCCCAAGGAAGTCCTAACCTTAGATCCTGCCCAAAGGAAATTCCTCGAGGTTGTATATGAGGCTTTTGAATCTGCAGGTGTCCCTCTCCACAAACTTTCAGGTTCCAATACAGGTACTTTCGTCGGAAACTTTAACTATGATCATCAATTGATGCACTACCGCGACCCCGAGAATGCGTTACCGTATTCCGTTACTGGTAGTGGCGTTACTATCCTTAGCAACCGTATTAATTACGTTTTTAACCTCAAGGGGCCTTCTATGACGCTTGACACGGCCTGTTCGAGTTCTCTTTACGCCCTGCACCTCGCATGTTCGGCAATACAGACTGGAGACTGTACAGCTGCTATTGTTGGAGGATCGAACCTTATTCTCACCCCAGAATGTCAGATCTTCTCGTCTGTATTGGGAGCTGTCTCGCCAACGTCAGTCTGCCATACCTTTGATTCAAGAGGTTAGTATAGGTCTCTCTTGTGCATCAAAAAGATGCCCGCTGGTGCAAGGCTAATAGACTCATAGCTGATGGATATGCTCGTGCTGACGGAATTGGCGCCCTATTCATCAAGGGCCTGTCCCAAGCAGTGGCTGATGGCGACCCAATTCGCGCAGTAATCAGGGGGACGTCATTCAACGCCAACGGGCGGACGGGTGGGATTACCCATCCCAGTCCAGAAGGCCAGCTCGCATGTATGCGGCGGGCGTATGAACGCGCTGGAGAACTTGATCCATCACTCACTGGATACTTCGAGTGCCATGGAACGGGCACTGCTGTGGGGTGAGATTCACTGCTGGCTTGTATTATAGCGAGACGCTAACATAGTAGGCTTTAGTGATCCTATTGAGGTATCTGCTGTTGGGAAACTATTCGCTGATGCGAAAACTGTTACACAGCCGCTGCTGATTGGATCTATCAAATCCAATATGGGGCACAGCGAGCCATCATCTGGTATGGCAGGGGTCATGAAAGCCGTGTTGGCGATCGAAAAAGGTGTTATTCCGCCCACGATCGGAATCGAGACACTGAACCCCAACCTTGACTTAAAGGGTGGCCGGTTAAAAATCGTGCAAGAGAGTATGCCATGGCCAGACCTACCAGTACGTAGGGCCAGCATTAATTCCTTTGGATACGGCGGCTCAAATGCCCATGTAAGTGCTGCGATGAAAGCCGCTTTAGAACACCAAGATTGACTAGTATAGTGTATTGTCGAATCAGCTGAGACACTGTTGCCCGGATATAGGTTAAGGCATCAGGCGGGTAAAGTGTCTTCCAGCAACGAGGCATTCACCAACGGGAATGGGCATGCACACCTATCTGGTACCGCGAGGACGAATGGCGAACAACTTAGCCGAAACAATACTCATGTGAACGGTCATTCAAATGGCGTCAGCCATACTCAAACCAATGGAGACAGACAAACTACGATGAATGGAAATGGCCACAAGTCAACACCGAGCAAGACCCGTTTCCTATTACCATTTTCAGCACATGACGAGAAGACATTGCAGGCAAACTATGAGGTACTGTCCAAAAGCATAGCTAAGTGGAACTTGATGGATGTTGCCTTTACGCTCAGTGCTCGGCGTTCATTGCAGACTTATCGGTCATTCGCCATTACAACAGCTGGTGACCTAGAGCGTAACCAGGGACTCCCGGACTATGGGCTAGTTGCAAAGGGAAAACGCTCGTCAGGGGCCCCGGTCCTTGCTTTCGTTTTTACCGGGCAGGGGGCACAGTGGCCTCAAATGGGGCGGGCATTGATGAACGAATACCCCAGCTTTCTCGCTACTATCCGAAGGCTTGACAAGTATCTTGACGATCTTGACGAAGCCAAAATTCGTGACTGGAGTATCGAAGAAGTCTTGAACCAGAGCCCGGATGAAAGTGAGATTCACAATGCCGAGCTTTCCCAGCCCCTGGTGACGGCATTGCAAATCGCCCTTGTATGTTTACTTTCTCAGTGGGGTGTGAAACCTCAAGGCGTCGTTGGCCACTCTTCGGGCGAAATCGCGGCAGGGTTCGCCGCCGGATTACTAACCGAACAAGAAGCTATCATCGCGGCGTATCTCCGAGGAGCCGCTGTCGCGCGAAACAAGAAGAAGGGGTTGATGATGGCCGTTGGTGGGAGTCTCTCTGAGATACAAAGTCTCGTTGACGAACACCATGGTGACATCGTAGTCGCCTGCCACAATTCTCCAGAAAGTTACACACTAAGTGGAGACGCCGATGCGATGCTTCAACTCAAAGAGACCTTAGATGAGCGCAAGATCTTCTGCCGCGCGCTCTCTACGAACAACAACGCTTACCATTCGCATCACATGACAGCTATCGGGCCACAGTACGAACGAGACCTTGAGTTTCTCATGCGCAGAGGTGCCGCTATAAAACCTCCTAAGCAGACTTCGAAGGGTCGACCTGCCCAAGCTATCTTTTTCTCTTCTTGCCACGGACATGCCGCGCCCTGGTCACTATTAGGCCCTAAATACTGGCGTCAAAATCTCGAGTCCCCTGTGCTATTTCACCAGGCTGTCACCGAGATGGTCACCCAATTGCCCATTGACATTCTCGTCGAAGTCGGACCGCACAAGGCACTTCAAGGGCCCCTTCGGCAATTATCCAAAACGATTGATGGTGACCTCAAGTTCCCAGAGTACCTAACAACAATCGTCAGAAATGATGACAACATAGATAACGTGCTTACTCTGGCAGGTAATCTCTTTAACAGGGGTTATAATGTGGATCTCGCTCGGGTCAATGCCATTGAGAGCAGAGGAGGAGAGCAGTACCAACTTGGGAAGGTTGTCACTGACTTACCTCGTTACCAATGGCAGTACCCGAAAGATGTTTTACTTTACGAGAATCGCTGGACTCGCGAATGGCGACTACGCATGCACCCCCGTCACGACATTCTAGGAAGTCGGATTCCAGGCATGAATAAGGCCGAGCCCACGTGGCGAAATAGGTTATCGATGAACACGATACCTTGGCTCACAGATCATCGCGTAAGTAATCTTAGCACGATCTTAATTCTTGCCAGTCTAACATGCCTTATGCAATAGCTTGGAAATGACGTTGTCTTCCCGTCAACAGGCTACCTCTGTATTGTTCTGGAGGCGGCTACTCAAATTGTCGAGATAGATGGTCGCCAAGCCACGGATGTCGAGTACTATGACATTCGGGATGTTAGTCTATCTAAAGCATTGATAGTGCCCGATGACGACCACGGTATTGAGATTCTATTCTCCATGCGGCCAGCTCCTCTGAATTCCGTGTCACGACACCAGTGGCTTTTCGAATTCGTTCTTACGTCTGTATCGACCGAAGAGGGTCGTGATACTTTCTCAGAACACTGTCGGGGTTTGGTCAAGGTCAATTTTGGACATCATGGTAAGTTATTCTCGTCTATTACGCTATGATTCTTCTGACCACTCTCAGATTTCCCCGGAAGCCAATTGGTTAAGGATATCCAAGCCGCTTCCTCGGTCAAGAAGACCATCAACTCTGCACAGTGGTACGAGAATTTTGCAAGAGCTGGACTTTGCTACGGACCCACGTTTCAAGGCCTTTCCAACATATTCGCCGCAGGAGACACCTATATGACGGAGGCGCAGGTCGGTTTGCAGCCCACTGCGAAGACCATGAAAGGAGAGTCAAGATATCTCCTGCATCCTGCCAGCCTTGACGCCAGTCTTCAGCTTTCCATCCTAGCAGCACATAAGAGTGTCGCTACAAGTTTTAAGCGGGCCTACATGCCTACAGCAATGGAAAGCGTCAAGGTATGGCCAAAAGTCGCGAGGCGGAGTCAAATATACGCCAAGTCTTACGCTGGTGCTAGACTGAAAGGCGTTCGAGGGCTATCGTCGGACGTTGTGCTGCTGGGTGAGAATGATGTTCCGATGCTCGAGGCAACCAACATCTTTCTCACCGCATCAGATCAATCCGCAACGAGCCTCATAGACGAGTCTAGTCCCTATACACGCATTGTCTGGAAGCCACACTTCGACAATCTGACCACCGGGATTCTGGAGCAAATGTATCCACCAGTGGCCCTGAGTGATGATGCTGTCATTCCCTCCCTAAACCACCTCGCGTTGCATCAGCTTATACACTTCAAAGCTACAAACCCTGATGCCTTTGAAAAGGGATCGGAACATCCCCACTTACAAAGGCTACTTGATTGGACTACGCAGAAGCTTATCCTCGCCCAGGCAGACTCAACTTCTGCAGCTCAAAAGATCATGGGATATACCGATACATTTAGGGCCGAAGAGATAGAAAGACTTTCGGCCGTGCTGAAGCCACAGTCTTCTGAGGCTCGGCTCATGTGTCACCTCTACCAAAATCTCAGTGCAATTTACAGCGGAGAGAAGACGGGTATCCAAGTTGCGTTGCAAGATAACCTACTACTGGACAACTACGAGACGGGCCAAGTCTATAGAGAAGGGAATCGGCGATTAGCTTCCGCGGTCGCGCTGCTTGCTCATCAGAATCCCGCCCTGAAGATCTTGGAGGTTGGTGGCGGTACCGGAAGTGCGACCAACGAAATTCTACCGGCCTTGAAGGGCGATAGTGTGTGGAGACAATACCTAGAATATCGGTTCACAGATACCACTACCTCCTTTTTGGCTGGAGCAGAGGAAAGGTTTTCCAGTTTCGGCAGTATGACGTTCGGAGCCTTTGATATGGAAAGGAGCGGAGAGTCTCAGGGTTACCAGCAGGATTGGGATGTTGTTGTCGCTTCCAATGTTATTCATGCCACATCGGACATCAAGAGTACCTTGCTCAACATCCGGAGCATGCTCAAACCTGGCGGCAAGATGATGCTCTTAGAGTTGACTCAATCTCAACTAAGCGCTGGCTTGGTCTTGGGAACCTTCAGTGATTTCTGGAAGGCTGACAATGATCCCAATTATCCACGATTCGACGGTCCATTCTTAAGCAAGTCGCTCTGGGCCACGGTTTTGGTTGACGCTGGGTTCGAGGGTCTCGACTTCTACCTCGACGATTATGCCGGCGATAACGTCTCAGCGACAGTCATATGTGCTACGGCGGCGCATCACGAGATCGTCATACCACCAAGCGTAGGATCTCATGGACAAGAAGGCATCACAATGGTTTATCGACATGCTCCAGCACCTTTCATGGAGTTCATGGCTGGCCATATTAAAAATGCACAGGGGATAGCAATTGACATCATACCACTGAGAGAAATCAACACTGCTCGATATCGCAGGTTCGTCTTCCTTTTGGAGACCAAGGAACCTTTTTTCATCGATGTCACTCCTCAGGAATGGAAGGATCTCCAGTCAGCATTGAAATTTGCAACTTCTTCCCTCTGGCTTACCAAGGGAGATCTTATGACTGGCAAGGAGCCACTGTATGCCATGATCGCAGGTCTGGCGAAGGGCTTCAAGACAGAAGATAGTTCCCTTCGTTTTAGCATCCTCGATCTTGATAAAGAGCTGGACGGCTCGCAAACGAAAATCTTCACGCTTGTTGGACAGCTAGAACGTAGGGTCTCGAGCACAACGAGAGTCGACGATGATTCCGAATGGAGATACAAAGATGGAGTTCTCTACATAAGCCGACTGACACCCGACGACAGCCTGAATAGAAATTCGAAGGCCCTTGCCAATTCATCTGCCGTTGAACAAATACCTCTCAAGGATTTGAAGCATACACCCCTTCAACTTGCCATCGAAAAGCCCGGCGTGCTAAGCACGATATACTTCAAGCCTGATACCGATTTCATGAAACCTTTAGCCTCTGACGAGGTTGAAATCGAAGTCAAGCAAGCCGGCGTCAACAATAAAGACATTGCTGTCCTTACTGGCCGACATCATTCTGATTCATTCAGTGATGAGTGTTCCGGGATAATCACCCAGATTGGTCAAGATGTGAAGGGCTTTCAAGTTGGGGACCGGGTGTATTGCCAGTCGTTCTCCAAGTTCGGCAACTTCGTCAGAGAAAAGGCAGCATTCTGTCAGCACCTCGAAGACGGCGACACTCTCGAGGGAGCGTGCACTCTACCGATCGCATTCGGTACTGCTATATACGGCTTGATAAACCTCGGACGTCTAAGCAGTGGGGAATCGGTGCTCATACAGTCAGCTACCGGGGCTGTTGGGCTCGCGGCTTGCCAAATTGCCCGGATGATAGGGGCCGAAATATTTGCCACAGTAGGTACCGAGGAGAAGAAGCAGGAGCTATTAGCGATGAATTACGGCATTAGAGAAGACCATATCCTCTGGTCACGCGATAAATTCTCACCAAAGAAGCTGTTGGAGCAGACCAGCGGAAAAGGGATAGATGTTATTCTTTGCAGTGCTCGAGGCGAGCTCATGCACGAGTATTGGAGATGTATCGCAACATGCGGCAGGTTCGTCGAAATCGGACGGACAGAAATCTTGGACAACGGCAATCTGAAGCTCGACGTCTTTAGGCGCAATGCTACCTTTGCTTCGTTCGATCTTGAGGTCCTGAGTAAGAACAAGCCAGAAGTGACGGCCGCGTAAGTACTCAATATCCTCAGCTCACAACATTCTATTGTCAAACTAACAACGTTTAAGGTTGATGAAATCAATCCAGCAACTAAAATCTCAAGGCCATATTAAGGCGTTGCCTGTTCAGAGATTCCATGTTTCTGAGATTGATAAAGCATTTATGACGTTCGCCAAAGGCACTCATATTGGGAAGATCGTCATCAGTTATGATGATGAGTCCGCCGACGGTTTGAGCGTAAGTTGATTCATTTAATCTGATTACTTCAATCTAGTTCTAATACTTACATGATCCCAGGTCCGTCGAGATCCGTTTACCGCAGAATTTGATCCCAACGCAGCATATCTCTTAGTTGGTTGTCTGGGTGGCCTGGGCCGTAGTTTCAGTGCCTGGGCAGTCTCTCGAGGCGCTCGCCATCTTATTTACCTCTCTCGCAGTGGAGCCGCCAAAGACGAGGCCAAGATTTTCCTCGCAGAGCTCAGAGAGAAGGGCGTTGACGTTTCAGTCGTTAAGGGAGACGTGACATCTCTCGCCGACGTCCAAGCGGCTGTGAGGAGCAGCAAGCAGCCTATCAAAGGTGTTGTCCAGGGCGCTCTTACACTCCATGACGGGCTTTATGAATCCATGTCCCTCGAAAGATTCCAGGCAACAGTACACCCGCGTGTTATAGGCACGTTAAACCTCCACGAGGCCTTGAAGGACTCTCCTCTTGACTTCTTCGAGTTGTGGTCTTCATGGACGGTTGTTTTTGGTACCGCTACCCAGAGCAACTATCTAGCCTCCAACTCGTTCCTCGATGCGTTCGCGAGACACCGTCGTGCGGCAAAACTGCCATGTACGAGCTTGGCTTTGAGTCAGGTCCTGGGGATAGGTATTGTCTCGTACATGCCAGAATACCAGCAAGCCATGATTCGGAACGGTTACTATGGTAACGACGAGGATGAGTTTTTGAGATACTGCGAAGCGGGTATAACAACCCTACCGGATAATGAGGTGCAAGACCCAACATTTAAATATGACCAGCAGACTCTAGGCCACTTGCTCGTCGGTATCGAACCCGCGGGTCTCCAGAATGTGGACCGTAAATATCCACTCTCTGATATGCTATGGTACCGCGATCCGCGCTTCAAGAACCTTGTCCAGGCAACATCCCTGCTAGCTTCCAGTACCCAGGACAAGCACACCGGCAATACCGAAGAGGGCACAGCCCTGGATAAGGTGAGAATGAAGATATCTAGGCTGTTGTATGTGCCGCTAGACGAGGTCGACGTTGAAAAAGCAATTAACGACTACGGCATTGACAGCATGATTGCTGCAGAGCTGCGGAATTGGTTCTTCGCTAGCTTCGGGAAGGAGGTTAGTCTATTGAAGTTATTGAGCGCGACCATGACGATCGAGAAGCTCGCAGAAGAAGCAGAGGCGGATTGACCGGGCGGACGCAACAAAGGAGTTACATGGAGTTCACGGCTATCATTTCCATGTCAAGATTATTATATCTGCTCTATTTCTGGCTATTTACTTGTCAATAGATACAGTGAATTCAAAGAACTTGATAGAATTCTTAAAGCTGTACTAGTTCCTCGACTAAATTCTACGAACAACGTATTAAGATGTGAAGTGTTATGCTAGACTGTACTATCGTCAACCAGAATTACGGCGTAGAAATAATGCAATCGTACTTCACTTCTGGAAACCAACTCCAATCGTAGTCAACGATTAAGTGTGCACTAGGAAAGGCTAAACCCATTTGTTAAGATCAGGATCAACAAGTGACATTTGAGGTTGGATACGCAAATGTCAAGGGTTCTACGCGCAGAGATATCCGTCAACAGCGGAGAAGTCACGATACTACTCGTGGGTTAGGGTTACACAGCAAGAGTCGAAACGTCGGAAGATAATACTCAGAGTTCATTCTCGTAACTAGTATATTCGTTTACTACTGTAGGTGGCTACTTCATGGGACGGGCCTTTCCACTAACTCTGCATAGTAGGGAATCGATCGAGTACTACCCTTGTAAGACTTGTTATAAATGGTGGGTCTGTGGGCAACGCACGAGCCAGCAACTGTAAGTTTTGGTTTAACTCTCGATCCTCAACAAGGTATTGGTTAGCGTGCCAAACGTATAAAGACATGGAGGTTTTACTTGGCACCTACTGTACGATACTCTGTACCCTGCTCTGTACCAGTGTTGAGATAGGTAGGTAGACCCGGTAAGCGCCCTCGGGCTTGTGCACAACACTCGGATGCTTGTCACTATTACCTAAGGACCGACCCAAGTGTGTACGTATACGGAGTATGCATTTGTCCACAGTGCATGTAACGCGAACATGGGCCCCCCGGCCAGAAAAGTACCATGCAGATGCCGCCCCCACAATGACTGCAGGCGGGTTGATCCCCGCCCAGGTAATTTTCTGACCACACCTCGCATGCACATGTCGTGCACGCATCCGGCCACTTTCACGTGGAAGGTCGATGCGAATATACTACAGTATGCACAGCGGCTGGCCGGACGAAGGCTCTTAAGTCCGAATTTCCAAATTACGCAGCTGGTTGACCGGACCAAGGCGCCCTTAAGTCCGTATCTCCGTTTAGTATGTGAACATGGCTATCACGCGACCGCCCCTTACGTCATAAGGGAAGGTCTGCAGGAGAACACACCATGTGAATATAGGTACCTCAGTTGCTCTGTTCTAAGTAGGGCGTCATATTTGAGATAATCTTGGCATGGCTCGGTAATGATACTTCCGCGGACTCGTCAGAGCGGGGACTGCCAACAGTATCAGGGGAAGGCCGATTACAACACTTACCCACCTGACCAAGTAGTGTAAGTCACACCAATGCTGCGTGGCCCTATTAAATTCATTGTTTGCACTTATGGCAGGCACAGTACGATATACTGCTTTTTGGGCAATGGACCTAGCTCCGAGGGCGGCTAGATCAACTATCTCGAAACAGCGTGGAAGCCCCCAAGCTGGAGACAGAAAACATTGTGTGTTCAACTTTGGTGTATATAGCTTGTTAATAACCTCGAAAGAATGCAATGTACGTTTAATAGACTCTACTTGAACATTTGAAGATAATTTGAAAATTTGAGAACAAGCCTTTAGGTATAGAAGCCATTAATGAACATGGAACCTGTAAAGGGAGCAAGTGATGTCCCGTATGGCCGTCGACTAATACCCCATGTCATTGACGAGATTGCACATGAGGAGCCACAACGCGAGGCCTTTCAGATCCCGAGATCTGCTGAACCCAAGGATGGATGGGAAGCTATTAGTTTCAGGAGCTATGCAAATGCGATTAATCGTTGTGCTCAAAAGATTGTTGACATATGCGGGAAAGCCCCGGAAGGCAAGTTCCCAACCATCGCGTATATTGGGCCTCAGGATGCGCGCTATGTAGTGTTAATGGTGGCTGCTGTCAAGGTCAGATGGCAAGTATGTCCTCTCGATATCTCTGCACTCCAAGAAGATTCGTATATATACTGAAAGAAATAAAATAGGCACTTTTCATATCTCCTAGAAACTCTCAGGAAGGTCAGATCAATCTTTTTGAAAAGACAGACTGTCGTGTCCTTTGGTTTGCGCAACCTTTTCGCGAGACAGTACAGCCCTGGTTGGAGGAAAGACACATGAAGACTTTTGAGGTCGACTCCCTTGAGTCTTGGTTCTCGGCAGTAGAGGTATCCCATATCCCTTACGATCGAACCTTTGAGCAAGCTGAGTGGGAACCATTGTGTGTTCTGCACACCAGTGGTAGCACTGGACTACCAAAGCCTATTTTCGTCGTACAGGTACGCGCGCAGAATCTCGGCTATAGAACTTTGAAGCCAGGTGGTTGACATGACATCCAAAGGGAATGCTCGCTATTTCAGATGCTTACCATAATCACCGCGTCTGGAATGGGTATACACACTGGATTCCCGCTTGGACTGAGAGAGCAAAACGGCACTTTCTGCCAGTAAGTCCAGATGTGCGAAAAGGTGTCGAATCTCACAAGCTGATAACAATGCAGATGCCTCTTTTCCACGCTGCAGCTCTATATACATTCATTTTTCTCTCTATCTACTTCGCAACTCCGACATGCTTCGCAATCCCCGACACTGCGTTATCTGCGGACTTTGTTGTTGAGTGTCTGATGAACATGAATGCCGAGTCTGCGATCCTGCCCCCTTCACTTCTCGAGGATATAAGCCAGAGTGAAGAAGGCATGGCCGTCCTGAAGAAGCTAAATATGGTTGCGTTCGGAGGCGGTAAGCAGAACTAATTCTGGCCGAGACGTTTGCTGCTCCTTTCTAACTCTGCTTTAGGCAACCTCGCCCGAGAAACTGGTGATAGACTGATCAGAAACGGAATAGTTCTAAGCAATATAGTATCTTCAACTGAGTAAGTCGAGGATACCAATATCCAACTTATCGTTCTTAGTTTAATAAGCAGACAGGTTTTCTCCGTATCCCCTATATTTCCAGCCACGACCGGATCTATGGCAGTATTTCATTATAAATCGCGAGTTGTTTGGCGTAGACTGGAGGAAAGCCGATGGTGACGCTTGTGAGCTGGTCATTATGCGCAAAGATAAGAAACCCGGCCTCCAAGGCTTCTTCTACACGTTCCCGGACTTGAACGAGTATAGTACGCATGACTTGTTCATCCCACATCCGTCGCTACCAGACCATTGGGCTTACCACGGCCGCGCTGATAACATCATTGTCTTCTCGAACGGTGAAAAGCTGAATCCTGTCACGATCGAGGGTATTGTCCAAGATCATCCTCAGGTAAAAGGCGCGATAGTCGTAGGGTCCGACAAGTTCCAGCCCGCCCTTCTGCTGGAACCTTTCACTTACCCAAAGAACCAAGATGAGGAGCGCGCCTTCATTGACGACGTATGGCCCCTGATTGAGAAAGCTAACAGCGAGACTGTGGCCCACGGTCATATTATACGGGATCTTGTTGCCATCACGGATCAGAAAAAACCTTTCCTGAGAACCGGGAAGGGTACAATTCAACGCGTAGGGACATTGGACCTCTATAAGGATGAGATTGAACACCTTTATGAGACGTTGGGGGACATAACCCGTCTCGAGGTGCCAGAGCTCGACGTAAAATCAGAGGAGTCCTTGTCACAGTCAATTATTGAGACTCTTGACTCTCTTGCACGGAAGCCGCAGCTCGACCTAGACACGAACTTCTTCGTAGCAGGCATTGACTCCTTGCAGGTCATCAATGCGTCAAGGTTACTTCGTGCTGGTCTGGCTGCTGCTGGTTATGCAACTGAGCTACCACCCCGAATTGTGTACAACAATCCAACACCGCACCGACTGGCGAAATACATACTGGACACGGTCATCCACAAGGGAACTAAAATAGACGAGGACAGAGAGGGTAACGAGCGCGAAGCATCAAAGCTGCTCTACGAGAGATACACCCAGCAGCTCGTTAAAGGAAAACCAGGACGTCCAAATGCCTCCAACAAGGACCAAACCGTCCTTCTCACAGGATCTACGGGAGCGCTAGGCTCTTACCTGCTAGATCAGCTCGTGCGAAATCCCGCCGTCGCAAGAGTTGTCTGTCTTAACCGTGCCGAGGACGGCGGAGTTGAAAGACAAGCCAAAGCAATGAAAGAGCGAGACCTAGAGCAGGACTACTCACACAAGACCGAATTCCATCACGCCGACTTATCTCGCGCTGATCTCGGCCTCCCCAAAGACGTGTATGAGTACCTGTTAAGAGAGGCGGACCGCGTGATCCATAATGCATGGCCGGTGAACTTCAACATTTCAACCGAGACCTTCGAGCCTCATATCAAAGGAGTGCGCAACCTGGCAGATTTTGCCAGCCAGGCCAGAAAGCGCGTCGCTGTAGTCTTCATCTCGTCCATTTCGACGGCAGATCGGTGGGATACGAGCAAAGGGCCCGTCCCCGAGGAAAGATTGGAAGACTGGGACCTGCCCGGCAATGGATACGGTCGCAGCAAAATGATCGGTAGCATGGTGCTGGAAGACGCAGGAGAAGTAGGCGACTTTCCTGCGGCGTCCATCCGCGTGGGGCAGATTGCCGGGCCCGAGTCGGATGCAGGTGCCTGGGCGTCCCAGGAATGGCTTCCGAGCATCGTCGCCAGCAGCTTGCATATGTCTGCCTTGCCCAGAGAACTGGGAAGAGCGGATCGAGTCGACTGGGTCCCGATCGAGCGCATCGCCAAGTTGGTGTTGGACGTTTCGGGGGCCGGAAGCCAACGCGTCGGTTCGGCGGAGATCCACGGATACTTCCACGGCGTCAACCCATCCGTGAGTTACTGGGGGGATCTGGCTCCGGCCGTTCAGGAGTTCTACGGCGGGCGGATCAAGGAGCTGGTGAGCTTCAAGGACTGGGTCGCAAGATTAGAAAAGAGCCAGGTGGTCGATGCCAACCCCGGAGTTAAACTCGTGGATACGTACCGCGCCATGTCCGACGACTCAGAAGCCGAGCCTGTCGTCTTCGAGATGCAACGTGCGAACTCTGTGAGTCTGGCTATCAGGGAGGCTCCGCCCATTACGCCACAGTTGATGAGGCATTGGTGCGCGCAGTGGCAATTCTAGAGTAGCTCTTCATGATACTATATTGACTTATTTGAAAATGTCGAGATAGTAGAATTAAACCTATAATTTTTACAATGTTAGGTAAAATGATCTTTCATATAGCCAGTTCAGACTGATGGTCGAGTTCATTAGAGTTGATAAGAAGCGAGGCTGTCGCAACGTATCCACCAAGTCAAATCAAGGCAATGTGAATTGGCACAAATTTAATCGAATTTCGGTGAATTGATCACCCACTTACGCCCGAGTAACCTTGTGGCCTATTAGTGTAACCAGAAGTAGGCTCGGGTAGTTGTTGTATTGATGAGAATTTTGTTCAAGGGCGACCCTAGAACTGTCGGGGTATCAACCCAAGATTGTAAAGGGGTAGGAAATCATATGATAATCTAGGGGGTTTACGGGGTCTCGCGCTGTGGTTTGGTGACTGGGTTGCTGTGACGTTCTGACTTAGCCCTTGATTCATGCGCTGTAGGAATGGTGATAAGGGGCGGCGTGGACCTTGAGTATGGCGCCAGCTATTAACTGCTCACTCTAAATGGGCTAAATTGGGTTGATATTGAGGAGATGCTACCAAGGTAGATCACGGAAGTAAACTGCGGTTCGAATTTACTAAAATAACTTGTTGAAAGCTTAGTTCTGCTAGAAAACTTTCATACAGGTGTATAGTTACTATTCCTCCCTCGTCTCTATGAAGCACGACCCCTTACTTTCTTCACCGACTCGTTCTCCCGCAATGTCAGCATTCTCCAGGAACTTTCTGACTATCTTCTCGTCCTCGTTCGTTAGCTGTACCTTGAGGGCACCCCAGTTCTCTTCAAGATACTTGATTTTCTTGGTACCCGGAATAGGAAAGATGTCATCCCCTTGTTTTAGCAACCAAGCGATTGCTAACTGGGCCGCCGTGCAGCCTTTACTGGCAGCTAGCGCTTTGAATTGGCCTACTAACTTCACATTGGCCTCGAAATTTGTACCGGCGAATCGCGGTAAGTATAAACCACGCATGTCGCCCTCTCCAGAAACAGACTCAGGCGAAGTGTAGGCGCCCGTTAGTAACTATAGTTCGCTGAGTCAGTAATTGCTCATTTAGGAGAATTAGGCGCTAGTTTCAGGAGCTCTGTATGCTCCCAAGACACGTTCAATGCCCTAACAGGAGATTTTTGCCTCCGTAAGCAGCTAATACAGGGGGGGAAATGACTCTAGGGGTAGCTTACGCCTCGTCCCAGGGGTGCGTAAGCGAAAACGGCAACGCCCAATTCGCGACAGGCCTTGAGGAGGCCTGTTCCCGCCGGACCCTCGATGTCTAGATCAAATGGCGAGTATTCTATCTGGACGGCGTCAACATGAGCGACCTTACAAGCACGTCGCAGTGTATTTGAACTGATCTCAGATAGGCCGATGTGCTTGATTTTCCCCTCGCTTGTCGGCATAGTTAGATTTATTTGTTTGTCCATTTTAATAGCCAGTAGCATTGCACGACTTACGCCTTCAACTCCGCTAACGCCCGCATGGTCTCCTCAATCGGAGTGTCGGGGTTAGCTCGGTGCATATAATAAAGGTCAATACTGTCAACGCCGAGAGCTTTTAGGCTCTCTGCGCATGCCATTTTGCAATACGCTGCCGAGCTGTCAATGTCCGCCCAGCCGCCTCCCTTGACGAATCCGAATTTGGTCGCCAGGAAAATCTGGTTGCGTTTTCCAGTACGCTTAAACCATTTTCCTAACAGCTCTTCATTATCGCCATATAGACTGCAGGATCATGGCTGTCAGGTATCACGTAGAACGCAGAAATAAATAAGAGTTGCTTACTCGGAGCTGTCCCAATTAGTCACGCCCAGTTCGGCCGCTCGGTCGAGTACGGCGAATCGCTCTTCATCGCTTGGTGCTTTCCCGTACATTATGGACATGCCCATCAAACCAAGGCCCAGTGCAGGGACCATTGGTCCATTCTTGCCGAGTTTACGTAGAGGCACGCCGTTGTTCGACATGGTGAGGATTCAATGCGATGCTTGAGTGGTCACTTTCCACAAGTTGCGGCTAGGTACCAATAAACGGATAGATCTAATATCTAAGTGGCGTGTACTCTTGCCTGGCCTTTCGAAATGTACCAAGAATGACTGAAGGTAGCAGAGACGTCGTGACGAAATCGCTTCCTTCGATTGCGAGCTCTCATCACCCGGGATTAGGGGATAAAGAATCAGAAGTTAACGGTAAATGTCAATAGTGCACATGTCGCGTTGCATCAGCTAGACCATTATCCTCCGAATGTGATGTATTGTCTGACCGCAGAACAGAGACAATGATGGATGGGGTATGACTACAGAAATGGACAGACAGGGACACTGCATTGGCGATTGCATTATCTAGTGGTGTATGGATGCGTAGTACGGAGTAAGAGGGGAAGAGGGTGTGTGTGGCGAAGGGGAATGCATTGACTGCAACCTCAGGCTATTATCCCCTTGACATCCAAAACCACAGGCCCACTGTAGCTTATTTTTCAGTGCCTCGAGCTTTCTTACTGCAACAGACTGACCCGTGGACCTATTCAAGGTATAATTTACAAAAGTAAAAAATAAAATATAAAATAAAATAAAATAATAGAATTAAACTCGAATATGAACACGTTCCTTGATTTGATTGGAGAAAAAAGGATCTGCCTTTATTTATTGCTCGGATACAGTAAGAGAGGGGCCCAGAGTTGTGAACGACAAGGGGGATAGGAAACTACAGAATCCAAGATAGAAAGCGCAAGAATAACTTTCCCCAGACTGAAGAAGCAGTTCAGCGGTTGTCTGCAGGGAGGTACTTCCTATCAAGACCGACGAACCGAGCAATGAATGCTTATCTCGGGGCTTATCATGTCATGTCAGGCCTCAGACAGTATCCAGTAAGGCATATCATGCGCAGTCATTAAGAACGAAGCCAACCAGTCCATAATTGTACCTGGCATTAAACATGATATGACTACGCGCTGCAGGCATACGTGCAGATAGTAGAATATCTCTATGGACAATACTATCTTGCCATATCGAGGTAAACCGCCCTGATGAGCATCGTCAATCATAGCCGTCGGGTGCGAAAGGGATAAAGATAACTTCATCCCCTAATTATACACGGCCTTGAACTCATTGAAAATTATACTACATAAAACCTCGCGCATCTTGCCCTCATTCAGTCTTCAGAGTCGCAGTTATGTCTTCATACAGATCCCTCCCCGACCTTGGCGGTCTTATTCAGTCCCGCGCAAACGCTATTCAGAACCTAGTCAAGGCCGCTGGGGCACCACTGCCATCTTTCAACCGAGGAACAGCTTACCAGGCACTTCCATATACCGAGGAGATAGAAGGAAAGAGAGCCGAGTTACTCGAAGCCCTTGACGAGCTTCGCGCGCTCGTTCTAGGCCCTGCTGAGCATGTCTATACTTTGACGTATCGAGCAGTGAGTCCGATATCAAGATACACGTCGAGCCTCGCTGCCTGATGCTAATTCAATTCGAATGACAGCCCGTGACTCTTGCTACATTTGATATTCTGTACAAGTACCGCATCGCGCAGCATTTGCCCCTCGATGGCGGCTTGTCGTACAAAGACCTAGGTGCAAGATGCGGACTCAAGGAATCCGATACCCGACGATATGTTCAGTCGGCCATCGCCCTTCGAGTCTTCGAGGAATCTCCCCCAGGCATTGTTCGTCATAATGCGGCATCCGCCGCCCTAGCGACGACTATACTTCACGACTGGATCGGCTACGCGACATGGGGGTTGGGTGCGTCCTCTGTCAAGGCCGCGGACGCACTTCAACGGTGGCCAGGATCTGAGGAGAGAGGGGAGAACGCCTTTGCCCTCGCGAACGGAGAGCAAGGCGGTCGCGACATCTTCTCCATCATTGCTAATGAACCATCGCGCGTCAAGTCGTTCGGAGACGCAATGACATTTTGCCTGGGACTTCCAAACATGTACCACACCCACTTCGTCAACCATGTACCGTGGAATGTAGGCACTCTGGCGACGCCGAAGGTAGTCGTGGATATCGGGGGCTCGTACGGCGGGCTGTTAAACGCGCTGTTACGGAAGTATCCGGGGATTGAGAAGGCCATTGTCGAGGATCGTCCCGAGGTCACCGATCAAGGCGAGAAGCAGAAACCAGCCGATGTGGCTGGACGTCTCGAGTTTAAACCCTACGACTTCTTCACTGAGCAACCTGTCAAAGGCGCCGACGTCTATATCATGCGCATGATCATGCACGATTGGTCGGACAAATGCGCCGCTCAGATTCTGCAGGCTCAGATTCCCGCGCTGAAGCCGGGAGCTAGAATCTTGCTGAACGAGCGGGTTCTGATCCCACCACAGCCCCAGAACCTTATAGTAGCCCGGTTTGACATGTAGGTCAAGATCCCAGAAATGATGTGAACTCTGAATAACATTAGCTGTTAGGGCGTGCGATATCGTTATGAATACCGTCTTCAACTCAAAAGAACGTACCCGAGACGACTGGATTGCCTTGCTCAACCAAGCAGACAGTCGCTTCAAGCTCAAGTCGATTGTCACACCGCCGCATGCTTCCCTGTCGGTTATTGAGATCGTCTGGGACGGGCAGTAGGTCGCCCTGTATGTCCCTACAAACCAGATCATAACGTGCCGCCGGAATCCATAACCGTGGGCGACCCGACAAACATCTCGCTAGTTATATGTGGACAGAAGGCAGCGGGTTATGTTTAACTTTTGAATTAAGAAGTATTATATGCTGTGTGATGGCAGTCCCTTGAATGATTCACTCGAGCGTCAAGGATTTTAACAGGCAACGGTTGGGCACGGGATAACAAGACTCTCTTAGCGTAGAGGGCCACCATGTTCGATGCTGGCAATATCGCATAGAATACATATATGTCTTCACATTATGTTCCATTTTACATTGCTACAGGCACGTGGAGTTGAACTCCCTTGCTGAAAAACCTTGACCATTTTCCGCAACCTGCCTCCAAGATCAGAACACTAGATAGCGAGCACTGTGTCTAATTAACGCGGCAGCCTTTAGGACCATTTATCTAGTTTAGAAACTTGAGGAGGTTCTGTAAAATTGAAAGTTACCTATTCGCGGTACTATCTGTCAATCTCCCGAGAAAATGGATATTAAAATGGCTTATCTCCTGCAATCATCACAGTCCCAAAAAATCATGTCGGATAAGAATTGGCTGTAGCGATTAGATCTGCGGTTGTGGCTTTGATTGATGAACTGAATCTGTATTACCTATCCTAATTTGAAGATGCTCAATAGGTACCTATCATACTATGGTTGTTGGATGCAAGTAACCGATAGATAATATTCCGACCGAATACCACATGATAGATTTACACTTTCCTAGCTGGTTTCAAATTGCCTCTCAATGGTAGCAGGCCTTTCATCACACATCTTAATTAAATTCTTGTTTTAACTTGCCAGGACTCGCTATTAGCGACTGCAAGTTAGTGTTTTACCTAACCCGACCACTTCGCTACCTGTGGTAAGTGAGTGTCGTGAGGGGTTGAGTGTTACTGGTCTTCCCCCTTGTTTCGGCATCCCTGCACTGACATGCACGCCAAGCCGGTATCGCTTTTTAGTCTGTACCGGGGGCTTGGCCGTGGGTTGTGGGGATCCTGTCAGGTTTCTGTCAGAAAATGACTGCCAAGAGACACTAACCTTAGTGTACTTGCGGGCCGATCCGGCTTGGGTACCTAGCCACCAACCGGCTTCCGCGGGGCACCAGCTGGTTTCTGACGTAGAGCAAGTCCGCTGTCGCTGTCTCTTGGTCGGTAACGGCTACATTACTTTGTGCAGCTAATACAGCGTTGCTGAGTTGACTCTGCGTTGGTTGGTTACCTGGACAGGCTATGGCATGCATGGGACGACGGATTTATGAAACTGTTTTGGGCATTTCGAGGCAGCTCTTTTCTAAGTTAGGTTAAACGTCAGCGTCACAATTCTGCGCCCTCGCCGCATGTCGCGTTGGATCGTGTGAGAAAGCTCGGGCCTGGCGGTTTGGGGACGGCAAGTATGAGCTGCCACATAGCAATACATATAAATTGTAGCTCATCACTTTGAAAAGTCCGTTGGTGTATGCAGCTTAATAGCCTTTAGGAGAAAGACCACCGAACAGCGAGTCTTGCGCGAAACTCCAAGCGCCTCACGGGAAGGCGACGCGCAGACAAGGAACAAGTAGCTTACATCCTCTCATCATCCTCTCATCATCCAACATGGTGCAGTGCGGGTTCAACACGCTCGTGCCAGCGCTAGTGTTCAAGGTCCGTACAGCATATCTCAGCCAGCCTACCTACAAGTGCTGACGTTGTATACATTACAGCTGCGCATCTTCGCACTCTACCCCCTGGGAAATCTCTCCACCGGCGGCTACTGGTCGAACGGGAACGGCATCGGCGTCCTCACCTCGGTGCCAGGGTACAGCCCCGTGGTGAACGCAACGTCAATCCACATGGACGACTTCAACGTCATCCACTCCGGCGGCCCCTACACTCTCGACGCCAACGGCCTCGTCGAGACGGACGACGGCCAAGTCATTGGCGTGCACTCCCATGGACTGTTGGCAAACACCCCCGGCGTCAAGGCCATCATGGCCAACCGGACCGACGCCTCCCCCACGCGATGGGGAGAGATCGACACTTTCACGACGTGGACCTTTCAGGCCAGCGGCAAGTACTCGGAGCTCACCACGGCGACGTTCGTAGCCAACATCCAGCTCCTGCCTAGTGACGCCGAGGACACTGTGTCGTATATCAACTATAGGCTCAGTCAGGTTCTGCCGGGACCCACATGTGACGATGCTGATGGTCGCGGCAATGAGTTATGATGGGAAGAAGAGGCGAGCGTCTAAGTCTTAAGGTCTCCAATGTTAGCTATTAGTGCACATAGGTCGTCGCGAAGACACCCTTGTCATTCCTAAATCTCAGCAGCTACATAAATGAAATTAAGACTCCAAAAAAAATATAGTGCTCGAGCCCTCGCTTATCGTCTATACCTCTGTCTCTTGGGATCAAATTTCGTACTCTCATAATAGGCAAATGTCGCGTACTGAGCAAAACATAACGCCCTCCAAGAGAACTACTAAAGCAACGCTCGATATTTCAAGAGGGCTACTTTCCTCCATACGTACATAGTAATCGGGTTCTATTAGTACGAGCGCGGAATCGGCTATAGTAGGTCGAGGATTATCGTAGATGTCATGACATATGGGTTACATATACTACATCAGTTTCTCCGACTATCTAAAGTTTTTTTTTTGGTGTTGGAGCCCTTAGCTGCGTCTATTGACTATACGGTCATTACTGGGTTAGTCACGTAAGTCCCTGAACTTGAAACGAGTCTACAACCTCGTAAGCTACGCCAGGTACGTAGCCTTTCCATCAAAGACTCTATGAATAATTGTAATGATCAAAAGAAAGGATAGAATAATTCCCTCGTTTTTAGTGTAGTCTAATTAAAATCTAGTATGTCGCCAATCTCCACTAAACTTACAAAGCCCTCAAACCCCTATTTCATTTCCTTCTCCACACACAGTTCTAATGCCTTTCTGGCCCTGCAAATCGTTCAAACTTTCCAGCAGAAAATCCTCAATTACATAGACATGACCTGGATTTCACAGAGAAATGCTTCTATGTTAGTAATAGTGTATTGGGCTATCTAGTTCCTGGCCTCTTTGCCTTCCTTAGACATCGTGCCGGGCATTCTTGCTCATGTGCCGTATTTTTGAGCCGTACTAATCGAGAGTTAGTTATCAACGGAGTCCTGAAGGGGCTCAAGGTTTTTATGAACTGACCTTATAAAAAATGAAGGGAATTGGGATGAAAAGTACGGCTATTCCGCCAAGCAGAGAATTTCCAGGACCTATCCCGAGTGTTTCAAAGAGTTGGCGTGCCTGTTCACATTTTCTCGTTAGCTACAAGCAAAGAGGAGAAGGAGGGTCTAGCTTACAAAAAGTGGGAAGGTAGCACCAAACGAGGCTCGGAAAAGAGCGCTGCCCGCGAATATGGATGCGGCATACTTGGGATATGAGATTCCGAGGTAATTGAACAATGAATTGAACAAGGTGACCACTCCGATAGAGAAGAGACCCGACCCAATGACAGGAACGATCCAGTGAATACTGGCGCGCGCGGTCCAGCCGAACCAGAAGAGACAGATTGGAAACGCGAGGCATCCGATAAATGTTGGTGGAAGAACCTGCTCAGGTTTAAAGCCTGGCTTCTCAAACTCGAAGTGTATGTATCTCCTTATCCATAGTAAGAAGAGGGATAACGTGATCAGAGCGAAAACCAAGATGCTGAGAAACACAAGTCCTTGCTCGCCAGGGCTGAACCCATATATCCCGCCAAAGACTATAGGGAACGACTCGAACCAGATGAACAGGACACCATATAGCAGACCAGCATACAGGTCCATCAACAGAACAATGGGCTCGAAAAAGGTAAGCGTGAAAGCCCTGCCAAGATTAACTAAATGATCTTTGGCGGTCGGGATGTGAAGCTCAGAATCACTTTGGTACCGGTTGTCCCCAGTGGTCTTCCTGAATCTTTTGGCTCTGTTGTAGAGGATATTCGGCGCACTAGTTTCGGGGAAGAAAAAAAACATAGAGACGAGGACCGCGGAGCACAAGAAAGTAACGACCCAAATTGTCCAGCGCCAACCCTTCGCAGGTGCCAGGTATCCGCCGATGATTGGGCCGAATACTGGACCGCAGGTACCAGCTGTCCCCCAGATGCAAATCAAGTACGAGACCAAAGCCGGACTGTATAGATCAACGATAGTACCTGCCCCAGTCGACAGACATGGGCTACCACAGAAGCCCGTCACCCAACGAAAGACTAGAAAGACGGCGATATTGGGGGCGAAGCCGACCGGAAGTTGAAGTACGACGAACGCAAAGAGTGTCCAGAAGAAAATGCGGCTGCGTCCAATTTTCGGCATCTCGGATAGGGGAGACCATAGCATGGGACCGACACCATACCCACTAGCAACGATGAGGCGAGATATCAGCAACGAGGGGGGGCCTAGTAACGTCTGGGAGGGGAGGGATTTGCCTTACAGGGTGAAAAGGGAGAGTCCTAGGGTGGCAACGATTGTGCTCACCCCAAATTCTTCCATAAGGTCTGGTTCGCCAGGAACGTAGATTGAGCTTGCGATGTAGACACCGAAGTTGAGGACGCACAGCTGAAACATCATGGCGTTTTTCCACATGATAGGCCAATTCTGGGGGTTCTGAAGCCGGGGCATTTGTATTAGAAAGCTACACTAGAACTGAAGGCCCGACAAACACTTACTTCTGGATCATCCGGACCGTACCAGTCCACCAGGAAGATTTCGTCGTCGCTGCCATTATGGATTGCTATGTCCTGCTCTTCTTCCTTCTCTGACTTGCCAACGGAGTCATTCGATTGTTCTGAATCGTCACGACGAATGCTTTTCTTCAATAGCGACGGATCAATCTCGTCCGGGTATTGGAGAATTTTGTTGCGGGACAGGAGCCGGACCAACTCGCCGAAAGTGGTGGTACGGAGAAAAAAAGCGATATTAGTATTACTACCCATGACGCTATCGTAGAGCTCAATTGAGCGTGGGAGAGGAGATTGTCCTAGGGTAAAAAAGAGTTGGCCTAACTATATTAGTGGCCGATCATGAGAGTATAGAAGAACGAGACGCTTCGGATTCCCTGACTTTGGAAATCTACAGCAATCGTTCAATGAACACTACGGAGTAGACTAGTAGCACTTTAATAGTGTAAACAAAGACTTGAGTGGATAAGAAGAGGAGCTTAAGCATGATATTGACTGAAGCTAGGCGAATAGTCGGACTTTAGGGTGGAGCTAAGTCTTAAGGCCGGGCTGTGGACCGGCTATTGTATCTGCATTTCTGGACACGCTGGAGCAAGGCAAGCTTTAGCTAGGTACCTACCTACAAGCTTACCCTGTCCAAAAATTTGGCGCTCTGGTCAGGTACTTGTATTACACTGTTTGAGCAAGAGCATGACTACCGTAGTATTTGCAACTACAAGTACAATTTTTCATTATATTGCCGGAAGTCTCCATCCCGGAATAGTCCTTCTTGTTAGATTTCAATGTACTAATTAAAAAATATAAGGTCCCCTCGGTAGGTACTTACTTAGGTAGTTACCGGCAGCTGCCGGATTCATTTATCCGTTATCGATCTACCAGACCTCCCAAGGTCGTTCTTGGCGACAACATCACACAACGCTGCTATTAGTATTCAGTAGCACAATTTGTATGAGAATTCGTTGTTGAACTTGAATACGGTACTACTATGTCAGCGATCTTAATATGTCAAAGAATTACTTGGGTTTGTTTAGCTTACAACACGTTATGTTGAGACGTGTTGTAGATCCTTGTTAGCGCGATTTTGCTCTACACTAGGTACACTACAGTAAGTTTCGGCGGGGACTTGCGGCTACGGGTATCTACCGAAAAAGACGGACACCTAAAGCAAGTCTAACGCTAATAGGACTAGAACCTATCTTACGGGCCGATCACAAAAGAACGGCACAAGCCCCTATACTGCCAGGGCGTAGGTAGGGGAGTACTGTAACTAAAGGTTGCATTGTCAAGTATCCACGCTACGGGGCTGTCCGGGAGGGTAGTACAGCGGGTTCGTGGTGGCCAAGGGCTTGGCTTGCCAAGAATGCTTGACTTGGACAACTTCTACTGGGCAGCAACCATAGTATAATAGGGCGTAGGTAGGTAGGTAGGTTAACAGATGAAGCTTCATTTGACTCCAGCTACGAACACAAATACTGCCCTTCCGTGAGTACACTTATCTTCAGTACATGTCAGGATCTCGTAGGTCAGGTATAGGGGTATGCATATACTCTTGTTGTTGCGAGAAGGGTCAAAAAAACTTCGTAGGCTAGTCCTTGGCTAAATACACACATACCCTTTGTTCTAGGGTAGGTCTCGTAATAGTGTATATCAATAAACTGATTACATGGAATTTGCCTTTTTTTACGTTTCACAATTCGTCCCGCTGATGTTGAGAGGCCACTGCATCACCCACAAGCTCGTCAACCCTCGCAGTAATGTCCACGAGCGTTGTGCTTTCCACTTCGGGGAACATTTGCGGTCCGTACGGGAGCGCTGATGAGAGGGCGTAGACGCGGTCGGCTGTCGCGAACTGCGCTGTGGAGAACACATCTGGTGACTGTCCAAATGCGATGGGGATAGCGCCAACGCACTTGTTGGTCTTCCACCCATCATTCGACACGTATACAGTAATGATACCGTGCGGTGATATACTTGTGCTGAGAACATCGGCACACATGGCGACTCTGTCTCTATATCTCCTTGGGGCGATCACGGCGTCGCATTCTAGAGGGCGGTCATAGTTGTCTGGGAACCCCTCCGGCTTGGAAAAGTGCGGTTCCGCTGGATTTGGTCCTGATAGGTTGAAAACCACGAAGCTTTGCGAGATTCCATCAGACAGCACCATCGCATTATCCTCGGTTATGAACAAGCCGCCAAACCCGTAAGATTTGTCGAGCTTGTCAAGGTCTGGGGTATAAAATCGGTTGACCTCTCCGTTCTTGTCAACTTTGAGAATGAAGTTACCGAAGGTGACCGGGACGTAGGTATTTCCGTCCTTGTCCGAGGCGGAATCTTGGAGACCGCCGACTGGGCTGCCTAACTGCTTCTCGATATCATTGATGAGGGGGTCTAGATCTACCTCCCGTATTATAGATCGATCGCGAGGCGAGTATTGGATGAGGCGATTGGGACCGGTGAGGTTCGTGCCCATGCCGGGGCTGTTCTGGTTGAACCAAGGGGCACGAGCGCTCGCGGAGACGTAGAGGTTGCCCGTTGCATGGCTGTAATCTACTCCACACACGAAGTACTCCCAGTTGTGACTGACTCCCGGGAACTCAATGATATTCGTCGCCGAGGTGTAAGGGTCGTATTCGACGATACTGCCATTATTCAAAGAACTAGTATAACTCTAGGTTAGCTTTTGTCAACTAAAAGAGTTATGCTGCGAGTAGGCATTCATACCCCAAGTATATTTTGCAGTTGGATGGAGACCACTCTACACCCTCTGGATATATATTTCGTATGTTCACGTTGAGATCACCAGAGAAGGGTGGACAATCTGGATAGTTTATCGAGCAGAGACTTAACTTCGCGTCAAGCACCACCGCCGAGATGAAGATAGTTTTGCCTTTCATGATTCCTTTGGGACGTGAAATAGATTGATAAAATGCTTGGCTGCCCTACGCCAGACCATGAACCCTATTGTGTGCGCAAATTCAACTTCACAGTACCAAGAAGCGTCGATAATTCAAGCAGACTGGCACGGAAAGTCACCATAACTTTAGTAGTAAGTGATGACTCAGCAGCCCGCTACTACTAAATTTCTACTCTAAAATGCGCGGATTTAAAGACGGACTTAAATTGTCTGAATGCAAATTACGCGGATTTAAAGTCGCACTTAAATTGTCTGAAGGTTTGCCTACCAAATCCAGAACATATTTGAGTATAGAACTTTAACCGTTATTCCCTGCACACCTTCTATTTATCTTGTATCAAGTATATCTCAATAATATTTACATCTATTTTAGTAAGTCAACCTGCTTTTGCCGATATCTTCCCCAGTGCACAGTGGACATACAGTTAATCCCGAAACGAAGTTAATTCCGGCCAAGCTGATACAATGCCCCCACGGGCTAACTACGTAGCATGAGGCATATACAGTAAGACTAATCGCATTTTGCTACGTTATGCTGCTTTGTTTTTATGACCGATGTCAATGTCAGGCAAATGCTGCTGTCAATAATGCAGCTTGATCCCTGAGTTTACATCATTGTCGGTCATTTTGTCAGGGTAATAGTATGACAGCAGCTTGCATAAAGTTATGGGCTGAGGTATATAACTGCAGTCAGTGTCAGAGATCCGCAGGACTGCAGTCATAGTCTGACCGAGGGCCATGACGCAAGATAATACCGAGAAAAGGGGCGGGAGCGGGGTTCGTAGGTCGGTCAGTAAAAAGAAAATAGGGGCAATGCGTGGTGCCGTCTTTCCCGCCCTCAAGAGATATCCGGCATTCCGAGAACGATTGCCCTTTCTCTTGACTTGGAGTGGCGTGCTCCGGTTAATTTTCGACTCAGAACTCCAAATCCAATCTAAGGGGGGCAAAGAAGTGAGACTCCCTTGGCGACTATGGTTTGGTTCGGTGTGTTGCAAACATGAGAGAGCCAAACTGAGACGCTGTGAAGTTATTGGTGTAACTCAATGACTTATGGGAACGTGATACTTTGGTCGTGCCTGCATTGCTCCAAGTTCAAGTTCGTATATTGGTAGTATCTTGCGCTTTTCTATGCAACACTACATTCGCAGGCGTTACGTTGATTTGCTGGATGAAGCTGTGATTCGGAAAACGATATAGATGTAAATAAACTTATAGATTTATAGACTATGTTTGGCCATGTGGTCCACAGAATCCATGCATCAAGACCTATTCGTAACAGAAAGGGGTTGAATCCTCCTTCTTTTTCCAGGCACATCTTCGCCAAACCGAAGTAATAGCGCAGAATTAGACAAGCAAGTCTCACACCGTGAGCTTCCATTCCGGAACGTATGGCTTGTCAATTATCTGGTAGTGCAAGCGCTCGTTCTCAGTGCTCTTATTCGTCACCCAGTCTTTGTATCCAGCCCTGAGCTCATCTACCACTTCTTTCTTCCATAGCTCAGACGGCTCTGCGCCCATTGATACCAGTCTCATCTGTCGATTTCCTGCCATGAGGAAAAGCCAGAAATCTCCCGGGTCGATGTCTGGGATGACCGCCCCGTCGACTGCGCCTTCCAGAATGTCTTTGCAGAGAGACCATTCTTGGCATAGAGGGCGGCCGAGCCCGACACCATCCACAGTATCCAACGCCCTCACCATGCCGCCGACAGTTCTCAGTCCACCCGTGACGTAGACTTTGGTCTTCGATAGGCCGGGCACAATCATGTCGGCGAACTCGAGGAAGAACGCCTCTCTCTTTTTAGTGCTCTCACGTTGGTGTGTCATGAGAATCTTCTCATACGAGCCGCCGCTGAGTTCGACAAAGTCGAAGCGGTTGTCCTCGAGATGCCGGCATAGCTCGCGTGCTTCACGCGTGATGAACCCTCCGTCTTGATACTCGGTGCTGTTGATTTTGATGCCTAGAATGAATTCGGGCGGGGTGCGCTTACGAATTTCCCTTCCAATGTCAAGAACGAAACGCATTCGGTTTTCGAAACTGCCGCCGTACTCATCGGTACGCTTGTTAGTCTTGGGGTTTAGGAACTCGGCCAAAAGGAAGCCATGCGCTGCATGAATCTCTACGCCATCCCAACCCGCCTTCGACAGGTACTCGGCGGCATGTCCGAACGCGCTAATAAGGTCGCGTATCTCTTCGCGCGAGGCAGCATGTGGTGGAGGATACTTATAGATGCCATCACCTCTGCCATCGTTGATGACTGGTACTGCAGAGGGGGCCACGGGAGAGTCCACAAAGACGCATAGCCGGCCTGGGTGGGCGAGTTGGGCAACCATAAGTGACCCATGTGCCTTAGCGGCTCTCGCCATGGCCACAAATCCGTTGAACCGAGGACCCGAATCAGGAGCACCAGGGTGGATGATTGGATCACCAACAGACTCGAGATCAGTAAGGCTGATACCTACGTCGCCCGAAAGAATCAATCCGATCCCACCCCGTCCCCATCTCTCGTAAACCTTCTCGATATTCCTAGTTGGGATACCGCGCTTCTCGGGGTCGTTGTGGTCATATGTACACAACTGCTCTGTCATAGCAGCTTTCATGAAGCGATTCGAAACTGTACGCCCAGAGAAGTGGAAGGTAAGGGGTTCGGCTAGGCGAGAGCGGTCCGCTGGCTCGGATCTGTAGCGCTCGGGCTCTTCAACCTGCTGTACGGTGGGCACTGTCTTCATAGTTGGAGCTGCCTCCCGTGTTGGGATCGAATTGACGGCAAGTGTCACCTCCATGTTTGCGGTATGGTGGATATTTTTGCTTGTCACTAATGATGTGGCAGGTGTCTGATTCAATACCTTATGGCTTGAAAGGAGTTTCTCCGTCTTTAAAATACGACGAGGGGCCATAAGAGGTACGTAGCTCAGCTTTGACACCTTACAATTCCCGTGAGATAGGTATGATATGGCATGATGAGCTGGAATCTAGATCGATCTTGGAGGCGGTGTACGTATGCATCTGTCAGTCTTCGGCGCAGGGGTCCAATTCCTCCTATTACATTACCTCAGCCCTAGCTGAATTGTAGTGCGTCATGCGATAAAAAGCAATTCCCTAGTCCGTGCAGATATTACTCAGGAGAGACCTTGTTCTCGGAGGGCAATCCAGGACACCGGGTCTGCGTCCCACCTATCAGGTGTGGGCTGATAGATACTTGGCTATTATTCATGTTGTGATGAACTGAGATCGTATCTGCTGAGAACAAAAAATATGGCACAATGGTTCGATGCCTTATGCGAAAGATCCTAGTAACGAACGACATCTTTGATAAGGAATTACTAAGCCTCCCCCCCCCCAAAAAAAATAACCTTCCGTTACCCTCTGGTCTTCCACCTGATTCAATCTTTTCTCTGCTATGCTCCATCCCTTGGCGATATTCTTGAACACGACGGGCCCTTGGAGAGCTCAACCGAGGCAACAGGAACTAACGGAAGTCTCACCGATAGTATCTGATACCTTACATCCGCAAGGTGGTCACTAGGAACTAATTTCATTTGGGGAGACCAGCCATTGGAAATCTTTGTCCAGATATTGCTGGCATTCGGCCCAAGCCTTCCGAATTCTCTCAGCGCGCTCAGGGCTCCGGCATGTTATCTTGGCTTGGAACGGTTGCGGTGTGGCCAGCAAGCCGTCGGCAAAGTCGTCCCACGGGGGGAGAACTTCGTGCCCAAGGTCATCCACGGCCTTGGTGAAGTTGAACCCCCACAGCAGGCGTGCCACACTAAGCAGCATGGTGCGCTCTGCCACATGCAGACCTGGACAGATGCGGCGACCAGCTCCAAAGCCGAAGTGGTCCCGCTTACTGCCGTCGGCAAGGTTAGCGGACTCACTGGCCGACGTGACATCGCCATCGAATCGCGTGGGGTCGAAGGCCTGCGGTTGTGGGTACCGTACCGGGTCCATGTGGATGCCCCTTGTGTTGTGTGTCAGCAAACGTTATACTAAGGGTGAGGGTGGCTAGAGCATGAGTGTGGCTAGAGCACCTACCATGTGTTCAATGTAACTGTGGCGCCCTTGGGAATTTTGTAGCCCATGTATTCGTCATCTTTGATGACACAATGGGGCAGAGCCAGGGGGACCGCGGGTAGCCAGCGGAGAGTCTCCTTGACACAAGCATGGATGTATGGAAGACTCATAGCGTCTCTCAGAGTTGGGAGCTTGTCACCGAACGCGCGATCGACCTCTTCCTGACCTTTCTTTTGTACCTCGGGATGGAGGACCATGGCTTGGATGAAGGCGAGCACGGACGATGAAGAGGTATCGGCACCGGCTTCTTGGAGGACACCACAAGTGTACGCGGCTAGATCATCCTCAAACCCTTCGTATTCTTGTACTCTATTAAGTTCGTCTGAGAAGCATGGCTACGATGAACTAGTTAGCCGTTGTTTTGAGATGACTTTCCAACAATTGCTTACTTTGGTTTCGCCCGCATTAATAGATCTTTTTGTCTTCCTCCAAAGGTTGACAAGGAACTTCCTCTCATTCTCAAAGTGTTGGCGAGCATGCTTCCTGATAGGTAGGAGGAAATCTGGGAGCTCTCTTAGCCAGGGGAAGGTGTCGAATAAGATGCCCGCAAAGTGGGAAATTTGGACGGCGTTATGAACATTTTCGAACACCTGCTTTATGTATTCATGATCCGATGTATGTGTGCGAAAACCGAATATCATCTGCGTTACGAGAGAGTTTGTGAAGCGCTGCACATGGTCAAGGAAGTTCTCAGGTTGTTCGAGGAGGCCCACAAGCATCTGCTTGTTCTCGAGATCTTGATATGGAATATAGGTCTGTGACGCATTTATGTTCAGCATCGTATGAGCGGCCCGTCGTATCATACGCCAGGATTCTCCGTATGGCTATTCTCTCATTAGCCAAAATTCTCGTTATAGAAGCTTCAAACTTGGGATTCGAACCATGAGAGTCCAGCGGAGGCCACCACTAGCAATACTCTGAGTGAGGTACATTTGAGGGCGAGACGAATAGATTGCACTTCTCTTGTCTAGCAAATCTTTCACCGCCGTATCGGAAGATATCACAACCATGACCTGGGTGCCGAGGATGAGAGAGTATGTCGGCCTTACTTAAGAGTTAATAACGTATAAGGTATATTAGGGGGTGGTTGCTGTGGCAGTAGTAATACTCACCCATACTCGTCCGCCCATTTCTGAAGCTGAACATGAACTTTCACTTTCGGCATCTGATGAAGATTTCCAATGATTGGCAAAGTCGGCGGACCAGGAGGAAATCCATGAGGCCTACGGCCTGCATTTCTCAGTTGAAATACTAGCCAGCCGAGAGTCACGACACCGGCTATCAACGTAATGGACTCAAGCGCCATCGCCAAAGCTATAAGTAAATAGCTGGAAATAGAATCACTTAGAAGTTTAGGGCAGCAACAACCGTAGTTGGTGCGGAAGGACAATAATTTGGGTTTATACACTTATAAATATGTTTGCTTTTGATTTGATGTATGAGCAATACGTGTGGTTGGAAGCTTCTTTCAGAGTATAGGTCGGTTTGAAGAAAAGACCACGCTGTCACAATCAGACATCAAGAGGTAGAAAGCTGGCGGCTGATAGAGAAGGAATCAATTTAAATAGTTTGGCTACCTGATCTAGACATACGAGCCCGATATCTAGCTGCAATATGCGTACGTACGGTATTCCAGGCAGGATCAGTGATACCATGGACTTAACGTTGGTGCAGATGATATGATCTGATCTAATTTCCGTTAATTCCGTCTACTCATCGACGACGTAGAGCTCAGCTGTATCGTTAAACACATCTTGGCTATTCTACGGTTGCAGTCGAAGGTGGTATTGACGCTGTAGAAAAGATAGGGTGATCGACATGGCGTCCACTGTGAGGGGTTGTCTCAGCACGGTACCCTCGAACCTCCCTGCGCGGCCATACTTTCTTCCTACGAGCACCGCATCGCAGAGGGGAACACCACGAGACCTTCCCATCCACGAGAAAGCTGCCTTCAAACCAATCAATCGAGTCGAATACCATGCGTTGCATAATACCTCCAGCAGCCCAGCGGATCCGTAACCCGGATTCTCAACTCCGGCCCCTTTGGCGGATACAAAACGGCAGTACAGATGTATTATCAATCGGCCATTCAATTCTCCAACCGCGATGTGAATCGAAACAATCTTCGGTATGATACCGTGGACGACGATATTGTGATGAATCAGATAGACGTAGGGAGACCTGTGCAATTGGTCACTATTCAGTTGCTTATGACGATAGTAAAAGATGATACGGGCCAAAAATTTCGATTACTGAGCAGCTTCGAAAGCCCTTCCGCCTCCGTTCACTATATTTTTGGTTGTCTCGTAGCGAAATTGTAAGCCCCGGCTTCGCCAAAAATTGGAGCTGTTGGAGTAGGATGGCGAGCCGTGTTCAAGCCGCACACGACTTTCCTAACGGAGATTGCATTCTTTCTCGGGGATCTCCATTTTTAACATTGGACATAGATGACGTCTGCCACGGTGGGAAGCTAAATTCGCAACGAACGCTTGCAGCGCTGATCATAATTGCAGTAACTGTGGGTGGTATGAATGCCGTACCTAGGTAAAAGAGATGGAGCAATTGACATGACCTCCATGCACTACGGAGTAGAAGGGGCTGGCTTAAGCACAGTTCCCTCGTGCCATCCCTCCGTCCACACGCCGAGGACGTAGAGTTCGGCTGTACCATTAATAATATATTAGCTACCCCTATCCTGCCCCATCCTGCCCTATCGCACTATTTAGCTTGGCGACGGGTGTTCCCGCTTGTGGCTTTCTTGGAGCTCCACTACCCGTTATCCGGAGCGGGTCTGCCAATCCGGGTCTGATCCGATATCTACCTCCTAGGGCTAGTACTGTTTAGAGAAATCAGGTCGGATTCTCGAACGTCAGATTCTGATAATCGAACGTCAACTAGCCTTGTTTGGCCACGTCCCCACACACCCATGCTGGCTGCTGCGAACTACACCTAATTTGTATAGGATTTGCAGCAGGGGCAATGGAGTAGTGGGGAAGTAAAAAATCAACAGTCTGGCTAGGTCACGGTCGGGCGGTCGCAAGTGTAGATGATCTATAGGTACAACAAATTAGCAGTAGTTGCTACTAAAATAAAGGTACCAACGGATTCAGATTACCAGATTCAATCAAAATCAGTTAATTCGATCGAATATAGCCAAATCGATTAATTGCAGTCAGTCTGATCGAATGCAGTTAATTCAATCGAATGTAGCCAAAAGGCTATGTACCTAGGTAGTGCAGGTCAAAAACAACCGTATGAATAAATTAATTTCTTTTTGTCATGGTGGGTGCACTGGGGTCTGCTCTAATCTACATACAAATTAGGTGTAGATCGGAGCAGCCAAGCGTGTGGGTGGGGTGCCGGCTAGAAAAGGCTAGTTTGACGTTCGATTATCAGAATCTGACGTTCGAGAATCCGACCTGTAGAGAAATTGAGAGAACTAGGCTACGTAGAAAGGTTAGTGCCGAATATTATCAAGACGCACGGGAATTAGATACAGTACGCATTACTTCGTACGCACGAGAGGCGTTACATTCCGAGTGGGGTGGTGAGATACTGATTATACTTTACGTTATTAACCTTAATTCCTACCTACCTACCAAGGACCTACGCTATAGGTGCACTGTGTATTTACCATGTACTTACTAAGTAGGTGTGCACATAGAATTCCCCTAAACTACACCCTGTCTTATTCTTACACCTACGCTGACAGGTGAGTTGAGGTTCGGCATAGTATAAGAACAAATCTTTCTTGTGATGGTTCAGTGATCATCTAGGCAACCTGAGTTGTTATGGGAATGATTGATACGCCTGCTATACAGTAAAGCATAGTGGCATTCATTTTAGGCGCGACAAGATGCCGCCGTTGTGTGTTTCGATTTCTGCGTTCGCATCTCATATGCTCTTGCTGTCCTCGGCCGGGGCAGTTCGCTCTCTGGTGCAACAACAACCAGAGTTCTATCAGCATCGGCCACAGCCACAGCCACAGTCACAGTCACGCATGTCCTTCCACGAGACAATGAGCTTCACAACCCCATCACCCAATGTCACCCGAGTCACTTTCCATAACGGCCCAGTCAACTATGTTGACCGGCTCTTTGCGGACGACCTTCTGGAATTTCTGATTCCGCTGCAAAACGTGACGGATTCCACCCCCAAGGTGGTCATTTTCGACTCGGCCAATCCCAACTTCTGGCTCGGCCACATCGACATGACGACCTTGAAGACTCCGATTACCGATGAAAAGAAGCAATTGGGAGTCGACTACATCCATTTCACCCAGCTGTTGCAGAATGTCACTTCTACCATCTTTATTGCCGAGATCGACGGCCGCGCTTTCGGAGCCGGCAACGAGATCGCGGCCCAGATGGACATGCGCTTTGTCGGACCCCGGGCACGCACTGGCTCTTTCGAGGAGGCTCTGGGCCTCGTCGCCGGCGGCGGTGGCCAGACCTTCATGGGTTCCATCCTCGGCAAAGCCAAGGCTCTAGAGTACCTCCTCGGTGCCAAGTCCTTTACGGGGCCGGCGGGCGAGGCCCTAGGCTTGTATAACAAGTATTACGACGACTCACAAACCCTCAAGGACTCTGTGCTGGAGCTAGCGCAACGCATCGCCCTATTTCCGCGCGTCGCCCTGAACCAAACCAAGTCGGTCCTCAGCTTCCTTAACCCGCCCAATGATGCTTTCCAGCTGGACTTCGACGCCTTTTACGACATTGAGCAGGGCCCAGAGCAGCAGTCCAATGTTAGGAAGTTCCTCGACTTGAGTGACAATCAAAATGCGAACCACTACGAGTTGGGACTGGGCGAGAGCGTGATGGCCTTATACGGGTTATGGGACGGGGGCATTGAGTAAAGGGGCAGCGGGGTATCCAGGCGGCATGTCGTGGGTATGGTTCTAGCTTCACGGATCAATGTATCCGTTTAATTACGGCAGCAGAGATCGAGCAGTCCGACTCCATTGTCATTTTGGCTCATCCTCAACAGGTCCGGAAAAGTTGTTCATCATAGGCGATTAGAATATTACGGGTGAATATTAGTCTAGCTAAAGTCTCACAGCTCGCACACGCTCTATTCTAGGAAATATGAGAGTAAATCCAACGGATCTATGCCAGGAAGAAGGTATTATGCATTTGAAACTCATTACATATGAGTTTGGCTGCTCAGGCCATATATGAAACTATCAAGAGCTTAGGGCAGCCTGAAGATTATTTGTATCTGTTAATTAAAGTTAAGTGACGTGCCTCACTAGTATTATCACTTTGCCTCGACATATATCGCCACTAACTTGCCTATTAAAAAAAGTCAATCTTTCTTTTGTTCTAGATAGGAGATAATAGAGAACACATTCGATTTCTGATCACCATTTCGATTCCGCCCGCACCAACAATGAGGAACACAGTGGAGCAGATATGTAGCAGGCAGAAATATTTTACACTCTGCACCCTTCGTGTGTATGCCACCTTGGTTGTAAGTATTTAATCTAATAGTTGTCATGAGTTCAACACCGCCCTAGTAAGCCCGAGTGTCTTTATCTATGACAACGATTGCATTCATGCGCCTCCCTGCTGAATCTCTGTCTTCCGCTGATTAAAACGGTGCGCTGCCACCAGTGGGACGATCATTAAGACTACGGCAATTGCCATCACGATGCCAGCAAAGACTTGCGCCTGCACAAAATCGGCATGAGGCACGTCGGCTAAGGCGCCAGCGATGGGTGCCCCAATCAGCACGCCCACGGCAGCCGTCGACCAGCTCATTCCCAATCGCGCGCCGATGACGTCAAGGCTTGGGCTGAGTGTAGGGTGGGCGGTGCTAGCAGCGGGCGCCGTGACGAGAACGCCTGAGAGGAATCCCCAGGCGACAGTCCAGATAACCATGCCGGTCACCGTGTCGACGGCTGTCCAGCTGAGAAGCAAAACGATACCAACAGCCTCCCAGAAGATTAGAATCTGGATAGGAGAGATGCGAGTACCAAGCAGGTATGGCATAGTTCGGCCGAAGAATGAAGCGGCGTTGCTGACGGCGAGAAGGTCAAAGGCAAAATCTTTCCCCGTCTTGAGCTTGACGGCCGCATATGTTGTGAGGTAGAAGAGTGGGATATAGTACGCGAGAAATTGAAAGAACAGCGCAATCACAAATGTGCCAAAGACAGGTTCGCAGAAGCCACGAGGGTCGATAATCATCTTAGCTTTAGGCGAACGGACCCCTGGCTTACGGCATAGAATGATCAAAGTAGGGATAGAGATGGCTAAGTTAACCAGAGCAATCGAGCGTACAGCCCATGAAAACCCTAGCTGGGGAACGAGCCTGCGGAACATGAGGGGAAAGACGATACCACCGATGCTTGCACCGGTAGAGGCACAACCTAACGCAATGGGCCTCCGAGTCGTAAACTTGGCCGATATAAGGGCGAATGCTGGAATGTTGATTGCCCCGGCCCCAATTCCGACGCAGAATCCCTGTGCAAGCAATACTTGATAGTATTTTGTAGCCAAAGAAAGCATAAACATTCCAAAGACTACCATGAAGTGTCCCGAGATCATCACGGGCCGTAGGTACCCACGATCGGTAAGAGGTCCCGTCACGAGACCCATAATAGTGACGAAGGTTGACTGCACGCTACCAACCCACGCGAGCCTGGAGGACGAGTTTCCCTGGAGTAACTCGCTGCGGTAGTACTCTAGGAAGACACCAAATGTGCTAGAGATGCCCCTTTAAACACGTCAATGACGAGGGACAGGTGACTTTACTATTAGGAGATTGCTTACCAAGAGTTCACGAAAATGAAGAAGCCGGCGAGAACGACGATCCAGCCTTCAGCCCCCCCATCCGGAGGGCTAGGTTGACTAGCTGTCCGAGCGAGCAGAGGCTGGCGTTCTCCATCAGGGGCTTCGGCGCGTGAACTTGAAATTGAAGCATCACCGCCGTCTCTAGAAGCGACTGCGTTTACCTTGTTGTCATCAGCCTAACGGTCAACCCCCATTATAGGTATCTTGTGCAACTTACTAAATTTGTCCGGCGGGGCATTTTGACTTGATCTATTCCCTAATCAATACATACAACTATGTCTAAGACAGTAAGATAGTAAATTGAAGGGATTGTAAAAGTCCTTGTTGCTAAGGTGTGTACTCTAGGTAGTGAGCTCGACGCGTTCAATGAGAGTGTTGAGTGGACAACAAAAGTGATCGATAGTAGAATTACTAACTAAGACAATAGCACGAAACCAATTCTTGTGAGTAGATAGGCAGTAGGCGTTCGTCTATCAAGAGAAATTGCAGCTATTCCCATATGCCACCGTGCCAACCAATACATCGTAAACTGTGAACTCTCCGCGGATATAAACCATCATTCAACCCACTCACACGGCCTGGGGTGCATGCTTATCGGTGGGTCATGGATGTAGAGTAGTTCTACTGCATGTAAGACTCTCTTCTCCCTACAGTGTAAATATACGGTCATTCTATGTCAGAACAGTGGCGCTTTTCTGACACAGCAGCAGTCAGGCTCACCCGCATTTACCCCATGCAGCTGGCGGTTGCGGCAAGAGTATTGGGTAAGCATGTAGGACTTTACATAATGAACGATCTCGTGATAAACTTAAGGTGATAGTGCTGCATATGATATGACTGCAGCGCTCATGTCAGTGAGAGATAGCAATGGCGTGACTAATTATAATTATGTATGATGAGGACTTAACTTCAATATTGATTCGGAGATATGCTACAAGCTTAACGTCCGAAAATACCGTGCAGTCAGTTGGCAAGGTAGACCGAAACTAATGGCCCGATCCCTCACTCACCCTAGAATATCCTCCGTGATTTACAATGTCAAAGATAACATATGACCAAGAAGGGTAATAGCTTAAATCCTAATCCCAACCACGGAGATAGACGTGTAACTTATATGAACTTTGCTTCAAAATGGTTGAATACTAAGGTTTGTCTTTGTGCCAATATGTTAGATCTGGATACCTGATAGCCCAGAGAAACAAAACCAAGTAATTGAGCGCTATCGGATCGTACACCAAAGGGTTAAAAAACCCGCAAAAGCACCTCAGTCTATTCATCATGTCACCTCACAGACCACGCCATATTCCAGCCCCGGGGCTACCATTCTCTCCCACAGATATTGCAATTATCGTCGGAGCTGGGCTGGCAATTTACGTGAGTTGAAACTACCGTCTGGTGTCATTATATAGTTTGCCATGGCCCTAGGGTGCATTTATTCCTTCTGGGTGGCCGTAACATCTAACAGATTTGATAATCCACTAGATTTTTTCTGTTGCCTTCTACCGATTGTTCCTACATCCATATAGGAAATACCCTGGACCAGTTTTAGCTAGACTTACTGGGCTCCCGGTCTTGTATCACGCGTGGAACGGCGACTTTCACCATTATGTGTATCGACTGCACAATCAATATGGTAAATGAACCTACACATTGCTACCCACCACTCACTGATTAATATATATCAAAGGAGAGAAAGTTCGATACTCGCCTAACAAGCTGTCAGTCAACAAGCTGGAGGCTTTGAACGGTTCGTAATCATGAGAATCCTCTGGCCTAGCTCTTATGTCTCACATCAGGCAGATATCTACGGATTCAACAAAAATGTATCGAAGCCGGAAGAATTCTACTCCGCATTTCGGGTGAACAAGCATGCGAGAAACGTCTTCAACACGGCGGACAAGGAAGAGCATCGAAGAAAGCGTCGGATTATGAGCAAGGCTTTCTCTGCTAAGTCTCTCCCAAACTATGCTCGTTTTATTTCGTCCAAGGTCGAAGAGATGTCTGTTAAACTTAACGGTGGCGAAGTCCCGCACACGGCTGGCCGCTGGAGGGCATTCAATATGGCCGACGAGGTTAACTATCTTATGCTTGACATTATGGGCGGACTCTGCTTCGGCGAGCCGTTTGGCTTTATTGCCGGGAAGGGTACGGATATGATGACGAACGTCCATGCCCGAGCCGTTCGAATCTACATGGTTAGGTTATATATCTCGCCCTATAATTCGGTGACGCATACTAACAGACACCAAGACTGGCCAGGAGCCTCTTCTTAAGCGATTATCGCTGGACAGAGTGTTCTTTCCCCGTCTATTCAAAGCCGCGACCGCCTTGGGCGAGTATACGAAGTATTATACCGAGAAGCGCATCAAAGATCGTGACAATCTGGAAAACGACAAAGTAGTGGTTGAGGACCGCGGGTACGAAGATATTCTGGCCCACCTGATCAACAACAAGGACGATGAGACTGGGAGCGTGTATAGTCCGAATGAGCTTCTTGGTGAAGCCACACTCCTCATGATGGCCGGTAAGCGTCCACATGGAATACAAGATGATGTTTGTCATGAGTGTTTAACTTTTTGTGACTTCAGGATCCGACACGTCAACGACGGCCATCAACACCACTCTTTTCTATCTTTCCAACCATCCCCGGGCCCTAAGGAAGTTAGAGAAGGAGCTCATCAAATGTTTCCCAAAGCTTGAAGACATCCATCCCAACACGGCCGAGAACTGCAAATACCTACGAGCTTGCCTCGACGAAGCTATGCGGCTCTGTCCGTCGGTACCCTCCAGCATTCCCCGTGTGGTTGACGACGGGGGCATCCGAGTGTTAGACGAGAACATCCCTGCTGGCATGTGGGTGTCGGTGCCGCACTTTACCATCTTCCGCGACGCGCGGTACTTCGACCGACCGCATGACTACATCCCGGAACGCTGGATTGTTGACGAGGAGGGCACTGGATATACCGCCGAGGAGGTCAAGACGTCCCAGGCGGCGTTTCAGCCTTTCTCGCTCGGGCCGAGGCACTGCATCGCCCGGAACCTGGCTCTGCGGGAGATGACGTTTGCGTTGGCGCGCATCTTTTATCTTTTCGACGTCGAGCCGGTGCCAAACAGTGGACGCTGGATGGGCAACCTGCCCGGCATCGACACTAGGAATAGTCACTTCATTCATGAGCAGTGGGATGTTTTTACCTCATTGGAAAAGGGACCGGTAGTGAGAGTCAAGGTGAAGGACGGCGTAGAGTCGCGTCTTTGAAACGAGAGCAGTGCAATACTCTACCGCTGTCTCTGTTTAGATTGAGTTCTCGAGATAGCGCAAGATTCTTTTAGAAGAGAGACAGCGTACTAGTGACCACGATATGTAAACCATAGGGGGGGTCAGGAGAATATAACGGAGCTGAAAGTTGAAGGGTTTGTATGACTATACTCATGACCTCGTCCTAAGTATGTGTAGTAGATACCTTCCTTCCAGTGGTGATATGAAGACAATTGCTGAAGGCATAATTTATCTTAAACTCTACATGCGAAGCAGTGCATCTTTTTTGCCCAGCTAGTGGAGATACCCTCCTGTACTAGAACCTAAAGGCCTTCTGCCGTCCTTTGAAGTCTCAGCCCTTAAGCCACCATCTTACAATTCTGCTCAAGCCTCTAAAAGCCATCTGCCCCTACTCTTACAAAAGACTTAACGCTTAAGGTGGTAAGCAGCACCGATGATAGCCGTATAGCAGACAAGTTAAGGGCGATCAAGCCGTTGGTGCCGCGGCCATTGGCGAAGCTTAATTGATCTGTGAGTTGGTTAGACCCGTCCTAGACTGCATTATTGTTTTCCTGGATGAGGGGAACGGTTCTTGCCAGACGGTGATATGTGCACAGGTTAGTTGTATTTGCATATATTAGAGCGGGCAAAAACGTGGCCACAAGAATATATGCACGAGCGTAGTCCCTTCTATTGGGAGAATATGAGCTCTAGCTATCGCAAGAGATCCCTGACATACCGCAACCATGACTACATAGTAGAGATTATTCTGCTAGTACGTATATGTACTGAATTGGCCCGAGTTACTGACGCCTATGTTCGAGCCTTAGCCTAGGAGACGAGTGTTACGGGCCCGTGTCCAGGGCTTGGAACAGTGTTCAATTCAACTAATAATCATCTAGGCGATCAAGGGGGCTCTGGATCTCTAGTCCTCCTATTCAGCCAGGCGGGCGATTTCTAGGCTATATATGCGAATACCTTCACCTGAGCCAGCCGCGTGGCTTCCCCTTCCCCTCGCACCCGCGTATTGCTGTCTCGGATAAATCATAACATATACGGGAGAGGACGGGAGGCCTTTGCCATTTATAGGCTTTGCGACCCGATTATATGATAATTCACAGAAGCAGGAATATGTATACGAATATGCAGTTCGCCAGACCTAGGGGCAGATCTAGGGGATCATTCCGGTCTGTGGGACAGTGAGCTAAGCCGTAATTACGCATCTAGGGCTAGAGGTAATCGCTTTAACATATGGGGAATCATTTTATCAACTAGAATAGAACGCAATATATTGATGAAAAAAATGAAGCAATAGCCATTTGTAAAAATGGGTAAATGGTCAAGTCTGGAGTAGTCCTCCTAGAGAAATCGCTAGTCTACGTAAGCCCCTTTTTCTTAGCTTCATATTGGTCAATTTATGGCCTGTGCCAATACCCTGGTTTCTAGTAGTTATTCCGTAGCGTTCCGTGACACCAACCTTAGATTAATTCTCTGGATAGCTGAGCGGTAAATAAGTAAGCTCGGCAGTGCGTTCCTCCTCGGTATAATACCTCCAGCGCTCAGCTGGATAGACAAATTCTGCAATATAAAAGTTGAGCCAGCGTCCGAAGGTCTCAAGCGGTTCTTCAAGTCGGTCGTAAGTTTTGCTGTTCCGCGGAAACGGTTCTTCAACATGGTCGTAAGTTTTGCTCTCCAGCCACCAATTTTCATGCCATTCAGATAGAGAACAGTTACGATTTTGATCAATTATTCGTTCTACATCGCAAGAAGAGCCGATGTCGAAATTGCATCGAATGAAGAACGACTCATTGTTGGTCATAGCACTCAAAATTCTCGGAAAGTGCTCACGCTTATAGAATGATTTTGTTCTCATCTGGCGCAGAGATGGTGTCGGGAGCAGGTTTCGCGCGCAAGCCTCGTCGAAGGCCTCTTGCCACGCCGCATCTCTTTGGACTCTGCAGAAGATTTCAGAGGATGTTTCGGGATCTGGATCGCCATCAAAAATCAGAGAAAATGATTTCTCCGGCATCCCAGCGCGAAAGAGATCCATTGCTTCAACGAGCCATAGAGCTACATTGCTAGACCAAATGGCAGGGCCACGTTGCGGCCAAGCCCAAAAATCTCTGTCCAGGATACAAGTCATAGAATCGAAAGGGCATAAAACGGTACGCCACAAGTCGAGGCGCCGCTCGATGCGGAGGAGTGGGTTTTCGACACAAAACGGAATGAGACCTTTAGCGTGAGACTCCGGACAAGCCACAGACCCGCGATCCTCGTGAATGACGATTTTCCTTATGTACTTGCGTGTAGAGATCGGCGTGTCGTGAAGGAACTTGATAGCTACTGACGCTGCCGAGAAAGGACACATCATTCCAATTCTCGTCGTGTTATTCTGCCATCGACTCTTGTAAAACTTTCTGATGGCGTGGTTGATTTCGTCTTCGGTGGGAATCGCCCAGGGCTTATGCATCGATTGTATTTCAAGAAGGTCGTGAATCAGGATCGGCCTGTCCCATGAGAGCTCATCGGGAAAGGAGCATCCAAGCTTGGACGCAACCTCAGCTGCGTAGAAAAGTATTTCTCTCGAGACGGACGGTACCTCCTTCCAGGTGTCCGCATTGTACGAATTGAAGATCAAGAAAACGATATCGTCCGCGGATTGATTGTAACGGGGCGGCGACCCTTGCCCCACAGCTCTTGCCAGCTGCGAGAGGGGCTGGCACTCGGGGTAAGCACGGGCTACCTCGTCCAAAACACGTTTGTCATAGCGAATGTGGGCTTCTTCGGGAATATAGTCGCCATCGTGATACATATATCTGGGGTGTCCAAGTACGCTTGCTACTTCCACTGATAAAGTCTCCATAATGCCATTGAAGTGGCTTGCTCTGAAGTCCAATCCGGGAGAGGACAAGGTGCGAAAGGTGATGATATTAGCACGAAGCGCGACGCCCTTCATCTCATTCGCGACCTGCGTGCATGTGTACATAAGGGCCAGGTCGATGGGGTGCTCGGGGTCGTTGGCAGCGCGCAGCTTGCCCGTCTCGAAATCATAGATATAGCCACTTTCGACAATGACGTATGGCTCGTAAATGGCGTTTCGCAACTCCGGCGGGAGCTCCAAGAATGGGAATGAGGATGAGGATGAGGACATGGTAGATGGTCGGAGATGTTTATTGTTGTGGGCTGTGAGCTGTGAGCTGTGAGCTGTGAGCTGTGAGCTGCGAGTTGGGGATGGTGTAGATAGTCCTTGTTGGTGGAGACAGCAGGCCTTTTATACATATGGTCGCTTAGGGATGTACGTAGGTAGGTTAGATATAGCGAGAAAGCTTGGGCGAAGCTTAAGCCGTACCCCGTTACCTAATTAGGGTCGCCGAGAACAATTTGAAGCCAACCCTCACTGTTCGCGCGGATTTCTAATTATGAGTCACAAAGAGTGCAAGGGAGAAAAAAGGAGTGGAGGAGGGCGGAACCTTTTAAGGTTACCCTTATTATATTTAACTTTTTTTCCTTATCAAAAAGCAAGCTGCTTCATGACCCTCTCCTCGCATACAGTCAAAGGCACACGGCCCGGATAATACAGTTAATGACAGTCTTTCTTATACAATTAATTTCTATACAGTTCTATTCTATGAATGTTAGTAATTCAAATCGAGAAAGAGATATGTGCGTACGTACGGGATCCAGAAAATACCAATGCCTACAACTTAGAGACGGTCAGCTTTTCGATACCTCTCGGGTGGAGAAAACGCACCCTGCACGCAGCCGAAAAGTCAAAAAGGAAGAGGAGGACAGGGCTGAGAACCAACAATGTATCAGCTACTATTGGCCTCCTAGGTGAGGGGCGCAGGAAAACACGCCTGCTAGAGATAAATCCCACCCCAGAACCAACAACAATTGAGGGCCAAGGACAACGTACCTACCCGAATGGTCACTTCGAACCTCTGCCGCTGTTGTATAGGTAAGCGAGGCACTAATAAAATATGTCGCAGCCCCAGAACTTACTCCGAAATAGGCTTCAACAGGCCCTTGCTGTATGAGTCAGCCCATCTTTGTATGTGACAATCAAGGACCAAGGATAAAATACCTGCCGCGTAATCAACGCCTCAAACCTTCGCAGCTGTTGTATAAGTAAGCCAAGCTGTAGTAAAATATTTCGTAAATCTGACACTTACGCACAAACCTAGAATGGAAGGACCTTTGCGGCTATCCTATAATTCAGCTAAGCACCGTAGAACAGTTATATGCGCAAGGAAACCTACCGGAAGAAAAAGCCTAGACGCTTCATCAGTTAGCACGCCATAATTAGTGACATTCGTAAACAACATACCAGTGCTTAAAGCCTCCCATAGTTCCTGTCAGCGATCATTAACGCGAGCTCGGTAGGTTCGTTAGGCAGGTCGCAAGCTTACCCATGGCGTTTCTGTCCTTCACCTACCATCTCCTAACACTAGATAATCACTTTGTTAGCAAGCCTTCACAGTATTATATAGCTGGGCTAGCACCCTCACACTCTCCAGACAGAAAGAGCCCCTGACCTTCAGAAACACCAAATTGTCGGGCTAGAAAGGGGTAATCGGATCAGCATGGCGCGCAATCAGGAAGTGCCGTGACAGATTCCGTGGTGTTCCCTGGCGATACCGAGGGGTTCGCCGATGGGGCGCAAGGGGCCGGCTCTCCCTCTAGCCTGTCTTGAGTTGCCATAGGAGCGATCGAACTGGCGTCCGACACGAACAAGGCGTTATACCTAGCGACAGCATCCGCGTCTTTTTCCAGAGATGGTGCGAACGGTTCGGCTGAAGCAGACGTGGTAAATGTAGCCATAACATTTATGTCTGACGGCGGAGATGGTGGACGTAATGTGGGCGGTGTAGTTGAAGAAACAGGTGTGGTAGACAGAATAGGAGCATCTGCGCCTGTTGTTCGAGATGGTTTCTGGTGTTTTAGCAGGAAATCCACGGGGAGGTACGTCTGCTTCAACTTCTCCTTTCCCGCTTTCGTGGGCTTGGTCTTGCCGGCTTTGGATTCCCTGGAAGTTTTCGGTACAGGAGTTGACCGCCGATCACCAGTGCTCTCACAGTCTTCCAAGTACCATGTGGGCATTCGCTGGCGATAATGTTGGGCCCTGGCCCTCATTGCTTTGACGTCAGCACGTACATCGGAAGTGCATACCCACGCAACATGATCCTTGCCGCAGTAGACACACTTAGGTTCTCGTTGGCATGTCCGACTATCGTGCGTTCCAACGGTATAGTTTTCGGAACATACGCCACAACAATAACGCCCAGTCGTTGGACATACGTCTCGCGTATGTGGACCACCACATATGAAGCAATATACTGGTAGGCCACGCAGGTCAAACGGACTGGCCAGGTATTAGACACAGGGTAGTTTTCAAAGGGCGAAGGTTAACTTACGTGACCGCCCAAACTGCGCCATCGAGGATGATCCTCTTACATCTCCCAATCTTGAGCGCATCGGTATGATTTGCCAATTGGACGATCCACATTGAATACGTCTTCCATACCTTTAAGATGCGGCCTTGGTGACCGCTGGGCTCAATTGCCCGCTGCAACACCTCGTTGTTAAGCCGGCGACAGTACTTGTCTTTCGGCCTAAATTTGTGGACAACGAAGGCGTACGAATCGGCGAGGATATGGATCTGGCAGTTAAGAAGAAATTGTAGAGCTGCGCCGCCGTTGTAGTGCAGGGCGCGATATGTGGCCAAGTCATTCGTGTACACATAAAGAGTACGGTTGCAAATATTCGAAGCTACAATGCCACCAAACTCCTTGGAGCTGGCCCAGTAAGTAGACAGGTCGTCGTCATTCAATCTTTTCGCGTCCTCAGACTGACAAATCCAGAATCGAACCCGATATTTGGTTGGGTCGACACGATCTCGGATGTGAGGTAGCAATGTATCTCGATCTGGACGTAAAGTCGAGCCTACGGTATTACTTAAATCCGGGACTCGGCCACAATACTTAGCGTCAGTCGAACTTATGATTGGCTCATCGCCTCGATTGGGATGCAACATCAGCGCCCTCGTCCAGTTGGTGTTGGTCAAACTTGAGACTTTGTCATCATCTGGATTGAGATGCGACGTCAGGTCTGTGGCACTATCAGATGAACTGGTGCATGAATCGAATTGGGGCTATCTTCGCGCTGTGCGAAACGCCGTCCAATAGACTGCCGTGCTGCAACTGGCAATGGATGTGAACGCATGCCTGGTACAGCTCCATCGCGTTGGAGGCTGAAATGACAGTTCAATGAAGGACTGGGATCCGGATCTGCGCTGCCTGGGGTAGTAGTATGATGGGACGGCCTAGGAGAAAAGGCCCGGCGCCGGCATTGGGGCTGAACAGGGAGTGTGTCATTGAGAACTTCAAACAGTTGACACCTGGTTGATTTTGAGACCTCAGGTAATGAGATGACCTTGAAAGCGTTTGGTTTTGATCTCTGTTGCTCTACTCAGGTATACCAAATGCTGATTTGAACAAACTAAGTCCTTTCCTTCCCATGAGAATGTCAACCCTAGAGAATCATCAGATTTGCATAACTCGCAGTGCAAGTCTAGGTACTGGGACGGCCTGGGTACAGTCTGGAGATATTGTGCTGTATTTCATGGAGCATAAATTCCCTTGGTCCTTCGAGGAGACTTTCCTTCCCGTGGAGTCTGTAACCTCATGGGTGGCGCTTATATTCACTGTGTTATGTATTGCGACCTTATGACAGGTGAATCTGAAGCTCCGGAGTTCGAGATCTATTAATATCAGAGTGAATTCAAGTTTGAAAGCCATTTTCCCCGCCATTTAAAACTCTGCGTTAAGATTCCTTTTGTTTGATTAGGGAAGGGAAACAGCTCTCAGCCTCAAAAATAAGTTAGAAAGAGGGCCATCTCCATCTCTGCTACGCGAGAGAGTGCTGAGAGCTCATGCTACCCCCTACTATCAACGCAGCAAACACGTCCTGCTTGTGTCGCTACCGACGGTACTCTGAATCGGATGCCAGACCGTCTCATCCACAGGGAGTACGTTAAACATCTTCTAGCATTCAACTTATATCACAACACGCGTTCGTAAGCGCCTACCTTTATACAGCATTTATATTTGTGACTCTCAGCCACAGGCGTTGAAGAGGTTTGTGTTGGATCCACAACCAACATGATGGTATTTATACTCTACTTCGGCAGTGAAATTCATCCTAGAAGCGTAGGCAGGTGTTTTTAGCTGTTGTTTTCCTGCCGGCGTGCAATGTTCCACAAGCAATGTTTTCGAGGATGATAAAGGCACTCGATCGTCCAATGAGATTTGTATTTTGTAATCAATAATCAGATGATCTCATTTAATTAATCCGCAAGAATACTACAGACACTGATACCAACAAAACCGGGTTACCCCTGAGTGTAGGGATACCGAGAGGGTGGCACAACACGCAACGAAAGGGACACAACGAATCACATCTTCTCAAGTTAGCCGCGCAAGACAAAACAAAACAGTTAGCCGCCCTTTTTCGTGCCGTCATACAGGCCTGACAAGGGAAGAAAAAATACTTTGGTAACTTGAATATATTTTATACTTGCCCCAAGGGACTCCCACACAATGGGAGCCAACGGTAGTTCACCCGTAGCCGAGTTCTAATGCACGGTGCATAGATTGGTTCAAATTATTGACAGATCATTACATATTCTTGATGATTCGATGTGTACCGTGACCTTCTGCGATCCCTTGCGTCTCCAACTCTCAGTCCCTTCGATTTGTACTTAATACTCACATGGTGAGAAAATAACAAGAAAACTCGAGATACGCGTAGTCTATCTCCTTCCTAATCTCTCGTTCATTACTATTTGGCTACATAATGTGCAGGATTTGCTGGCAAATCTGTTAGACCCCAATTATAATCAACTTTGTTTGACATATTTCCATTCTCTCGTTAGTCACTCTACTTCAGCCAGCACACATATTTTATCAGCATATTGTACTTATCGATTCCCATTACTCAAACTGTTCATCTTCAGTTTCCCACTGATAAATCTTCGCCATGGTCAAGGCTAAAGTTCTTCGTTCAACACTTGCTGTGTTCTTTTGGTGTGCTATTACCCTTGCAGCCACTATTCCGCATAAAGCTACTCGTGGCTTACGACATGCTACTGCTTTACCGCCCAAATCGGACGTCAAGCCCTTCTCGATTACAATAAAACCTCGCAATTCGAGCTCAAATGCGAAAATCCCAATGGTCAAATCCCATAACATTTCGGCTTATATGCTTGGAGATGCCCCTGATCCTACGAATCATGCAAATCAACTTGGCTTCATTGCTCAACACGCAGACGATGGCTCGACAACGTACTTCATGCCACCGAACAGCAACACCCCAGGAGCTGCGATTACTGCCTATGCCCCTAACCTAAGCTGGAAAGTCGGATCTGAAGGCATGAACTTCAAGACCCCGGGCACAGTTAGTAGTGGCCGTATCTACGTCGTCGACGGTTACCTCAATTTCTACTCCAGCAAAGAAGGCAAGATTATCCATCCGGACCCCCATAACACGGGCGATGTAGCCAGCCAGGAGCGATGGGGCTTCATTGAATTCAGTCACGTCAAAGACCCCAACAGTGGAAATGAAGATATGACGGTCAACCTGTCATTCGTTGACTGGGTCAGTCTTCCATTGGGTATGTCCGTAACGTTCGAAGAAGGAAACAGCCAGAAAACTGTGGCCATTCCCGGCCTCAATCCCGACGGCCTCGTCAAAATTTGCGAATCACTGTCTGCTCTAGACAGCTTCTGGCCTAAGCTGTGCATCAGAGGGCGTGATAACACCCCTCTTCGTGCCATGTCACCAGAAAAATACATCAGCATGCACGCAGATGACCAAGATGCTATCAGCTATTATGAGCCCTATATCGACAGAGTTTGGGAGAAATACAAGAAAGTGGATCTAAAAATCAACACCCAAGTAGACGGACCGAACTCCAACAAGAAGGTCGATGATGGGCAGATAGTGACTTGCCGTGTTGGTCAGTCAGACAATATTCTCCACTGCGACAACGACGCAGGGGATTTCAATCGTCCTGTATCAAGGGACATCTATGGATGTAACTCAGGCCCGTTCGCAAACCCTGAAAATGCAGCTACGGAGTCGTGGTCACGCGCGCGAGTTCGGCCGCGCCTATGCGCTGCGTTCGTTCGTTCAACGCTGCATCTGGACGCTGTTCAGCCCTCGCACAACATCAGCTCTGACAAGTACTATCAGGAACATATCACAAACCACTACGCGATGTTAGTTCATCGCTATCTCCTCGACGGCATGGGATATGCGTTCAGCTACGACGATGTAAGTCCTGGCAGTGCCGAGAATTCGGCCGGCTTAGTTTCGACGACGCGCCCCTTACAATTGACGGTCTACATCAACACGTAAATGATGTCATCATCAGGTTCTTCAGCGTCAACAGTTTTGTAAGGGTTGTTGTGGTAATCGTCACCACTTTTATTCGAACCTATGATAGGTGAACATCGGTGGTCCGCGATACGAGTGATAGGAGCGGGCAGAGGCGAAACGAGCTGGCTCACAATGTACTGTGCATACGGTCACAAATCCACATCCCAGTTTTTTTTTACTGCGCCCTGGAGTTGCTTCCGAGAACACTCAAGCTCTGACTCCGCCGATTGGCGAGACTCTACAGGATATCATGGGCCGGTGCGATCTACGTGCCGAGGGTCAGGACTCGAGGGGACGGAAACGGTGAAAGGAAAACCCAAAGTACCGAAGATGCCCAACAGAACCCAGAGATTGGCAGGGTGAAGTCATATGAGAAGCTACGCACCGTTCGGCATAGATAAATATAAGGGAATCAGAAGGTGCAATTAAATTGGCTTACTTTGAAGTCGTAGATTATCGTAAACCGTATTATCCAAGTAATAGTTGCACTATGTACACCGGCGAAGGCAAGGCCCCTACAATATATACTCTATTGTACAGAAATCTAAAGATGAGGCGAAAAAAGAAAGAAAATAATCTAGCTGTTAAGTCCGCTGCGCTGAGGTTTATATAAGATGAATAGTTGAAATTGCAGGTGATTAGAAGGCATCGGCGGATTTGGGTATCTAACAATTAAAGTCGAAGGTCCTGGCAATTCTCCTGCGGTTGGGGAACGAGCTGAGCCATAATATGTAGTATGGACGGGATCATGAAGCAGGGGCTAAACGGAGGAAGAATGGAAAGAGCAGTGCTCTCTCCCGTCAAATTGTTGCATCGATGTCGCAGTTGACGTGACGACGCATTATTCGTCTTCGCCTTCGCTCTTCGCCTTCGCTCTTCGTTATCGTCGCCGCTGTTGGATGTAAGTCAACCTGTAGATTCAACATCTATCTAAGCTGAACAATTGGACGGAGAATTTTCGGGCCGTCGGGACGAAAGGGAAAGGTTGGGGTATTCTTAGCCAAGGACACAATATAAGCAATTAGTATCCTAGCTGTCACGGATGTGCCATATATAAACACCGTTAGTCCACAATGGATTAACGGCGTCGTTTCTCCGTCACATTACCTCATTGGCGCGCATAACTATAACGCGGTTCCGTTTCCTATAGTCTCAACTCTATGCCGCCCACACATTGCCGCCCAACGTGTAATGCAACGATGCGATGCAACTTTGTGGCATTCCGCGCACCACACCAATTTAATTAAGTTTCTTTCCCTCTTCGCAGATAATAGCTCGTAATACCATCACGACTATCAGCAAAGGGTTAAAACTCACACCAATCGGTAATCGTTCCAGCCAAACAAAATGAACCTTCCAGTCTTTTTTATCCTAACTCAAGCCATCTTCAGCTTCGATACTGTCTTTGCTGATATTACTACAACCATTAAAGCATCATCCAACTATGGAACATGGGATGGTTGGGGAACTTCTCTTGCGTGGTGGGCGGCTGCGTTCGGCGATCGTGACGACCTCGCAGACATAGTTTTCTCGCTAGGAGAAGTGTCGTTCAACGGGTTCACTTTGCCAGGACTAGGAATGAACATTGTCCGATACAATGCGGGAGCTACCAGTTCAAATTCCATCAACGGCGAGAGCATCGTTAAGTCCCCGAAGATAAACTTATCTCGTCTCATCGACGGGTACTGGATTGATTGGCAGAGCACTGATCAGGCCTCTTCAAGTTGGCAATGGTCGGTAGACAGTAAACAACGATCAATGATGCAAAAGGCAAAGAGCCGGGGTGCAAACCTCTTCGAGCTGTTCAGCAACTCACCTATGTGGTGGATGCTGAACAACCACAATCCATCAGGCTCGGATGATGGCTCGTCAGATAATTTGCAAACTTGGAACCATCAACAATTTGCGGTGTACCTCGCCAACATCGCGCAGTACGCCAAGGACAACTGGGAGATCACTTTTAACTCTGTTGAAGCTTTCAATGAACCATCCGCAAACTGGTGGAATGGCAAATCGGGGACACAAGAGGGGTGTCATTTTGATGTTGCGACACAACAAGATGTCCTACCGTACCTAAGATCTGAACTCAACAGCAGGGGACTCAGCTCAACTATCATATCCGCGTCAGACGAGAACACCTACGATAGCGCTATTTCCACCTGGAAAGGTCTAAACTCGACGGCAAAGGCCACTGTAGGACAGGTCAACGTGCATGGGTACCAGTACGGGGAAGGATATCGAACAGGTCTTTATCAGCAAGCTGTAGATTCAGGCAAAAAGCTGTGGAATAGCGAATATGGTGAATCTGATGCAACAGGATCACAGCTCATTAGTAACGTGATTCTCGATTTTCGATGGCTGCATCCTACAGCTTGGGTCTATTGGCAAATAATCGATGGCGGTGGCTGGGGGCTCATCACCGGCGACGACACGGCTCTTTCGCTTAGCGGGCCAACTCAGAAATACTTTATCCTAGCTCAACTCACGCGACATATTCGGCCAGGAATGCGCATACTAGATTCAGGCTGCGACTACGCAATTGCTGCTTACGATACTGCTGCGAAGAAGTTGGTGATTGTGGCTGTAAACTGGGACAGTGCACAATATTTGAATTTTGACCTGTCCCAATTCAGCACTCCAGGTCAGAGCGGTACAACGATTCAGCGTTGGAGTACTCAAATAGGTTCAGGAGAGCAATATGCTACATACAAGGATACGGTGCTAAGCGGGTCGAAGTTTTGGTCTCATTTCGCGACCAAGCAAGTACAGACCTTCGAAATCCCAGGGGTGATTGTGTAAATGGGCAAATTGATATGAGTGGAATTACTTGCGTCACTTTTTCTGTATCCGGGTTATCCAAATATGCACAACAGAGTTCGAACGCAAATATGCTAGGAGCATTGAACAATTCGAGCTTTGATTGATAAAGATAAGATGCACTGCATCTCAGGATCAGTACCCTATTTGCTATCCACCAGCTTATCAGAATATTCTGATCTGCTATGCTGTAGAATGTTGCAGAATTACGAAACACCACTCTCCATTATTACCCTCTGGCCTTTGCCTACTGGACAGACGCATAGGCATAGGCCAGCGCAGATCGGATCGGGATGTTCCTCGTGGCAGTCTCTGGGCTCGCTTCACTAACCCAGGCTAACTTCACTTTCTTCTCAAAAAGAAGGCAATGAGTTGAGCCACCATGGTGGAACATTCCAATCTCCTCTCCCTTTTCAACTGCTACCGGAAGGTCTCCTTGAAATTTCTCACTGATCTCGCAAGTCGACACATCTGCCATCCCCACGTAGACGGCTCCCACCAAACCAACAATTGGGTCCTTTGTGTCAATGATGAATACTGCACGCGTTGCAACGTGACAAATATAACCCTGGGCCAGATCCGGAGCAGCTATGTCGGGACCGTCTGGATTGCTGAAGCCAGTTATCGTCGGCTCTGAGAAATATGTACCATCAATAACCTTAGCGTACACGACGTCTCCCTTCACCGGCGAGTTCCAGCGATGGTATGACGTCGCGCTCAGAAAGGCCTGATAAATAGTTCCGCCAACGAAGTTACTAGTGTACTGAGATTTGTTGTCCAGCATCTCAGCTACCGAGTACGGCTGACCCTTCAGCCAGAAGCTGTCGTACTCCTTCACATTTGTTTGGCGAGAGAATGGTTTAGATTCGCACGAGTTCACAATCCATTTCGTGTCGGCTTGGAATTGGACTGGTCGAAGAGTGTCGATATCCTTAAATCTCCTGACGAAGAAATCATCCCACGACGTGAAGCCCCAATGCGCTGGGTCATTGCCAGGGTTGCATTTGAAGAGATCGATGAACTTGAGATTCTGACCGTCGATATTGGTGTCATCTTCAATGGCTTTCAATGCTTGCTCGCTCAGCCACCCGTTATTCTCCTTGGTAATGACGTATAGAGATTTTCCCGTCGAAAGGACATCTTTTCTCCAAGTATTGAGAATAGCTTTGAGCTTTTCGTTGATTTCAGGCTTGAGGAAAAAGGCATACCCACTTGGGGTAGCCATGGGCCAGTCAAGAATAGCGTTGAAAGGGAACCCAATCAAGCCGCCTTTATATTCGGACATGCTCCATTGCGGCGCCTTTTTTTTGACGATGAGATCGAAGGCGTCAAGCAGCTCTTCATAGTCTTTGATAGTAGCTGTTCCCACTGGATCGGTTAAGTATGGTTCTTTGTTGGGAACCTCATCGAGCATTGCGGCCGCCAGCATCCGAAATTTAGCACTGCTTTTGACGACCCGGTCAAAGTCTTGAATTGATTCATCCCGGTCTTCAGCCCTTGGTGCTCCCCGGAATTGGCGTCTCTCCTTCAACTCCGCAATCAATTTTCGAGTCCATTCAATATGGACCCTAGGATCATCGGGTAACCAGCCCCCGATACGGTTGAACTGGCCTTGCCGATAGAGGATTGTAGGTTGAGCAGCCATTTGGAGATAGTCAAGATGATGCGACCTTAATACTTAGGGCTTTCTTCATAGGTATGAATGGATGACTTCTCCTAAAATTGCGAACTACGCTGGGTAGGTATGTAGCGCGGGGACGGTATCATGCCTATATACTTTTCCATCTTAACTCAGCTCTGCAGGCTTTCATGTAGGATACTCGGTGAGTACGAACCAAGCAATGACTAAAAGGTAAAACATAGGCTAGTACCAATTTCGCAGAAAATACCACGAGGTCTGCATGCAGCCAGCCAGCCAGCCACTGACCGTGTAAAAATGCAACCCGTGAGCAATACTATATTGGGATCAACAATGCAGGTAACGCTGGTGCCAAATAAATCACAAAGTTAGCCGATGCTGTGATACAATTGTGGCGTCATATAGTGCCAGCTCGGGCCCGACAGAAGCAGTTGTATGGTGATAATAGATGATCTACCGCAACGGAGTCTTGACGACCAGCTTTGCTTCAAGGCTGCTACTAACCAGCTGAACCACGCCATCACCACACGAGTATTTTAATGTGTGAGGAGGTTCAAATAACGCGCTGCATAGATGCTCCGCAACCTCTTGTGTTAGGCGTGGGTGATAGATCGGGACGTGCCGGCAAGGTTGTATTTGAGAATAGCCAGGCACCAATTGAAATCGAAATTCCTGCCTTCGTATTGTCCAAGCTGGACAACCGAACGGCTTCACATTTAGGTGAGTATGCTGGCGTAGTTAGACGTGTCGGCAAACCCGTCAAAGGCTTCTCTCTAGGAGATGCCATGTTGGCAATGGCAGTAGAAAGAGCTGTTAGCTAGTCGTCTACACACCCCTTAAGCCGTTCAAGCACAGCATCTTTCTCCATTCCTGCCGAAGCTTCTGCGAAACGCGATTGTGCACACTTCTTGCACGCCTATCCAGATCACAGAGCAAGCCCGGTATCGCAAGCCTCCCAAGCCCTTCAACAGATCCCTGTGCGGGGGCTCGGCCTTGTCACATATGATGTCTTCCAGGTTAGTGAGGCTCACCGCCTACTCCTACTCGGGTTCCACGATAGAGTAGTCCTTCAAGTAGGCACCAGTTTTTTAGTACAAGGAACAATGCAAGTCCGCAGAGTCCAGGACCAGTAAACACAGACGCCGCGTATGTCATCGCGGGAGGTACGGGCGATCTCGGCCGGCGTCTCTTGTTAATGATGGCACGTCGTGGCGCGAGTCATCCCGTCACTCTTTCGCGCCGGACAATACAACCTGACGATCACCGCTTGTTTCGGAGCAACTCGAACTTATCCGACCATGGTGCCGCCTTTATTGTCTTGAATGAGGCATAACCTTTGAGCGCAGTGTGAGGGACGCTGCCGATGCCATTGCCTCACCGGGCTTGCCCCCCGTGAGAGGAGTCATTCAGTCGGCTGCTTTACTCCAGGTAACTTTGGCCAGTTTTACTCACTGCACACAATCCTGTCATGCTAATCACTCCGCAGGCCCGTACACAAGAAAATATGGCGTATGACAATTTTCACTCCGTGACTCTGGCTAAGGTCCGTGATACCATAACCCTTGATGAACTCTTTACGTTGCCTTTCTTAGATTACTTCCTTATACTGTCATTGGCAGTCAATGTTACTAGTGCTGGCGGCCAGGCGAACTACAACGCCGCCAATGCTGTCCGAGACGCTCTAGCCCACACTAGGCGTGTTGGGTTCATGTCGCTTAATGTTGGCTGTCAATATATCAATAATAAGACAACGCTGCAGGGACTGTGGCGCACCGGTCTATGACCTAGATTCCCGAACAACTGTCCCGCTACTTCGACTATGTCCTGGGGGCAGTGTCCAGTTATTCAAGTCAGCGTCAGACCGCAATCGGCTTCGATTCAGAGTCTCTGTCTCATACGTCGGCCTGTAATGGCAAGGTGAGATCAGCCCTGTTCTGCCGTGTGAGGAGCTCCCTTACCACAGATAGGACGTCGCCACCTACTGGTAGTGTTTAGTCTTTCAAAGACGTTGCCAAAAATGGTAGCTATGAAGCCATGGTAGACTTTCTAGATCTATAATCGGCCACTTGGTGACGTGGATCTCTGTGGATGCCGCAAACGTGAGTGAGCGCCATGGTTCTGTCCTTGAACTCGGTCTCGATTCGCTGGTCGCTATTGAACTGCGGAATTGGATTACGCATGAATCCGAGGCTCCCTTACAATCACGAGATGATGACGGACCAGGCAATACAAGATCTTCCCCAGAAAGTCGCATCATACTCGCGAGTTTCTTGTCTAATGCAGATACCGAAGTCACAATACCACGTAAAGTGATGTCATGTCACGGACGACTCATTCGCTAGCAGTTTTTCGTTGCCTAAAATAGCAAGCTGCACCGTCCCTTTGCAAACAGGTGGGTTGACAAAATGCTCCAGTTCATCGTAGCCGCCAATGGCATATCTGTAGAGATTTCATGAGCACGCCAAGCTTGATGGTCATAGATAAGCGCCGCGCATATGGGCTTCGCGATTACCATGTAGTCGAAGTACCGACCCTCTGCTCTTCGCCGCAGCCGCTTGCCACCGAACGCCACCGCGCATCTCACCGTGCTCCTGGAGATATACTACGCCGACGGGGAGGTTTGACCGGCAAGGGAAAAGGCCGCTCCGGGAAAAGGCGCCGTTCAGCACCCGGGCCTAGGATAGGACTTGAAGATCGGGTTCATGAGCTTCTCGGGTGATGACGGGGCCGGATCCGAAGATGATAGTAGCAGTGATTCGGCGGAAGCCGACTTCCTGGTCAGCGGGGAACGTGGTGTATACGTCCACTGCAATGTGTGGGAATGATCTGTTCAGTTCGCCGTCTCCGGGAAGCCGACATATGTAGCCAAGGTGTGCGAGGCACCCTAGCGCGCTACCGGCATCGTTCTGGATTTACCGAACTCCATTCATTGTGTTGAGTTTGATATTTTCGGCTCAGCTCATCGACTGGCTGGGATGCCTTCAACCGTACCCGGAATCGCGACATTTTGTGACTTTCATAAGTACTAGGCTATACCGTGCCTTTCTTCCAAATATCCCCTGAATTTGTCGAGATAACGACTAAATCCTTATGCAATTAGGCCAAACCTCCAAACATTACGCTAGCAAGATTCTGGCTCTCTGATTGGTTTTAAATTGTTAAAGAACACAGCCAGAATCAATTACGACATGGGAAGTCCTTCGCCACGCTCGCAGAGTATATTGAATTACAACCTCAAGACCGTTTAGAGCAGAATGCACCTTTTCCCGCTACGAATGGCATAGTACTCTGCGCCAGCTTTTACTGTGCAAACAGCTCCTCCAACAGCGCGCTGCGTAGTGGTATTTCCGATGATCTAATGTGTGAGGTTACTTATATTGTGAGCTTCCCAGAACCAGGTGACGCCGCTCCCGTGGCTATAGTAGAACTTCGTATATATTAAACCTTGCGTAAGGTCTCCTCATAGCAATGCAAGTACCTACACGCTATTTACCTACTCTTGCCAGGCCTATTGATTAGGCAAGTGATTAGGTCCGGGAGACATGGAGCAGCATCACGAGCAGGGCGAGGACGGGGAGAGACGCGAAGTGTGGTAACTCGATCCCATCGCAGAGTAATATTATGTAAGTATGTACATAGCTATATTTCATCTAATCCTAGGTGATACGCGAAGTAGCAGAGGAAGGCCACCTACATATCGTGTGCTTGTACATACCGCAACACTAAGAGTATCATCCTAGTCCCCAAGCTCATTGCCGACTGCTGCTTGTCTGTTGGGGGTTATGCAGGTAGCAAGCTGACCAGTAACCTCGTGCAGTCCGAGCCGTACACCGCCAAAAGCAGAGGTTAATCAATCTAGATAATTGCATGCTACCTCGTATAGCGCATGAGTTTACCACCTGAGAGCCGAAGATTGAGTCGTATTCCGGGCTACGTCTGGCCTAGAGTCAGGATTTAAATTTAAGAAAAATTCATTATGACAGCAAAACGACGCATCTATTACAGCTAGAGCAACCACAGTATATTTGGGAGTGCCCGTGACTTTCGCATAACGTGGATAATTTCTCATTCAAGTGAGCACCAAATAGCTCGTAATTAGCGAATGGTTCTTTTACTCGGAGCATCAATAACATGTAATGATAATTAGCCACGATGCCGACAAGCGCCAGCACCAACAGGATCGGGATAGTCGAAGAAGGAGTCAATGGTCGATAGATTCACTCTTTGACTGCGAACTAGCTACGAGGTTACCGGTTATCAATCAGCACGAATCCGCTGGAGAAAAGTGTCTGTTTTTCCCTCACTCTCCGGCAATACGTATGATCGATTCGTAACCTGTTCATCATAGAAATTTAACTGGCTACCTTGCCAAATTCGCTGCTCTTATTACTGTTCTTACAGTGGCAGTTGACCCGTTCGCACAGCCTATGTCGACTGCACGCAAATTAGCCCAGACTTCGAATCTAGCGTGGCACGTACAAATAACTATAACACAACGGGGGGCTCTACAGGGGACGGCCAGGGTTCCATTGACAGTCCTATGGCTGTCGCTATTAATACTGGCATCATCAATCCTCCTAAACATATTCCATCATTGGTGTTGACAGAATGCAAGTCGGGGAACTGTACCCCCCCAAACTTTTCGGCAATCAGCCTTTGCCATTCCTGCGAATACTTGACAAGACAAATCCGTAAATAACTAACGAGAAGGGGGGTTGGTTATACCTCACCCTCCCAGGTGGTGCTGGACTCCCAATCCTTTATCTCTATCGACGGGATGCTTTTAAGATGAGCGCCATCATTCCATCCTGGTCAGGGGTCTTAGACCTCAGGATGACGAGCGAGAACGATGGTTGGGGTTCTGCCCAGTTGTCTGCTTTTCATTGTGCTATCACGACGTGTGTTCGGACATATAGTGCAGTTATGGTTGACTCTACCCTCAGTGAAAAGTTACTTTCCTCTGTTATGATGCGTATCAACCGAAATTTCGAAGATGACGAAATGCGCGGCTTGAGGGCCTCCTTGCTCCGGCTCATTATGAGCAGAACATTACGCAACGGTCTAGAAGAAGTTTGCGTACCAAGCAAGGAGGGGCCCAGAATTGATCAAGGTAGCGAAGGCTAACATCGATGCGGCTCCCGAACCTAGTAGCTCTGAGGGCCAAGAGGAGACTGTTTGGTACCCTGAAGACTGCGTCTGGTCGTTTGATGAGAAATCAAGATACGCCATTCTTCAAGAGCTCATGAGCCAGACAGGGGGTGTTGCTGTCGGTACTATTGCGGCAAGGAACCTGTGGATGAACGGCACGACAAACATCGCATCAATCAATAGCTACTTCCAGAAACTCCCAGACATCATGACCGCCATGATTCGCAACCAAGGAGGCAGAGGTACCGAAAGATATGCAAGAGGAAATGTTATTGTTAACGATAGTTGTGTTCTAGTCTGATAAGCATAGCTTTCGTACCCAGCCGCGCTAGTAGGACTAGCCATTCTCTTCCTCGTGTTAGTCTTCTCCCAAGGCCCCCGTGAGTTATCTTTCCGGGCTTGGAAGTCTTCGCCTCTAGCGTTACTGTTCTTGTCTATGGATGAGTCCAGATACGACGTGAACTACTACGGCATGACCAAGAACGATATTAATCACTTCGCCGAGTCGGTTTCGGTGCAGCTCAAGCGGGACCAGGAAGGCAGAGTGACATTCTCGTGAAACAACGAGCAAACATTAATCACGCAGGTATGAATGATGAGCGGCTAGATATCTGCCGCAATCCAACACATGACATCCTCTTCGGATACATCCCTATAGAAGGCAGCTTCGAGGTTTTTTTTAAAGCATTGTGAAAGTATACCTCCAAACTCCCCTTGTCCGTACTTGTGCCAACGGCCGTGCGTTTATGTCGATGCATCTCCTTGAGAAGTTCCAGCCCCAATACGCAGGATGTGTCGACATGTATAACGCTTCGTTTTCTTTCGAAGTTTGACCCAGACACTGTTGAGAATGTTAGATGCCTTTTGTTAGACTACGGAGCCCAACGGATGGTTAGTACTTTCTGAACAAACGCCAGAAAACATGACAAGGACCCGACAGAAATGCAATGCTAAGCAAGCTATTAGGCTCTATACATCTCTCCTCATGAATGACCATACTCACGTAGGAACCGTCGCGGGGTTCACAGTAATAGCTAAGTGAGAGGAGAATATAGGCTTCAACAAAGGCCTGTGCACTAAGGAAGACGACTGGTCATATTCTAGTAAAAGTCTGCAACACCCACTACCAAGTCAGTCAGTGCTCGGGGAGGATCGAGATGCCAGGCACAAGAATATAGGCACTAGTTGATATGAGAAAGAGATTCGACGAGCTGCTCATCGGTTCCCCGTCATTCGTAAGTTCGAAATTTAGCATGGTTGCTATAGTCAGATAGCTAGAGGAAGCAAAACTAGAAATGAAGGTAGGACCATGCCGCATTCTCAAAATATTTGCTGCCTGCTTGTTACGCAGCGACTATAGCAGAAACAATCTAGTCGCAATGATCCATACCCGCATCCATTAAGCCTCTGTTAAGGCCTCCACCTACTATTCGCTAGATAAGATAGACTTCCTTTTGCTCAGTAGCTTCTATAGCTTCCTCCTGACAGCAGACACCAGGTGAATACCAGCAGCACATACGGCTTTTTGTATGACTTCGCGTAACTCGATCTACAGGGTAACAGACGAGATCAAGCATACGATAACAACACGTCTAGATGTCCAATGCCTCTAACCCTCAGACTCTGAAGATTTAAGCGGGTGAACCTCCTATATCAAGATGTGGCATTGCTGTCTAGAACCAAGTCAGACGACAACACGACTACAGGAATTAATCACTTCCAAAATCAATCGCTATAAAGATTCATCTGTTTGTATTATACGATGATATTAATATGACTCAGAATAAGCATACAATAGCACTATTTCTATTGCCCCCTTTCACAGCAAGCTAGGCAATCCGCTAAACGCCAGGCTTCCTCCCGACATTCTGTGCACGAGATGCAATGTTTACTTTAAACTGGTCGCATAGCTCCCAAAGTGATAGTTGACATTTTTTCAGCCCGTGCCAGAAGACACGACAAGGTTCCGACAGAAGCGCGGTATTAAGAAAACCATCGGGCTCTATGTACTCTTCTACATAAATAATCATACTCATATAGAAAGCACCGTGGGACTCGTGGAGATACCTTGTAGAGAGGCGGATGTAGGCTTCGAGCAATGTCTGAGCACTGGGGACGACGATCCGGCCAACGCCTTTGGAGAGGGCGCCATTTCCACGCCCAAGCCGGGGTCCAGGGAGGAGGGAGGTGTCAGACGCAAGAATGTAGGGGGCTGTGCGACGACGGGGGTCTGTGCCTGTACCTATCGACCCTGGAATCCCCGCGTTGGGCACAAATCCTAGGATTTCAGAATGAGGCCATAGAGACACGTGAACTGCCGACCGTGGCGAGCCAAGGTGCATATGGAACGCTGGTATGTGTGGGCGATCGATGTCCCTAGAAACGGGGCAAACCCTGGGATTTGGGCACGGGCATAGTCGTCGTGCTTTCTTCAAAGCCGCCACAGCACTCGGGAGTCGTTCGTCAGATACAACGAACTCCAAGCCCTTATCCACAGCGATTGTCAGTATGCGAGATTGGTGAAGGCGATGCACTTTACATTGAAGACAACTTACCCCCACGATAGAAGGAACACCGTATATTGTAAGGAGGTAATCGCCCCATAAGACAGGTGATGCGCCACAGTCGCTCAGTAGTTGGGAAAGAGACTTGAGGAGCTGCTCATCAATCTTCTCATCTTCTATGCGTTCCGGCATGGCTGTGGGCGCGCCCTGGGGGTGGGGGTGGGGCTAAGGTGAAAAAGAGAAAGTGAATGAATAGTAAAGGACGGTAAAAGAAGGGGATGCGGGATTCTACACATCCGGCACTTGCCTCTTATGTAGACTGCAAGGATGGTAATTGATAGTTGTGTCGAGTATGCCAGTAAATGCGTCCCGGTTAGCGTACCTACTGAATCCACGGTGTTGGGCGCCGTGCAGCCAACAGTGGGACAATTGGAATCCACAATTGACCAATCATAATCAATTGCCTCTCATTGTTCGTCTAGGCGCCTGAAGGATTGTAGACTTCACATCGCATCACACTTCTTTAATAACTCGACCCTGCACATCGCACATAACGGTTGGTTGAAAGGAGCCCGAATTCAATGCGTATTCCCATGGAGAACCAACAAGTGTTTCATCCGTTCTCTAGGCTCCCCGCTGAGCTACGTCACGAGATATGGCTATTCAGCTTGAACAGTCTCTCCCTAATAGAAGTCCTATACACGGATGATACTATCCGGCTGCTTCCTTTCGAACGGAGCCAAGCTGTTGTTGGTCAGGCTTGCCGCGAGGCCAGGTGCCTCATGACCAAAACCTTCAAGCGCCTATCGAAGCCGTTATTTCGACATGGATGTCTATATGTCAATTTCGAAACCAACATCTTTCATTTCGGCCCCGCTTCGTCTGCCCAAGAACATGTCGCCCTCTTGGGAGAGCCTGCTTTCTCGAGCTTAATATCCGCCGCTTTGATATGGACTTGCTGGAACGATGTCGCCAGATGCTTCAAGATGCTTTCTCACTATTATCCATGTCTCGCCACCGTCTTTATCTTCGCCGCTGATCTGCCCGTCAATGTGCAACCAAGACATCTGGCGACGGCTGACCTGGACTTAATGACTGCGTCTCTCTATGGGTACGAGCGCGAGTTCGAGGCACGAACACTAGATTCAGAATGGATATGTACCCAACTCAAAGCTTGGTTTCGTTCACCTCTCAATCCACCTCGAGTCGTTCTATTGCCTCTTTAGGTCGGCTGTTGGTTGTTCAGCACCCTCTTGCCTTGATTTGGATGATCCTATCACCAGGGCGTCTCGCTTCACCTGTCTATTCCCAGCTTGCAGAAGCCCTGGCCAATAGTTGCCCTTATCTCTTTACTCACATCATGTCTGTTGGTTCACCTTCCAGAGGGGCTGGGTTTGGCTACTGTAACTATGCCGTTGTGTGCGAGCGAGACGAACATACGAATCTTGCGTAGAGCCTCTAGGAGTTAGTTATAAGACATGAGATATCTCCACGGATTCAACTCCATGGACATGCCCTACTACTCACGCCCCTTATTCAATATTCATGTTTGACCGCTACCATTGGATATATTTACTTCTATATATTTGCCACATACCTTGTACACTATGTCCCACACTTTGCCCCCGTCGTTGCTCGATCTCGAACGCGCAGCAATGGATGTTATTAAGATTATGAAGGCTGTCCCTGACCTAGCGAAGCAGAAGGTTGCTGTTATAGGGGGGCTGGCCCTCTGGAATTTTATGCCAAGGGGCCGCTCAACAGAAGTAAGAATTATCTTAAAAAGCGAGCCGGTCCTGGCTAGATACTCATAGACTCTATAGGATGTAGACTTCATTATTACGTTGGATGGCCCCAAAAGTGTCAAACCCAAGCTGCTAGCCCTCAAGAACAGCCCCTTTGTGGAACGAGCCCAGTTCTTCTTTTACAAAAGCCCTTCCGGGGCTTTGGTTCAAATAGACTTTGTCGGGCAATTCCAGGTTCGTAATAATTATTATACAGTCGAACGAATATTTTATTAACGGCCTTACTTGATCCAGGCTGCCTATTTCCCTCCTACAGCGGTAACAGTCAGGGACATCAGCCCCGGCACGATTCCCTATATCTCTGTCGACGACCTCATAGTATTCAAGATCTTCTCCTGCGGCCTTCGTTCAGAAGTTTCAAAGAGCCGCCGTGATGCTTTAGACGCATTCCGCCTTTTGGAGCAAAAGACCAGGGCGTCCGGACCTTTACGTCTGTCAAAGCATCAGATCGATGCCGTCGTGCCAGGACTCAACGACGTCGTCCGCCTGACGAACAATGATGATGCGTGGTGGAAGAATAGACTTGGCCTGAGCATGACAACTAGTAGTAATCCGGGCTCGAAACAGCCTTCTGGACATGGAGCAACTGGCTCTGGACGTGGAACAGCCGCTCCGGGACAATCTCATCAGGGGCATCGTGGTACAGGACCTGCTAATAGGTATAGATGAATTGGGACTGTTTGGGTTATGACGGTCTCGATGATCTGCGCTTGAGGTAGCCAATGTCCATATATATATAGATATGTGCCCAACCGTAGTATCAAATTTCAACAACCTTGCCAACATCGAACCCATTCGACTGAGAAAAGTAATAACCCCGCTGATTAGTCAAGAGCTTTGTCCGAACCCGCTCGTCATGGACAAAATCACAATTAAAATGTGTATGTCCGAATACCCAGAGCCCTATGCTCGGAGTCTGAAAACAGACTTCACCAGTAAGGTCTGTAGCAAACCCAGCCTGAATATGACTATTACGATGTCTCGGATCCACAGTGCGCTCATCCAAGGACGGAGAGTAGTGCGTCAAGGCGATGATCTTTCTGTTTCCGCCTAACGCCTCGAGCGCTGCAACCTGGTTGTTGAGCCACGCGAGCTCTTCCTCAAAACGCGCCGTGTGGTCTTGCACCGTCCAGTCTGTAGTCTTGTAGAAATCCTGGACATATACGCTAATATCATCCACCTGCGCCGGCGGCACGCGGGAGAAGAGTGTGCAGCCAAGGATCGTGACCATCGCATCCCCAGCCCCATCGCTTTCGGGTCCCGACAGCGGCAAATCGTAGCGTGTCTGATCTAGTAGGATGAACTCGCCTAGTGCAGAAGTTTCTTCCGTTGTCGTGGCACGCCCGTTTCTCTCGTCGTCGACATCTCCGTCGCGCGCCGCCGCTTTCCTTTCCTCTCGAATAGTCGCTTCGAAATCCCGCATGCGCGCCCTCGTGTGGTCCCAACTCGAGTGCCATGGCTCATGGTTCCCCAAAACAAGAAAGACAACTCGAAAGTTGGCTAGTTGCCGTCTTAGGAACCCGCGATACTCGGCCTCATGTTCGACTGCGTAGCCAATATCGCCCAGCAGCGCTAGATAGGGTGCTTTGGGGGGAATGTCAAAAATGTCGTAGGCCCGAGGGCTCTCAAGGTGTAGATCCGATAGGATCTGAATGCAAACCATCTCCCTTGTGTATCTTGGCGAGCAAATTCGCAATGTTAAGTAATAATTTGGCGCAATTCTGTGCAATGGCGAAAGAAATGGTTGGCGATTATCCTCGCGTATGTTTGAGGATGAAGCTTGATTGTGGCGATTGGTTTGATGGTTGCTGGATGTAAGGACGTGGAAGGACAAGCATTGATGGATAACTCTAAATTAAACGCAGCTCTGTGGGCGTCCACCTTCGGCGCGAAACATACAATGATTACGCTACCTAATGCTACAACAAACAAAGCATTAGAAAATGAATATATAAATATAAACATAGTCAATTGTATAGAAGAAAAAATCTTAGAAACCTATGATCAATGTTTTATAGCATGCTACACCATTCTAACAAGTGTGTACTGTGGCTAGGAGGCGGTGGGTCATGACTTGGTTACTTACCTCCTACTTAAGTACCAGGTAGCTACTTAGGTAATGCGCTAGTTATTGCGACCAAGTGCTGTGGATAAATTTACTCAGATATCCATTTACTTACCCAGAGTGAATGAAACAGCTACATTGAAGTAAGTACCGTGCGGCTTCATCAGCTTAGCACATGTTATTACTCATTCATTGTCAGCTGAACATACTAGGACTTCGTTGCATGTAGGAACGATCAAATACTTTTATATTGCAGTACAGCCCTTCAAGTGAGTGTTTGTATATCTCACCATTAGCCCCTTTTTCACTCGGACTCTGTCCAGATCCTTAGTCCTACTCTCCCGTTTGTAAACCACACCCAGGTGAATCACTATAGTTTGGCTGGGACTAGATGAATCGCCAGAAAAATTCGCCATGCTCAATACAACGAAGAGGAGAAAAGGAGACAAGGAGTAACGCCGCCAAATGTACAAACATTGCCGGTTACTCCCTCCTGCTGGTCGCCAGATCACCCGGTTCCGCGACTAAAAGAGCAACGTCCGGTTCGCAAAAAATCAATACGTAAATATGTTCCGTCAACATCGTCGTTTCGTTCTTCATGTCCAGCCACTCAATACTAAGTTGGCCACCACTATGACGGCCCCGGATTCTGCTCTGCATTGAGAACAATCATTAGCAGGGTCATCTTAGTGGCATTCGAGCCAACCAGCATCGGAGCTGCCATCTTTAATTGATGCGCATAGGCGTCATAACAACGTAGCCATCGTCAAGGAGGTCTCCAGGTCCTGTTGCCGAGCCCTCTCTGAAGACCAGCGTGGGAACCCGAAGATGTCCCGGAGGGTATAGGAGTGGAATCGTCAAGCCGTGAATGGTCGCCCATAAATTGCTGTATCTTGTATCCAGAGATGGTTCGTTTGCTGGGTCATCATGAGAGGTTATTGTGGCATAAAATGGTTATCGTTACTCTGCCTGATCTGCCTCATCGAGTAAAGCTTTCAAACATCTTCCCACCTGCCTCATCTCCAATCATGCCGGGCCGAGCTTTTGCGTATGCAGAATAGTCGGAAAGAGGAAATAACGAATTCAGCGAATAAACAAGCGCCGGAAATCAGTCACCATATTACAAAATATTCGAAAGCCAACGCCATGAAATGGAGAACTGTAATTGGTGAATATGTCGACCAGGAACGTGACAGCAGATCGAGGTGGGAGATGGGTGAGGTGCGGCAAAATGAGATCTGATCCGTGGAATAGGCTGTAACTCTATATCATAAACTCGTCTCTCGTTGGAGCATCTGTTGCGTCAAGGTCGGGATAAAAAGCATCGCGACCCCAAGGTACCTTGCACGCAGCAGTCTTGGGCATATAGTGCCGGTTTGGTGTTTCTTTGCGCTGCTCCAGAGTGTCGGAAGCCCTCACAGGCTCCCAAGGGAAAAATACATCAATTCACGGGTAGTTAGAGTTTCTGAGGTTAAAAAGTGCCCAGTCGTTAGGCAGCTTAGGCTCTTTGTAGTTTAACACCGAATTGGTCGGTTTAGCAAATTAATGGAACCGGGAGCTGCCCGAGTTTCGACCGGCGTCTGAGGAGTCTACCAGTTACCTCTGAATTAGCATCAAAAGCGATAAGATGCAGGGAGAGCAGAATGATCCATTTTACTTACCACTTCCCCTTTGCATATGGCCACGGCCACGTCCAGTGAATCCAGAAGCGGCTTCCCCCCATTCCGGACCACGAGGCTGCCTCTCGGGGGCGTTGCGGTTGGCACCATTAGCGCTGGGACGCTGACTTCCGATAGCACCCGGGGTCTCCCTACTTCGCATGTGGGAGCCGTTCGGGTCGAACCCGAGACCGAGTGAACTCATGTTAGATGATAATAAAGCATCCGTACTGGAAGCAGCGTTGTGTGCAGTAGTTGGTGTCAAATTGGGTGGTGTAGTGAGCGATGTTTGGGAGAAATCGCCGTAGCGGGCGCCGAGGCCGTTTCCGAGACCAGCATAACTAGAGCCAGAAGGTGCTGGGCTCGGACTGTGCGCTCGGAGATCGGCAAAGCTTTTAGCAGCACGGAGATTATTGGGTATGCCGCCATCCGGACTGCCAGGAAGTTCCAGGGTTGGGTTTTGTCGGCCAAGGCTATGGTAGGCACTCGACCCCATGCGAGACTCGGCAAAATCAAACGTGGCAGCACGACTTAATCCACGCCGGTGATCTTCCCAAGACACATTGGTCAGTTGACTCTGTGCATTCACAGGCGGCGAGTTCTCCGGCCGTTTCATGATTTGAATCTGCCTCCGATCGGCCTCACCAACCGACCTATGCTCCAAGCCCATGTTATGCGCCAAGATATGTATCTGTCGGCGTTGCTCGGGGGCGATATCGGGGGAGAAGATGTGAACTTCGCGACTTGGATCGTTCTTGAATATCGTCAGTTGTGTGTAGAAATCAAGAGTAGCGGGATCATTTAAATCGACATCGCCTTGAGTCTTGGTTAGCCGTTGAGTTACTTTGACACACAGGGAGGGGGTATGGACATACGTAAAGGGGAATTAACAGGTTGTTGCTTGACGCTAACACCAAGAGCCTGTAGTGCGCTCTGTTGATGAATGGGAAGAGGCGCGCGGTGCTGCTCTTCAAGCTGTCCACGCTTCTCCCGCTTCTCCCTGTCAATTCGATCGCGTTCATCCTGCGGCAGCATTTTCTTGTACTCCACTCGAAGTTTACGTCCCATCACTTCCAGCCCGTTCATCTTCTGAATCACAATAGCCGTATCCTCAGCAGTAGAGAAGTTGGCAAAGGCAAGACCCCTGAAGACCCCTTTATCGAAGTGATAATTGAAAGCATACGGCTGTGGAAGGTTCATGGACACCATGAGACCCTGCAAAATCTCCTTCCTGCACTGAAACTGGATATTCTTTATGACTATGGCGGTGGGAATTAACTGTTCGGCGTCGGCGGACGCGGGTGTGGTCATCATGCCACGGGCATCGACACCCATGCCCTGTATGTCATGTTCGCTCCCGTTCATGCCCATGCCCGGATCGAACACGGGCATCCCTACATTCGCCTGATCGGTCCAGGTCTAGGCTATATTGTTAATCACGTGTTCCTGAACCGGGTTCAGTGTAAGTAGAGCAAGAAAAGGACTACTCACCGATGGTAACGCGGCACGTCTATTGACAGCTCTCCCACCCAACCGACTATTGCCGTTCATGGGGCCGTTCATCGTGGCTATAGCTCCATTGTACCCCCAGGTTTGGTTGTTGTCCATCATGTACCCAGAATGCATCACACCGGGCGACATGCGATCATACCTTTGAAGTGATTCGTATGCCGAGGCTCCTCCGAGCCGGTCGTCATGGCCGTATCCCCCGGGATTGCCGACATGCTGACCGTGGGGTTCCAGCGGGCGTTGTTGTTGTTGTTGCCGGCTTCCTCCCAGACCCGAAGGCACTCCGACGGTTGCGTACCCCTGCCTCATGGACCCCGGTGAGCGCGCGGCCGTCGCAGAATAGTCATAATACATGTCTCCTCGATTCATGTTTGTTTGGCAAGGTGGGTAGAAGGGTGGGTGCAGCAGCTGCTGCGGGTGACCAGCAGTCTGCAGCTTTCTAGTTGGGGCTAGACGGTATTCGAGCGAAGGTGAGTAAACTAGAGTCGAGGACGACGTGGATGGTGGGCGGCAGTGCTCAGGCGATGGCTGAGTCTGTCGGGTCCTCCGTAATCAGCCTCGTTTTGCGAACGATCAGATTCAATACCCGGGCGGATGGCAGGCCTCGACGCCAACGTGGAACAGAGCCAACTCCGGATGGGTCGCGCAGCAAAGAGCGGGAACGGCGGCGACAGCGACGGCGACACGAGCGACAGCAACACCAGCGGGCTCGAGATGCGGGAATGTCGATCGGGAATGGAGGTTGGTGGGATGGGATGGAGATGGAGAAGGCTGGTTGGCTGACAGGAGGGTCGGGCAGGAGGAGCAGAGATTGGTTGGGCGGTCAGATGCAGGAAACCGAGCAGCGTAGGTGTGTATCACGCCGTTCGCGGATCACAAGCCAAGGTCAGGACATGCAAGGATGGATTACGTAGAGGGAGGGATTGAATGGGAGGTAGGGCTTGTGATGTGAGAGACGACAGAGATTAGGTATGTTGCACGGGAGCAAACGAGAAAAGAGCGCCCCCCCTTCCAGCAGACCGCAGACCACGATAATTAAAGGGAAGCGCACAGGACAAATTTTGCTGCCCGTTCGACTTGACCCTTTTGCTTGACGTGTGGAGAAGCAGGTATTTTAGGTGCAGGAAGATCAGATACCTAGCAGGTAAGGATGGGGGAGTGCAGGCAGTGTAGAGCGGGAGAAGATGCTGCAGCATGAAGGAAAAGGGTAAAAAAATTAAAATGGCGGCTAAGGCAGAGGACTAACGGGGATTAGCTGGCCGACCTGATGGGACCCGTCAATGAGACGGGGACGGGGGGGAATGCCTGTGCCTGTGCCTATGCACGTTATGCTGTGTACCGTGGGCCTTGGCCGTGTGTGTGTGTGTGTGTGTGTGTGTGTGTGTTCTTCCCTCTCTTTTCTATTTTTTACTTCTCTATTTTCTTTTGTTTTTTTTTGGTTTGTTTTCATCCGCACCCCTTTTGCTCTTGGTTTAGAAGGCGGGGAGCAGCAGGGAGCTCGTCGGCCAACCTGACTAGGTAGTCCTTGTGTGAGTATTGTACAGGATCCGCTATGACACAGTATTGGACAAAGGCATTTATTTAATGTGATGGCGACCCTCCTCCTCTCAAGCTTCAGCTCAGCTGCTGCAGATCAGGAAATGGATTCGAGCCACTGGTGTTTGTGCGATTATAAGTGCGCGCAGTTCCCAAGATGTAGCAGCCATGTGGCGGCGGCGGTGGGTGAAGGGTTTTTTTAGTGGTTTGCGATGAACAAGAGCTACAGTAAAACGCCGCGGGCAAACTCGCCATCCAATCAATCTCGCTATATAGTCTTCAAGCTGTTGACAGGCAGCATCTTGCTCAGCAGAGTATGGAGTATAATGTACTTATTAATAATTATGTAGGGGGTGGCAAGACAAGACAACGACGAGAGGACCTGGTTCCCTCTTGCTAGCAAATCGGACCCCCGTGGCATTCAGGTGACCCTGGACGCTTGGTATTGTGCCGCGACGACAAGGAAACTATTTCGTCGGGCCACGACGCGAGAAACGCTGTCGGTGAGGCGGTTGGTGAAAGTGCCCGCCCCTAACGTTATATTGAGTTTAGGGGGGCAGTGTTAGCGTTAGCCGGGTGAGAAGGGGTGAGAAGCCGGGACAGTACAGTATCGAGAACTACGAAGGATACCTACTCTAAGTCGAACTAGTCCTAAGCTGTTATAGATACTTACCTACTCCGCTCTACACCGACGAATGCTACCTACTTACAGTATTGTATTTCTTTCGGTGTCTGTTGTCTGTTGGTAGGATACCTACTATGATCCCTATGCGTATGTCAAACAACCCGGGCAAGGAACAACTGCCAATTTACAGGCTTGAGCCAAGAGATAAAAAAAATTCAAAAAGAGGCGGAATCCCAACGGCTCGTCCCTCAAACTTTAAGATCCTATTCTAATACAAGGTTACGTCGTCCCAGCTTCATGGGATACAATGTGCCTGGATCGAGTCCTCTTTTCCTGGCTATCAGATGAAGTTCGGCAACCTTCGTTCCACTTCATCAGACAGTCTGCATCACTGATTAGAATTAAGGCGACGTTAGAGTTCGCTCGTTTTGGCGCCATAGGACACGAAGGCAGATAGAGGATAGCAAACCGCCTTGCTACCATGCCAACAAGCATTTATTCATGTTATTGTCAACGGACCTAGACAGCAACCAAGCAACTACCAGACTCAATGAGCGGGTAGTCTAGGTAGATGTTTGCGATTTTCACAGCACTGTGCCCGTAAGGCCTCATACAGTCCACCACCAAAATTGGGACCTGATGGGCTAGAAGCGTTCCTACCTAGTGTACATTGAAGCCCCTGCATGATTCAGCAGAACTCAGTCTTGTATAGATACTGTAACTCACACTGTATTCAGATTGAAACAGTTCGGCGTCTACCAATCCCCCTCCATGCGCAACAATCCTTCACAAAGCCTACATCACGCCGTCAATCACCTTCTCTTCTTCCTCCGGATATCTACTTCTTTCGCTCTTCTTATTATTGTAATTATTTCCCTTCTTATTCCACTGCACCCAACAAGGATCGGGACCTGCAAAGTGTGCGAAGTGTATGCCGTACGAGCGCATTGACAACTAAGTGGTATCGCAGGTGTTGTGCTGCAAACTACCTAGGTAAGACAAGCAGAGCACCAATCCAATAAAAAGCATTCCAGACACAGGAGGTAAACAACAAATACCTCGTCAACAATGGCAAATCGAAACTAATTTTTAAGACAAACCGAGTCGTCTTATTTTATCACCCACCACAACTGCCTACCTAGGTAGTATGTGCGGTTTATCATTTTGTGTGGATCACACATCGTCCGTCGGCTGACCTGGAGTACAAGAACACCCATATCTACATACCACACCCAATTGTACGTCGCCGACTGTTAGCAACAAAGCGGTGACACCGCGTTGACTTCGTGCCCTCATGTCAACTACCAGCTGTGGAGCGAAGTACTGTATATTCAACAAGTGTGATCGATATATTTCTTAACTTGCGGTTCCAGGTCTCTCCTACTCGTTGATGTCAGTTACTAGCAAACCAACTTGACCCCAGGATGATGGCCTATTCCGTCCGCTACCATCAAGTCCCAGTACAATATCGTCGAGCAGATCATGAGATCTCAATCAATGCATGGAACGCGTAATCACATGTGTATTCTGACGGATAAAAGCCAGCCAATCCGAGAACAGCCCCGTGCTCTCACCTCAGAAGCTCAAATCGAGCTTCCCCCTCAGGCTTTGCCCTTGTCTATTGAGCGCCGTAATGCTCACAGCCAACCTCTGGAACAAACCACCTTTTCCTCTCTCTTATCTAGTCGTGACGACAGCATGACCAATCGGGGTGCTTCCTTATGACCGATGTCAAAGTTGAAGATTGTCGTTTCCAACTTTTTTTTTGGGGAGGGGGCGGCCTTGACCAGGGTGACATTGTACACTACAGTCAAACCATGTGCCGCTGGTCCAAAATGCAACCTAATGGCCTCAGCCAAGAGTAAACCGACCCGGTAGTGCGGTATGTGAGTACACAACACTTCAGGGCATAGTGTATTGTTCAGGTTACACTCGTAATAATTAGATCTCCCGCCATAATCGACAGAGACGCAACTCAGATGCCGCCCAGCATACTCGACATCACCATACTATATGTTCGTTATACATATTCCAATAGTTGTTTACCTGGCATCTCCATATCCAGTTAGATGTCTTGGCTAAAATGCAATGCAACTACTATGTACCGGTAATAACACAGCCTAGCAGATCTTTGAACTGCTACACAACGCTTGTTGGATACCAACATCTGCGCGTACACTAACAGTGGCTCATCGAAGTTGAAACTAGCCATAGTGGGAATGAATCATCCACCTGTGGATAGGAAACCTAGGCACATTATGTCATCCCACAACAAACCCTTCCTAACGCTTCTCGTACAAGCTAGTAAGTACCCTCATACTGTAAGAAGAGCTCTCAAAATGCTCAAATCGCGGCTGTTATTAAAAGGGGTTTCCTGGGATCCAATCAAGTCTTAATAACCCGGAACTCAGTTTTTCATTGGACTTGGCAATTTCGTATTGAAGTCGTCAGGCGAAGCAACATAAGCAACCCACTCAATAGACGGAATGACCCCTTTATTAAAACAGTCTTGGAAGTCGCCGGACGCATCCCTATCAAGGTTTTGGTTGCTTATCGTGCGATCTTACAGCCATCTCTGTCTCTTCGTAGCTGGTGTCATATCTCACCAGACAGCCTTGCTTTGCCTATATTTTATGTCTCGGTCTTGGCCTTTCACCGGAACACCTCAGGGGCAAAGAAGTCGGCGAGCAATCTGTTATACCTGACTCCCCTTTCCCCCTTATATCGTATATATGTTTCCAAACCATGACTATCTACAGAAATCGCAACATTTATGACACGCGGCATAGGATCTACAAGATGCCACCATTGTGGGGGCTATATTCCATGCAACGTTGGCTAGCGCTATCAACAGCAATCCCGCAAGCAGCAACATGCCACTAAATAACCAGACTCGTCTCAATAAAAATGAGGAGAGCCGTTGGCCCGCGTGCTGAAACGCCTAATCTGGCTCGGTGCCGGACGTATACCATGCTGTCTCAGAACACAACGGTGAACTCAGCGCCGCGTATGCGGCCATCCATGACCTTGGGACCGGGGATGGGCTGTAGTGTCACCACGCGCGCATCTGCAAACCGATCCTCCAATCGGTGCGATCCCATCATGTCTCAGTCTCCGAATCCAATTGCCTCGCTTCTCCGCCGGCTGGCAACAGATACCCTAATACCGTGAGTCCTAAGGGCGAGCTGATCTCCTTCAAGAAGTAAGCTAGGTACCTAGACACTTATATCAAGATGACAGAATTTCATGCTGGAACTGCATGAGACCTTCTCAAGAGGCTCTAGTACAGTCACCACTATTACATTACTATATTATTTGTTTTGCTAAAAACATTATGTTCTAGGTAGGCCCAAGACGTGAAGAGAAGGTCCTAGCTGGAAGTCATGCTTTAACTGCCCATACATGTATGTCTCTAGTCTCGAAATACGATATTGCCAGCAACCATTCATACATACACTGAACTCGGCTACAACTATGTAACACCGCGCCCGCGCCCCGAGCTTGTTCCTCTGTTCCATGCAGTCAGACGAAACCAGCCGCGCCATGCTAATAACCTTGTGTGCGTTTGACGTCGGCAACGACGGCTACACGCAGCTCGCATGCCGCGGCCTCTACTTGTGATTTTGTCTCATATCTCGATGTCGTCATATGCAACGGAAGACTATGTAATTAGCACCATGTGCCCACCTGCCTAACGTTCGGGGATTAAATTAAGTAAGGTGAAGTGGTAACTCAGTAACCTTGAGATGGATTAATTTTTATACTCCACCTCCAGGTTCGCTCGAAAGTCCAATATCGTCACCTATCATAGCTTTATTGCCAGACCTTAAATAGGTGCAGCAGGAAATATGACACTTACAGTGTTGTATCGCAGAAACTAATATTAGGGCATGGTAATGGCTGCTTCTATTCACTGCTGCGTGACCGCGGTTGACGGCTCATAGTGACTGCGAAGATCAATGTACAGTTTTTGACAGGAATAAGTTGATTCCCAAGCTACCTAGAGTAAGCGAGTCAGCTACAAATGTGCCTAGCACTTGCATAACTTAGCATCCATGGATGTCTCTTCATTCCACAAAGACTCTTGGGACTTGCGTCGCGGCATATAGGGCAAGCAAGGACTATAAACCAGGCACGAAGCACACCATAATTGATTAGTCACTTCTATCATGTCTATGCAACGCCCTTACAACCTAGATATTAACGACTTTTCAAAGGACTAGACCCGTTTTGCCGCTGTGCAACATTATGTCATAAAGAAATAAGGCTATTGCGTGCTTTCATGTCTGTCCCGTATATAGAGTGAGGTTATACAATATGGATAGAGCAATTAAATAAAGTAGCAACATATCCATAATCTTCAACCCCCCAACCAAAACGGCCATCTCCGTCCCGCATCAGCCAGCTGACTGACCCTCTCACGCCACAATGCCCCCAATATCACACTCCCCATTATAAATCGTGGCGCCAACCGTAGTCCTCACGCCCACAAACTCGCACTCAGGGAAATCGGCCGGGATTTGCGCATACGTGTAATAGAACAGCTGATACCACGGGCCGGGGTCGAGGTCATGATCCGCCTGACAGAGGACGAAGCCATTGACCGTATTTAGGGGCTCGTCATGGTATAGAGCATAGGTGCCATCCTCGCTACCGCCCGATAGATACCACTCCGCCTCCACCTCGCCGGGCCAGGTGGAGGCGTTGGCGAAGCCGACGGTATACCGGCTGGTGCCGTTGACCTCGTCGCGCAGGTTCAGGTACCCCGTGGCGCCGAGGTCGTACAGCTGGTTGACCTCGTTCCTGGCCTGGCTCTTGGCGGCAGCGTTGGCGAAGTTGGCCAAGAGGACCGGGGAAGACTCGTCCACGCCGACGAAGAAGCCCCCCTCGAGGTACGGGTTAACACGCAGCTGGAGGGCGCGGTTGTTGGTCGCCGGGTTGTTGGTCGCCAGCGTGAGGACGAGCCCGTTGTGGCTCTGCGTCGAGTTGAGCTCGGCGGGGTAGTTGAATGGGCAGGTGCTGCTCTGCGCGAGCGCGCCCGTTGCTAGGAGGGCCAGCGAGGGGAGGAGGGTGAGGTGTTTCATTCTCGGTGAATATGGGAGTGAAGGCAGATCACGAGATTAATTGCGTGTGAGTGCTGGATACTGTGGAATGATGAGTATCTCAGCACGTATGATGAGAATTGATGATCCCATTGATCCTTTATATACACCTTCGCTTCCTCACGTCATGTGAGCAGACCGCGCGATTTGACTGGATATAATGCTGTAATAACGATCAGAAAAGCTCGTATTCATGGCTCGCATGCTAAGTCCTTCCTTCTGGACGTAAGACGGGGATGCAATTGGTGATCGACGTAAGACTGCATTGTTTGTAATGGAAGCTGCTGCAATGGTACGTCGTACAGAAAATATCCCCATACCATTTCTGATAGATTGGTGTTTTCGTATGAAGCGTTATCATGACACGTTCAATTCCAAATCTATTAATTGACGAGCTAAAAACTTGTAGTAGGCAACGTACTGTAGAAATTGTCCCTCGTATGCTCGTATGTTCCTATGCAATGACCCCTCACCGTTTTAGATGCCATGTCAATTAGCCTACCAGTCTTTCGATAACGTCGGTTATCCACTCCCAATCGCTACACTATGGTGATTGCTTACGGCCTTCGTTGTATACTTTTGGTTCCCTACCGCGACAAAACCATGCTCCAACGATAGAGAACGGAGGCTCGCCGTCAATGATGAGGCTACCCGATAAGAAATCCTCGTATGTAAGCTGTAAACATGTCTAGATACGATTTCTTCATGTTCGAACATCCGACTTGTTAAGCATTAGGACTGGGCCGGATTAGGAAATATGAGGCGCAACCCTTGCTCGTGCCTATCCAGGTCTGTTGATGTAGGACACTTTGAGTGAGACATACGGGTATTAACACGGTTCGCTGCTCTATTGCTTCTATATGCGGTACTGGTTGATAGCGGATGGTGTTGGAAGCCGACCTAAAGTATAGCTTTACCGCCGGCTCGCCATCGCCTTCCACGATACCAATACTAGGGCTTACATAGAAGATTAATTCGTCATGAAGATACGATAACAACACCTAAAATTTCTTTAATGAAACCCAATTTCGTTGATACTACGTGCATACTACTCGTGTTACCCATTAAAGGTCAGGTTATGGGCTTTCTGGCCATTTAGGAGATTTAATAGGGTATTCAATAGGATATTCAATAGGCTATTCGAAACCTAGGTAGGCTATCCGGCACTACTTCTATTCCCTCTTCAAACCAATCGCCCCTCCCAATAGCTACGGCAAGAGACATATCTTGAATTTTGAGCTGTAGTACTATGGTATGGTATGTCCGAGCACTGGATCACTGTTTCTATGCATAGGCTGCGAAGTCATTGCCATATCTGCTATTAGTACTGGATGGAGATGCTTGAAGTTACCCTAGTCATAAAGCAGGTAGAACGATTTTCAAAGTAGAACCATTTCCCACGGATAATCAGCCAATTGAAGGATGTAATTGGGATAGTTTGTTTATCTAGGTAACCCGGAGGTATATGACGTACCCTAGCTACCTACCTAGTATTTGTTTACAGGGCTTAGCTTAGATTCTAGCTCGGACTAGGTACCTACCTAAGGTATCATGTTATCTGTGGCGGTGCAAAATGGCCCCGCAACGTCCCACGGGTGTGCGCAACGGGCTAGTCAGCCACACTGCCATCGGCTGCCGAGATTCCACCGCATCCAACTTGGTGGCACGGCCCGCTCTCCGGGTTTTGGGAGGTCGCTGGCGATTTGATCCTTGCAGCGACAACCACGACACCAGGCTCGCCTATCAGACAACCTACTTCAGAGTCATGTTCTCTCTGCTTGCCTTGAGAATGGATGGGCTGACTGCACCCGCCCGGATCTGTATACTCCAAAGGTAGAGCAGCAGACCCAGACTCCCAAGCCCCATGAAGCACAGGCAAAGCATAGTGGCATACTCATTGTCATCATGCTTGTGCCTAGCGAAGCCCACGGTAAGTCAGGTCCCTTTGGGCATCCGGGCCTAAGTAAAGGGGGCCTATGGTGTAAGTCTACCATCGCTATATCTATTCACCCGCTTTTTGAAGCTTCGAGCAGCTTTGGCCCAGCCTGAGCCTGCTCTTCAACAGCATCATCCAGCCGTGTTGTATGTCTCCCCTCAGAGATGCAATGGCCTTCCCCAACCCGGTGTTTAACCGGACAGCGACCACATACGGGTTAGTGTCTGATAGCCACTGCTACGGGTGCGGGGTCAGCGCCTGCCTGCCTAGACATTCAGCAGCAGTACAGGGCTAGTTGGAACCTGCCCAAACGGTGCCCACTGCTGCACCACACCGCACCACGCCGGGCGCACCTAACGAACACCCCAACCCCACCTGGGCAAGGACAGCCTAACCATTGCGCTGGAACTTCCCCAACCGCAGCCAGCAGCCAGCAGCCAGCAGCCAGCAGCCAACAGCCCCGAGCATGGCGCCATAGCGCTCTCTTACTGAGGCGTCTACCGCTGCACAGCACTTCCGTACGCAATTTTTGCGCCGCCTCTCCATTTTCCAGCTCTGGTCTTTGGGGGGAACAGCTCGATGCTTCCCGTCCAAAACACCACAACAAAACAATTTTCGCCGCCTCCCGACGCGCAAACATTCTCGCAAACACTCACAAAGCAGAAAACACCCAAGTATCGACACCCCAAACCAACTTCCGATTGCACCCACACTATCGCGACAACATCGTCAGCCTACTTATCTGACTTCTGCCCATTTATCCACTTTCAACGTCGCGCCCTGCCCGTATCTCCCGTCCCGTACCGTAGTCAACAATGGCCGGCGGAAAAGGCAAATCGTCCGGTGGAAAGAGTTCGGGCGGGAAGACGGCCGTCGACGGTCCGAAGAAGCAGCAGAGTCATTCTGCTCGTGCCGGTCTTCAGGTAAGATGCAGTTATTCCCACCGTGCTATCAGCAATTCATCCTCGTCGCACCTCGTCCTCGATTGATATACCTATGCCTCGATTGATATACCTATGCCTCGATCCATAACCCCTCGCCCGACTGATGCAATAACGCGCGCGCAAAATGAACTCAGCTCTATCGACCACCAAGCGAAGCTAAACCATTTCGCCGCACCACATCGCGTCACGCTCTGTTTTCACCGCTCTTTACCGATCATGCTGCCTTGCATCTTGATGGGGACATTTTGCCTCGTGGAACCGTTGTCGAAGGGTCTATTGTCTCCGGGCTCAGTGCACGTCACGTTGCATTGCGCTTGATGCGAACACCAGCGCATTGATTTGCTCTTGCATGCCGCTATCACATACACTTCGTCGAATACCAACTAACGCGTTCGCTTTCCAGTTCCCTTGTGGTCGTGTCAAGCGTTTCCTGAAGCAAAACACTCAGGGCAAGATGCGCGTGGGTGCCAAGGCTGCCGTCTATGTTACTGCCGTGCTCGAATATTTGACGGCCGAAGTCCTGGAACTCGCAGGCGTGAGTCACCCCCTTTTTCTTCTGCTGCTGCCTGTGCATTTTATACCATATTCAACACGTTTTCGTTGCTCCACCCCTGTGCCATGTCACCAAGCATTGCAACATCGGACCAAGCTGACGTGTATCTAGAACGCCGCCAAGGACCTCAAGGTGAAGCGCATCACCCCCCGCCATCTCCAGCTGGCTATCCGAGGTGACGAAGAGCTCGACACCCTGATTCGCGCCACCATCGCCTTCGGTGGTGTGCTACCCCACATCAACCGCGCCCTGCTGCTCAAGGTGGAACAAAAGAAGAAGAGCAAGGCTATCGAGGCTTGAGGTGCTCGTCTTTCTGTGTTATCGGTTAATTAATGTATCCCCTTGTCGTATCATATGGGTATTGGCTTTACACTGAATAGGCTACGTGCGGTGTCTGGTTGCGGTCGCGATGAATATGAGGCAAGCAACTTTGGAGGGAAGTTGATGACGGTGGTGGAGTTTCAGGACGCCCGTGGATTGTTGTATCGTTGCTTTTCTACTATTTCTGCGAAACCAACCGGGCACAAGAGTCAGATGAGAAGGCTCCTAGTGTTGAGGGCGTGTCGAAACAATGTAGGAGACGCTGGGAACCGAAGTGTGCACACATAGGTCTAGACAACGGAAAGGGCCAGTGAGATGAGGCTAAGACTTACTGCTTCACTTGGTCTGTAAGCAACATGTAAAACACAACACGTTCACTTCCGATTCATCGTCTCGCTAGGGTTTAATTCATCGTGTTATGGTACCAATACTAGCCTTTATCCATTCGTTTATTTAGTGTCTTTTCCATTGAGTCATTCCTGACTGTTGCTTCTCTTTCATGGCCAATAAGTCACACTAGGATATAAAGCAAAGAGGCCAAAAGCATTCCCTCCTGACTCTATATTGTGTATGCCTTGATGTAGTCAACTGCCCGTCATTGCCAAGAGATACTTTATAATGTCATGGTGTGTAGATAAGGATGGCCTAGATTAACAAAGTCTGGATGCATTTTTTGATTACGTAGTTGGTAGCTAGTAGCTAGTAAAAGAATACGAGAGACTGAAGAAGACCTCGGGAATCACCCTATTCTATCTAAGCTCTAGGTTACTATTCCTATCAAGAATTATCTGGTACTACCAACAATGATAACTAATAAGAAGCGCAAGACATACCTAGATACCTAAGTAGGTAAAGTCCTGGGAGTAACTACACCAGTCCCGGCTGACTTGCCGGCGCGTCCATACCCTAGGACCTGGGTACTCACCGAATAGGTAATGTAAGAAGCTCATAAGCAAAGCAGAACGGCAGCGGAACGACTCATGATACCGGCTTTGTCTCGCATTCGATATAAACCAGACGTGCCTACGGGCAATACAAACGTCTCATTGTCCGTAGCGCGTGGTTGGCTATACCACGGCGTAGAGCAGCCAATAATGAACTCCCTCACATTCATCTTTGTCCCCGACAACAAACGATAATCCTTCACGAAGTAATAACAGCATATGAAGGACGTTATTCAACATAGAAAACCGCCTTTCTCCACGCCTGGGAAGAGTGAAGACAACAATGCGTAGAGTCATTCGCCACTGAGGGATTTTTGTGCGGCACGTGGATTGGCGATGCCCGGGCTGCCTTTGTCGGGACAAAGTTTCGTTGATTGCTATATGAATAGACGCTGTCATGAAGGATTCGTTATTTGACTGAGGAAAATGCTCATTCTTAGCCATTTATTATTCCCTTCTATTGTCGATTGTTCATTTTTCCTTCGTTCTGCATATTCCCATTGGGGAAGAAGAAAAAGTCGTTTCGGTTGCTTGCCTTGAAGCTATATCACGATCCTTTCACGAGCACGCTGGGTGTGCTTCGTTTCTTACCTATCTAGAAGAAGCCAGTCCACGGAGCGCATCCTACGCCATTCAACGACCAGAACTTACTAAACACATCCAGACAACATCTGTCTCCGAACAAGCCGTCCAGTCATAAGTGGCCTTTGTCTCCCTTCCTAAACCTGTCAACAGAGCAGAATCGCGGTAAAACACAGACCGTCGCAACCCAAGACACCCAGAAGCAAGATGCCGTCGCGTATAAGTCTGCCGAAGCTCTCGCTCTTCTCATCCCGGCACTCCTCCACTCCATCGAACGTGGGCTCTAAGATGCCGCCGCCGCCAACACCACCAACCAGCACACCGCGAAGGGCAAGCACGGCCCCGCCAGTGCCTCCGCCGGCACGTTTGCACCTCCGCAACATCCTCCCCGCGAGCCCTGAGGAACCCCCCATCATGCCACCGCCGCCGCGAACACCACGAGCTTGGGTTTGGCAGTGCCACCAGTGTCACAGCGTGTACCGGCTAGGCTGCACGCGGCGTTGCTTAGACTGCTCGCACACATACTGCGTGGTGAACTCGAAGCAGCAGCAGTCCTCCAGCAACAGGGGCAAGAAGCGGCGACGCCAGCAGTCCGCGCTCTGCGGTGCCGAATTCGATTACATCGGATGGGAGCAGTGGGGGTCGTGGAAGCGGAAAGTGCTGGGTTACGAGTCCACCGGGCGATGCGACACGCCAGCGCGCGACCGCGCATTCCTGGCCAAGAGGCACAACTGCTGGATAGACTGCGATTCGCCCTCGGAGTGCGGCCATCGTCGCTATGAGCTCGCGGCCGAGATGTTGCGGAACCGCATGTTCGTGCCCGACGAGCCTGAGGTGGAGACACAGCCGGCGACGGCCATCGTCGCGGACACCACACCCAAAAGTCCAGACGACTATATCCCGCTCAACGAGGCCTTGGCCATGAGCGAAACTGCGGATGGCGAGGAGGAAAGCCCACAGAAGAGTCCACTGCAGTCGAGTTTCCTGATAGATGATGAGGAGGAGGAGGATGAGAAGGATGAGACAGAGAAGACACGGGAGGAAGAAAGACAAGAAGAAGAGGTGTGGTGGGCCGCTCGGTCTAATACCGAGCAGGACTGGGCGACTTCTGCAGATGAGGCCGACGATGATGGTGATAATGAGGATGGCGGCACCAAGATATTGACTGTGCGCAACTTTACCGCGAATGATGTAGCTGAGGACTCAGACTCAGACTCAGGCTCAGAGTCGGGTGAGAGCGGTTGGTCGTCAGTTAGCTCTCTCACTGACAATAGCTATTTGGTGGAAGATGGTCCACCTGCGATCAAGGTTTTCTAGTCGGGTGTGGGTTCTTGCATGATCAATGGAGTTAATGGGTTTTGATTTGGTAGGGCGTTAGACTACCTAGGTTGTAATGTCTTCCTTGAGGGAGGATTTGGTGGATAGTGTGCTTCATAATGGTTCTCACGCGCTGGGCGTTGCTGTTGTTGATACCCGTTACATATATCCTTCATAGCTTGTTTATATGACTCTGGAATATACAGTTACAGTTACATTGACTGGCGGCTGCGCCTAGTAATACTCACCCTTTCATGTTTACCTCTCAAGCAAGACATGGTGATGTTGGTTTTATTGTTGCTTCAGATTTCATAACCAGGTCTGGGCGCCTGAGGTTGCGACTTGAGGTTGAGGATGAGCTCGCATAGTGCATAGAGTGAGGCCTCGCATTGCAGCTGAAATTTATGCAACTACAAGGTACCGCCCCTCCCCCACAACGCGCTACGAAGTTCACTTTACGCGTCTTCCAACATTTCAATTGACCCGACCTCACCTGTCTGTCACCTGGGCACTGCAGCATCACCACCGATAAACGAACGCCTTAATCTACCTAGGTACCGGCACCACTTCATCTGAACCACATTGAACCAATTTTCTGTTCAAACTCATCATGACAATTGCAGAATCACCTACACGCTAATCCTTAATCCTAACCCGCACCAATATGTCCGACTACGAGGATGAGATGGACGTTGACGGTCCTCCGTCCAATGACATCGTGTTCTCCTCAGATAATACGGCGAAAGGCAAGCGAAGTGCTGCCAATTTGCCCGTCGAAGCCGAAGATGCCCTTCCATGGTGAGCAGTTTGCACTTCGCCGTAAATACATCTTCTAACCTTGGGACAAGGGTCGAGAAATACCGGCCGGTGACGCTGTCCGACGTCTCGGGTCACCAGGACATCCTCGCCACCATCAACAAATTCGTCGATTCAAATCGATTACCACATCTCCTCCTCTATGGGCCCCCGGGTACGGGAAAGACCTCGACCATATTGGCCCTCGCGCGTCGCATATACGGACAGGACAACATGCGACAGATGGTGCTCGAGCTCAACGCCTCCGACGACCGCGGTATCGACGTCGTGCGCGAGCAGATCAAGACCTTTGCCTCCACCAAGCAGATATTCACAATGGGCGGTGCATCGCGGGCTGGCGGGGTTGCGGGCTTCAAGCTCATCATACTGGACGAGGCCGACGCCATGACCAACACCGCTCAGATGGCCCTGCGCAGAATCATGGAGAAGTACACGGCCAACACCCGGTTCTGCATCATCGCCAACTACACACACAAGCTCTCTCCCGCCTTATTATCGAGATGTACGCGGTTCCGCTTCAGCCCGCTGAAAGAAGCAGATATTCGGGTCTTGGTGGACAAGGTCATCATAGAGGAGGGAGTCAAGATCGACGCGGAGGCTACAAATGCCCTTGTCACGCTCAGCAAGGGCGATATGCGACGGGCGTTGAATGTTCTACAGGCTTGCCATGCATCTAGTATGTCTCATCGATGCGCACTAAACTACGAATAGATACCCTAACTCGAGAATAGGCACACCCATGCAACCGAAAAACGGCCCCAAGATCCCCGAAAAGGACATCGTTCGCGACACCATCACAACAGAAACGATCTACAACTGCATAGCCGCGCCGCCGCCCGACGCCATCGCCAAGATCGTCAACACGCTGCTGACGACGAGCGACGTGACGACATGTCTCTCGACGATCAACACCCTGAAAGTCGCCAACGGGCTCGCGCTGGCGGATATCATCACGGCCGTCTCAGAGCAACTGGTGACGATGGAGGTCAAGCCAGAGGTCATGGTGCGCTGGCTCGACGGCCTCGCCGAGATTGAGTACAGGGTCTCGGGCGGTGCGAATGAGATCATACAGACGGGCGCCGTCGTCGGCGTGGTGAGGGAGGGGTGTGAACTTATGGGCTAGACTAGATAGGAATCAAGATACCCGGTAAATAGTAATAAGGATGCATATAAGCAAACAATTTACTTGTTTTCTGTCAGAGGAGGTATCAACAAGATTTGAATATATCTAGGTAGGTACTCCGGCAAGGGGTACGATGTGAGCGAAGACGGGCGTATATGTATAGCAATGCGAAGATATCTAAGCGACAAGGTAAGCTTAATTCCCAACCGCTTGAAAGCTCGAAGTGCAACTAAGCAAACAGAGGCTTGGTGGGTTCTAATGAGTGTATCGTAAACAAGTATATATATCTAAATACCTTTTAATCGAGAACATGCGTAGTATCAGTTGGTATCACACAAACAGTTGAGTTACCTGTATGTGGCAGACGAAGAAGCTCATCTTGTCTCGCTCCGAATTTCATACCTTCTTTTGTGCTCTTTAATTCAGAGCGTACTTCTTCGAGCCGATCGAGCTTTAACGAGCACCTATTCTATAGTAGGCTAGATTAAGCCTTGGACAACAATCTGACATAACATATCCAGCGACATGATGCGTCCTTTCCCCGCGTAATAAGAACAGAGTTAATAATTACTAGATTGAGAATATGCCATGACACGCATTAATATCTGCCAATAAATCAGCCTGCCTAGTAGATCTGATCTAAAGGGCTTGTTTGAAGTGGCGTTACGTGCCGCTCCGCTCCCACCGGCTATATTGCACACATCAGCAGGTTCGGGCGGACCAATCAGTCGGCACACAATTCATTGCTCTACGTCGATCCGTATACGGAGACTACCGTATAACACTTTATATGATATCGCCTCTTTGAATATCCTTATGCGCCCAGGTTTCGCCCGGATAATAGCCTGTGTGATCATCGCCAGCACGCCATGGCCGCGAAGTCAGAGATGGGAGAGGATGATATATCTCGTCGAACACCTCTTGCACGGTATTCACAATGGTTTGTAGTTTCAGGTCCTGGTATCCCCCCAAGGACGATAAGTGAGCATGAAGATCGCCCGATTCCTGCTCGTGCTAGGGCTGGCAGCACACGAAGCAGCCGCAAACCCTCTTCGCCGCCATGCACCGCAAAACGTAACTCCGCAGCCATCAAAACGAGTAATCCCACCGACGCATACCCGACATGAGAAGAGGACGGCGGCCCAGGGGAGCGCTTGGTCGAAGGTGGAGAGGGCGAAGCGCGAGGCACTGCTGCCGATGCGTATCGGGCTGAAACAGCAGAACCTGATGGATGGTCATGATCTGTTGATGGACATGTAAATCAAGACTGGAAAGGTACATCTTGAGTCGTAAAAAGCTAACAGCGTGGCTCAAGATCGAATCCGGCATCAGAGAATTACGGCAAGCATCTGTCCGCCGAGGAGGTGGTCGACTTCTTTGCTCCGCCGGACTCGAGTGTTCAGACAGTGAAGACTTGGCTTTTAGAGGCTGGTATTGAACCGCATACTATTTCGCAGTCAGCGAATAAGCAGGTAAGGAAGTTTCAATATGAGGCGATCCTGAAGCCGTTCATTACAAGTGGCACTTCATGGCCCATCAAGGGGGAGATTATGACCAAGGTCACGTTTGAGAACACGTACTCTCACTGACCCAAGCTTCCATGATAAAAAACGCTACCTCTAACACGAGATTTACGCAGTGGATTCAATTCGACGCGGCCGTTGACCAGGTCGAAGACCTCTTGATGGCAAGCTATCATGTGTGGGAACACGAAATGACCGGGGCTAAAGACATTGGTTGCGATGAGTTGGTCGAGTTGTCCCTATTCTTCAGCATGCAGATCATTGATCATATTTCAGATATCATGTTCCCAAGAATGTCAGGCCACATGTTGATTACATTACGCCTGGAGTGAAGCTCATGGGAAATGGCGGCAGGCTGCAACAGCACACATTTTCGCGAGAGACGAATGCCGATAATAATTCGCCCGGACTTTCGGAGCCAGTGCGCTCGAGCGACACAATTGGGATGATGAGTGAAAGGAGTCGCGAACGATCATCGTCGGCGAAGCAAACAACAGATGCCAAGTTCCAAGGGCCACTACGTTTCGCAGAGCCCGTCCGACCCGAAGACATTCTTTCAGGGAATCTGACACTAGCACAAGGTTGCGATACTTACGTGACCCCGGACTGTCTTAGACGTAAGGAGCCTACATTAATCAGAATGGCCAGCTCTCTAACCTCGTGACTAGAGATGTACAGGATACCCAAAGGAACCACGAAACAGCCCGGCAACAAAATGGGCATCTTCCAGAGTTTGAGGCAACACTACACACAGCAGGATCTCGACACGTTCTTCTGGGCCTTTACGGAGTGAGGACACCCCTGGCGAATGACTATTCTTGAAACATTCCGTCGCTGATAAGTGTGCCACATAGCGATATCCCGAACGGGACATATCCGGAGCTCCTCTCCGTCAACGGCGGCGAGGGGTCGACGAAAGAACTCTTCGACGCAGGGGCCGAGTCCAATCTCGACTTCCAGATGGCGTACGGGCTGATCTGGCCGCAGGAGCCGGCGCTCTTCCAGGTCGACGACGAATGGTACCAGCAATCGCAGCTCACGAGCAGCGAATACGCCGGCTTCTTCAACAGTGAGTTCATCGTCGCGCCCACCACGCAAACCAAACTCCCCCCACACCCGCGAAGCCACTTACCAAGACAAACCGTCCAGACCTCTGGAACGCCATCGACGGCAGCTACTGCACGTTCGAGGCGTACGGGGAGAAGGGGAACTGCGCACGCGCCGAGTGCCGGGACCCGTCGTACCCGAACCCGCACGAGGGCGGGTACAAGGGCGCGCTGAACTGCGGCGTGTACGCAGCGACGAACGTGGTCAGCATCTCGTACAGCGGGGCAGAGGCGGAGCTGCCGGCCTCGTACCAGCAGCGGCAGTGCGCCGAGATCATGAAGCTGGGCCTGCAGGGGTCGACGATCATGATCGCCTCGGGGGACGACGGGGTGGCGGGGTTCTCGACGTACGCGAACCCGACGGGGTGCATGGGGCCGCAGCACGACGTGTTCAACCCGCAGTTCCTGGCGACGTGTCCGTACATCCTGTCCGTGGGGTCGACGTACCTCCCCACGAACCGCACGGCCGGCCGCGACGCCGAGGTCGCGACCGCGCGCTTCCGGTCCGGCGGCGGGTTCTCGAACATCTACGACGCCCCCGAGTGGCAGGCCGATATCGTTAGTAAGTACCTGGCGCGCGCGAACCTGACCTTTGACGGCTACGAGGGCGGCGGGACGAACTACAGCAATGCGCGGGCCGGGATAGGACACTATAATAAGATCGGGCGCGCATACCCGGACGTCGCGGCCAATGGGGACCGGTTTGTCATCTCGAGCGGCGGTGAGCTCTTGAGTATCGGTGGTACCTCGGCCTCCTGTCCGCTCTGGGGGTCCGTTATCACGCTGATCAATGAGGAACGGCTGACTGCTGGCAAGAAGCCCGTTGGGTTCATACACCCTGTTCTCTACGCGCAGTGAGTCTGCCTCTTTTGTTTGCTGGCGTCGCGTCTGTGTTGGATGACGGGGTTGCTGTTCAGGGAGGACCTCGTTTTAGGCACTCTACATGCCCTCCAACCCTACGAATCTTCACGTGAGAGAGACCGCTGACTTCTAAACCGTCCTAGTCCCGAGGTATTCAATGACATAACAGTGGGCGATAACCGCGGGTGTGGAACTGCCGGGTTCCCGGCTACCGAGGGTTGGGACCCTGTCACGGGAATGGGGTAAGCATATGCGATATTTTCTTGACTTCTGACATGCTTAAAAGGCGGGCTACAGAGTTGGCAGCCATGTTTGGGCCGTAAGGTTTATTGTATGATGAAGACTCATCGCTGACGATGTGTATGACAGGACGCCGAATTACCCGAAGCTGCTGGACCTGTTCATGAGTTTGCCTTGAGGCGGGAGTCTTGAGGTGGGTGTGACGGCGTCGGAATCTATGCATATACATAGAATAATGCGGTAGGCGATTTGTATACGTGGATTCGTGGAAATAGGTAATCATTTGGATATATCGACCTTTATCAATCGTATACTTCATACCTAGAATCGCAAGGGGTGATTGGTATACATGTAGGGCCGCGAGTAAAAAAAGATGTTACAGATGATGTAGGAGGGTAACTTGTTCTACTTCAACCACGAAATCAAAATTAAGCCTCGACTAGTAAGGTTGGCTTACGGAGTATGTAGCTTTATCAATCTACCTACAAAGTGATGAATGCGACGTTGACGTCGTTTTGCATCACCGAAATCGGAGTTAGGAACACAGGGTTGCCAGAGGCACTCCGATCAAACCCATAAAAACCGCGAGAGGCAGAGAGGTAGATACTTTCGGCCCTTTAAGTGAGAGGGGTAACTAATATGCCGCAATATGGTACCGCTGGTGTTATAGCTCATCATGCGTCTGGACTCTTCGCTGCCTGCTTTGTCCGTCCCATGGCTTCACCTTTCCCTGCACAATATCCATCACAAACGCACCGACAGTCTCGGGGGATATTTCAGCCCCCGAGGCATAAGGAAAGGTCTGCCCATACATGGGATTCTGCACCGCCAGCGCAGGAAAGACACCAGACGTCAAGCCAAGCGGTACTGCGAAATCGGCGTACTCCTCTGCATCTACCGTCACGAAGATGAGATATTCCTTGTACATCTTCGCGACCGGTCGCATCTTGTCGACAAATGCTCCCCTCTCGTCTAGGGATGTCGCGAAGAAGAGCACCAACGACTTACCGGACTGCAATATCGCAATTAGCTGAGTTCAGTTGTCCCGCCCTAGTTAGGTCGGATAATGCCGGCCACATACCTGGAGATAATTCATCTCATTGCCTCGTCTGAACTCCCCAATGAGTGGCGCCATACAACTTTCAACTAACTTAGGTAATGCATTGATAGCCGTCAAGTCAGATAGGGTAAACTTCTGTTCATCTCTGTTATTGTAGCACACAATCGTTGTAATGCCCTCCGTGTCAATAGACCCGAAGGATGCCCGGTCCTGATACTGCGACGCAATTGTCCGAAATGCAGCTGTAACATGCTCGTCGCGGGGATTTACATGCGCAATGAGCACCGTCTCATCCACAGATTGGAACTGGGCGCTTTTCTCTTCGTTCAGAACAGTAATAGCGGGACGGACGGCTCTTTTAAGAAATGAGGCGATCCTGTGAGTATTTGAGCATTGACTTTTCTTCCAGAACGGTTTAAACACGCCGCCACGTACGCTGAGGCTCTCCTGGGCCCTCGATACGATTTCATATGACCATGGCCATCGAAGTATCGTAGAGCAGGATACGATATCACACCAAATTCATCGCATACGGCAGACTCGGATGAGCAGTTGATGCTCATCAATGATTTGTGTGAGCTAGCGATAGACATCCATTCTGGCTCAATCGCCTGACTTCCAGCTCTTTAATCCTCTGTTAGGCCTCGAAGTTTGCGTGGTATTGGCGTACGGAAGACTTACGATGAGGGCTATTCTCACGATTCGGAGAGTCAATTAAAATCTCTTGAAAGTTAATGATAATGCATTACATACATCCACAACTGTATTTCCATTGTTGTAAGTAAATATCTCTTATCATCACAACTTCTGGGCTTGAATATCATTGGAGCTGGGGACTTACATGCGACCAGCGCATGGTTATGACCTGAAATGGCGCGACGGAAGTCCTGCTCGCTAGTATGTTTCCAGGCCGAACAACTGGTCAGAAGAAGGGAAATTGTGAGTACAAATGATTTGACCCTCATTTTGGATCTTCCAGTCCTTGTGCATGAATTCCTATGAAATTCATCGTGGCAAGATCAGTATCTGTCGACAGTGAGAGAACGGGAGTTAGGAAATCCCAACGATAGCTTGTCGAGCTAGCGAAGCTACCCTGCAAGTATGATTCAGGGATTCTCCTGCAGGGGTACTGCCCCTATCAGGAGGTCAGACGCATAGCGCTTGATGATCCTTGTCACTTGCACCAGAAGCCGGGGTTAGAGTCCACTAAACAAGCTTCAGCATAGTTGACATGCGATGTTTAGACGTTTCAGTTCTGCAGCTCATCCCCCTGAAAGACGCATAATCCGGATCAATGAGCGATGGCACGAGAGTCCGCTATTCCAATACAAAACCAAGATGATATTTCTTGAGCTGCCTTTGGTGCACAAATTCATGCCTCAATCTTGAAGATGGGTTTAATTAAATCAATATGGTACACGGTGCTAGCCGTCACCGTTACTCATGCACATAGCCATCATGATCAGAGCTTATTGTGCGAACATCCCGCATATAAGACTTATCTTATAACCAGATCACCACTCGTGGTATATCTCGACGGCTTCTTAACGCCAAACGAGCAAGCACATCTTCAATCCATCACGTAAGTTTTGTTAGTGGGACGGTGTTTGGGTAGGGAAGACTAATATTCCTATTTACAGGCAGGACACGTTCTCGCGCTCAGCTGTTGCTGACAATGCCGGTATCCAAGGGCAGCGACAAACGCGTACCTCACAGTCAACAAGCGTGGTCCGCGATGACATAGTACGCTGCATCGAGGAGCGAGCGCTCTTATTTCAGGGCTTTGATACACCTCGGACACACCTCGAGCCCTTACAACTTGTCAAGTATGGCAAGGGAGAGCGCTACCACTTTCACACGGACTGGTTCACAAATGCGGCGCATGCATCGTCCGCCATCGGGGGTAACAGGCAGAGTTCGTTCTTTGCGTATGTCTCCGCCGAGAACATAACTGGTGGCGGAACAAATTTCCCGATGGTAACACCACCCCATGATGCGAGGTGGTGTGCATTCATAGACTGTGACGAGCCGTGGGAGAACGGAGTCACATTCCGTCCATTGGTGGGAAATGCTGTCTTCTGGTCGAACTTGCTCGACGATGGCACCGGAGATCAACGAACGCTACATGCAGGCCTGCCCGTTACCAGTGGGTCGAAGATAGGGATGAACATTTGGACTCGGCAAGGGCCCCTGAGTGAGGACATTCGGGGTAAAGACTGAAGGACTTAGAAGGACTTTCAGTACAAAGTAGTTAGACGAAATATGATGCGCTTGGCACTAACTCGTACGCATACGAAACACTCTGCATCCCCGCCTGCTATATACAGGCTCCCAGATCGATAGTCACTCAGCTTTACCAACAGAGGCCCGTGAGATCTAACCAAAGCTCTTCCCCAGCATTGGATGTTAGGTCGCTGATATCGTCACTGTCACACGGCATGTATTGGGCAAGCCATACAGCGTCGTTCGTCTGATCAAAGACAACTACTCGGAGTGTTAGCTTCTTGCAAAATTAGACATCATTACTCTGCTCGCAGCCTCGATCGAACTTACTGTATGCGGATCGGATAAAGCTATTGCCGAGCACCCATGTTGCGACACCCAGGTCTGCGGGTTGGACGCCCAGGGCGCAGTAGGTGTCGAAATCAACAATGAAGTCAGCATAACTGACTTGAATCACCATATTACCTTGATTGAACCCAAAGTGCACATAACCAGCTTCGTAACGCAATGCGCAGTTCACATAGTACACACCCGCCTCGTCAATCCAGGCATTAAAAGATTTCGCCACAGCTGATACGAGGTCCGCATCGAGATAGGTAAACGTGGATCCGGTGTCGATCAGCATCGACCGCGCAAAGCCATCGCCAGTTAGCATGACTTCGGATTGTCCAGGTTGCGAATATCCAAATGAGGTCAAATTGATCCAGTACCTTTCCGAGGAAGCCTCAGTTATAAACGGAATAAACTAAACCTTGGACACATCGTCACTCACCCTACTTGCTGGAATTGCTCCAATTGATCAGATGGATTTGGCCATATCTCTATAGGCTCAAGATAACCACGGTATTTCCATCGGTTAACCCCGCCAAAGACGATTGAACCTGAGCATACTGGTTTTAGACTCCCGCACACCGAAGGAAATTGTCAAGCTCTTACATACCAGGTTGATTCAGAGACCCCTCGCCTAGAGTCCCGACGGCTAGGCTAAAGACAGGCACTTCGATATAACCAAGCTGGACTAAAAGGTCAAGCAGCGTTGGATAGGCGGTGTTCCATCGCATGCCGTATGAGACGCCGATGATTCCCGCCCATAGATAGGTACTCCATAGATTGACGCCGACTCGCGAGTGTGGGAGAGGCAGCTCTACGGCAGTATACGTCAGGGTAGCACGACGACCATAGGCTTGAAGAAAGGAAAGGCCCCCTACTGTCCTGTCCGACGTATACCTAAACACCCGGAGTCAGTTACTGCATTTCTTGAGTGTGATTTGTGAGGGCTTTAGAAGCTTCTAGGTACTAATTATCTCGGATCAAAAAGGGAAGCATGTCCTCCGAAATATTCCAAGATAAGAAGAAAGTGATTCCAAGAATTCCTTACGGTGTCATTATACCATGACCCCTCCATATAACCCGTTCCAAATTGCGCAGAGAAGTACGCGTTCAACGTTTGTGAAGTCGATGACGCGGTAGTGTTGTAATACCCATACTTCCGACATGCGCCCACGTCCGCTGCCCGAGTACAGTCCGGGTCCACGAGCGTTGTGAACGATCCCGTATCTAGAATAAGCGATATCCTTTGCCTCGGTGTCCCGATCTCGACTAGCAGATGTCAGCTCTATCTCAGCGCTTGAGATTTATCCAGACGGACGATCCAACATGTACACAGTTCCAGCCCCGAAGCCGGCTAGTCCCTCTCGCTGCCATCCTCCCATAGATCGAGATGAATTGCTAAGATGCGCGTCAGAAACGTTTGTTGCCAAATCAACTCTCTGGGTTTGTAAAGTTGCTGTGATGTGTCGTGAGCTATTCCGCTCTCCCCCATCGCCGACCCTACCCGGCCTATCAGTGATGGGTGGCCGAGGCCGACTTGGGAGATAGCCCGCAAGTGCCCAAGTCAAGAGGGTACAGGTGATCAGCTGGTTCATCATCGTGCCCTTTCCTTGGCTACAGGCCAAAACTGCTTTTGTTAGTGTTTTGCTATGGCATTCAGCACATACTTCTCGCACAAGAGAGGGGCTAGTTGTATATCATTTCTTACGCGACGACGATTGAAGACATGAAATTTCTGTCGTGACTTCAGCAATGGAAAATTTGTTATGGTAAGCGTGAGTATAAACGATAGAGCGCGTCCTCGCAACCCTTCACCTCTAGATGTTCGGCATCTCTCATTTTGGCACCTGAGCAAATACTGCGCGTGGCGCCGATTTTACCCGCTAAATATCTTCATGCGTGATAAAAGACGGGTAAATACTACAAACACAAAGAGCGCAAAGTCAGGTTAAGATGCAGCGAATGTCCATAGAAGGGAATGGCTCCATTCACTATATTTGAAACCTCGACGTGGTTCACGTGTGTCGCGACTCAAAGTAACCGGCGGCCGCATGAAACTTTTACATAATTGCTCGAAAGTGGCTGGCAATAATGGTCTCCATTAGGTAATAGGAGTGATCGACTAATACAGCCCACCTACATCGATCATCTCGAATATGTAGATCGGCTCAAATTCCACCATCGCCTTATATTTATCCAGAAACTGGTACCTAGATAATACATCTTGCTTAGAGCTAGCACATGCTATATTAAATTTTGAATACTTATTCACATAAACCAACTCAAAAAATGCATTTGTACTACTTTCAAAAAATGAGTTGTCGAATTTACTAATACTTCATAAGCTTCTAAAATCACATTTCCCGCATCGTTTACGTACTTAAGTTTTATTCTTGTTGCTATAACATAATTGGCCTCCCTCCTCAAATAACTGTAAGTTATTCTAGGCATTATATAAAAAATCACATATGTAACCCCTATTTACATTTGCACTATTATCAAATTATTCTACAAGGTTCAAATGTCACACGAACCCAAGGGACTGGGACCAGATCTGACCCCCTAGGTCAGCCCTAGGTCTGGAGAACCGCATATTCGTATACATATTCGTCATTCTGCAAATAATCATATGAACGGGTGGGAGAGGGTATAGATAGCGAAGACCTCCCGTCTCCTTTCGTATATGTTCTAATTTATCCAAGACAGCGATACAAGGGCGCAAGAGCAAGGGGAAGCCATTCGCATATATAGCCTGGAGTTCGCCCGCCTGGCTGAATAGGAGGACTACAGATCTAGAGCCCCTTGATCACATAGATGATTATTAGTTGAATTTGAACACTCTTCCAAGCTCTTGTAACATTGAAGACCTACTATACAACTTCCCTTCTACACTATTACAAACCTAAGCACACCAGGTTTAAATACGCTATAAAATTGTCCCGCCCGCCTCCTATAGTATTATACGTTTTTTTCGTTTTTGCTTTATTACTTTGAAGGAAATAGCTATTTCGGGTCTAAACAGAGGTAGCTGGCTACGATAACGCACTGCTTAGTGTAAAGCTCGATATAGTTAGATAGTAAAAAGGAAGAATTGTTTTAAGTAGTAATTTTATTTGTTTTTAGTTCTAGGCAGTTCTAAGCTAGCTTTCGGAGCCCTGCTACGCCGAATTCGAAGCTAAGGTATAGTATCGTAACTACCGTAACTATCCTACCCTAACACTCGCTTCGCAGCCAAAGTAGTCGAAAAAGGCTCACGCTCCCCGCAATACAAGTACGATTTATATGTCTAGTATGTATGCCCTAGTGTGTACTATATATAGTCTTTGGCTGAAACCGTCAATAATTACGTGTGACGCAGGGCAAGATTTAAGCAGTAAGTTCACAAAAAACAGCAAGGAACACTAGACGATGAAATGTCACATTTGTTTAATTAACGAATGGCGGAAGGGAACCAGCACTACACTGAATAGACAATTGTTTAATGAGTTCTGTATTCTCTTATAGTCCTGTCGCGTATATCTACGAGTATCGGCAATCGGCCCCCAATCAGACACTCTACTATGTAGGTCCACAGACTTCCGATGTACTGCGGTTTCTAATGCGGCTCCTCGCCAACATGTAAATAGTGTGACTCTAGTCGGACGCCAACGCCGACAAACCCCACCGGAGAAGCCAGATAGACTCATTTCTAGCCTCTTCCCCCGCCACCTTTATTAATAAGCATTTGACTCAAAAGCTTATATCATCGCATGCCAGTTTATGTTGTGCACTGACTTTCCAACTCATACACTTCCCATTCACCTAGCTTGGTGTTTTGCTGTGGATTGCCCAACCAGTCTGCCTCATGCAACCTGCCAGTCGTTTGCTTAGCAAGATGGGTGTACCGGTTATCTTATGTGGCAAGACAGAACAGATTGGCCAGGGGGTCATCGCTGGCCTTAAGCCCGAGTACGATGGTTCGTATAATACTTCTAGTCCAAATGTACTGATTTGTTCTGTTGCTCTTTTTGATTGAGATCATAAGCTGACACATATACAGTAATTTACTTCGTGATGACACCCGAGTCCGGCGTCATTCAGATCCCAGCCATTCTCAAGGGCGACCAATCACCGGCATCGGATTCTGCGCTGGGCAGTAAAGATTACTCGAGACCTCCCGTCGCTATCATCCTGGGTGGAGGGTACAACGGCGCCGACGCTGACGTGACGAGGAAGGCTTCGGAGGGCATCAAGCCTCTTCCATGGTTACGCCCGGACCTGACCAAACCTGCTCCTCCACTAGGCCCTGAGTACGGCAAGGCCATGGTAGCGCGCGTCAAGGAGCTGCTATCGCAGTTGGAAAAGGAGGGCAAGATGAATGATGATCAGGTCCATTGGTACTAGCGCTCTATGTAGCAGGACATCACCGCTGGGATGACACAGCAAGATAACGGCGAGCATGAGATAATACCAGCTTGTTATGTTGATAGAAGTAATTAACGGTTAGTCCAGTTAGCAACAATACCATACCACCAGTGGTCTTGATATATGTTTCTCCCGAATACCGAGTTAAGATGGGTCTACCTCGTGGCTTAGGGATACTATGCCCCGAAATTGACTTGAAGGACGGACTTATCAAACGTCTTGGAGTCTTCGCGTGTGGGGAATGGGGGGGGTGCTCCCTGGGCTACTTGGGGTTAAGAACAGCAATTTCGGTAAAATGGTCGGTCCGTACAGCATAACCTGAATATTACCTAAACTACTGTAGATGTGCTAGATTGCCCCTACTGATAATGTTAGGGCCGGATTAATCTGACTAGAATAGTATTGCGTTGTGTGGTAAGCTAGGCTGAAATACAGGTACATAATACTAATTCCCTAGATCTCTGGGTTCCTATTCTACCCCGGACATTAGTTCTCTTAAGCTGTCCCCTAAGATTTCGTTCAACCCCACAAAGTGAAGTCAGAGGCATCCCCGCGTTTGGGGAATAGATCTCCACCCTGAATCTCCTCAGCTGACAGACACCCTTACTCCATATTAGCTTATCACCGCCTTTTGCGGAGAAGATCATCCCTTTGGTATCATGATAGTACAGTACATAGATAGAGTATCCCGACCAAGGAGCCGAAGACGCGTGGGTCTCGGGGTTGGAATTTAAAGTATCTGCGATACTGGGAATCATCATATAAGGAAGAAGCCCACCATCCGTTACCATCTGATCGGAGGCTCGTCAGGTACGGTTGAAGCCAGAACTTTAATCCTCGCCCTCAGCCAACATGGACAACTCAAAGGTAGAAGTGCCTCCCGAGGCCATCAAATATGACCGGGAAGAAATCGAGCAAAAGAAACACGTTATTGAGGAGGCCGCCAAAAATCGTGGTATCGACGAGGAGCAGATCGCTCAGTTCCGGCGATTCACGGAAGCAGATGCGGATTGGCACAGAACCATGAACAGGAGGCTTTTGAGAAAGGTTGACATACATCTGCTTCCACTATTAGTGCTGATGTATCTCCTCAATTTTCTTGACCGAAAGTAAGACCTGGTCCCATTAATCGTATACGTCTAACCAGGTTGATCTGACTATGAATGAAACAGTAACTTGTCTCAAGCTCGACTGGGTACTCTAGAGGAGGATTTGGGAATGAAAGGAACTGATTTCAACTTGGCGACGAGTATCCTGTTCGTGGGATATCTTTTAATGCAGCTCCCTTCAAACCTACTGCTTACTAGAGTTCGGCCATCGCGATTTCTTGGTATTGCGATGACCATATGGGGTGTTATTTCCACTTCACAATCGGCCGTTCGGTCTTTTAGGGGCCTCTTGGCTGCTCGATTTTTTTTAGGATTCGCAGAAGCGCCGTTTTTCCCAGGGGCAGTAAGTCTTGTTGTCGCGAGCTTGACGCCTGCTGACGAACCTCAACACGGGCCCCAACTAACCATCTACCATCTTTCTAGATATTCTTGATGTCTAGTTGGTATACACGTGGCGAATTGGCTTATAGAATTGCTTGGTTTTACGCAGGCAGCTCACTGGCCAATGCGTTTGGTGGTCTTCTCGGCGCCGGTGTTCTGGGAAATTTGAGTGGTGCTCATGGAATAGCTGGATGGTGAGTAACACAGCAACGATGAACTCCAATTGACACTTGTGTACTGAAGGAAATATAGGCGCTGGCTTTTCATTATTGAAGGAACTATTACTATTGGGACTGCTCTCCTGTCTACGTTTGTTTTACCCGATTATCCAGCGAACACGAAGTGGTTAACACCTGAGGAGCAAGCATATGCTCAATGGCGACTAGTCGACGACACAGGAGAGGCAGATCTTGCTGACTCGATCTCAATAAAGGAGGGCGTCAAGATGGCCCTCAGAGACCCACGGCTATACCTGTTTACACTCCTTCAGCACGTTTCCCTGCTATCTCAGGCCTTCCAGTATTTCTTCCCTACTATTGTGAAGTCTCTCGGATATGGAGATATCGAGACCTTACTCCTTACAGCGCCTGTCTGGATAGCCACATTCTTAGCCTCACTCCTCGTGACATACACATCAAGTCGTTTCAATGACCGCAGTGGTCATATTATTTTATTGATGCTGATTTCCGTCGTTGGAAACATCATTGCTGTATCGACTTTAAATACGGCAGCGCGCTTCTTTGCTGTAAGTGATTTCTCCGTCCTCTACTACTCGGAACCGGGAAACACTTTGGTGCTTTCCTTGCATTCTACTAGGCCATCATTAACTCACGGTTTTCGCAGATATTCCTCCTGCCTATCGGTGCCGTTACATCCTACCAGATCATCCTCGCATGGATCGCCAACAGCTTCCCCCGTCCGCTGGTGAAGCGGAGTGCGTGTATTTCCTTCGCCAACCTCGTCGGTAACACCGCAAACATCTACGGCAGCTATATGTACCCCGCGTCCGATGGCCCACGATATTTGCCTGGCGGCGCCGCCACGGCCGGTGCTGCATTATTGGTTGCGATCCTAGCTTTACTTACGAGGTTTGTGCTGCAGAAGGAGAACAAGAGGCTAGCGGAGCGCGAGGCGTTTGAACTTGCGGGTACAACCGCTGTCGATAACACAGAAGCGGTTGCTCCTGGCTTCAGATATATCCTGTAGTCTGATTATATATGGTGAATTATAAACAAATCTCCGATAAATTCCACAACCTCCGCAATCATTATTGTATCAGTGGTCATTCCATTGGTGATGAATATATTCTACTACACTAGGTCAAGTTAGGGAGGGCTGAGTTGTTCGACCAAATCGAATCTCAGTACTGCGTTGGCCTAAGCAAGGCAACGTGAGATCATGAGGAAGATTATATAAAATATCATGAAGTTACCTGCTTCAATTTCAAGACCGGGAATAGCCTGCCCATATCTGTGTAACCTCATTTCTCTACAAGGTGTTAATCGGATACAGTATAACTAACCGAAGCATTATCAGATGCCGTCTTCAGGTTAATGATACAAAGAAAAGCTGAATCGCTTTGCGGTATATTCTTCTCAATTGTCATCGATACAAAACTATACGCCTCTAGCATGACTGCTCAGAACCGAGGCGATATCCCAGTTATGAGCTCCGTTCTTGCTAAGTTATCCCTTATGCATTAGACATTAGCTAGGAATTGCTGAACCACTTCACCACGATGGTAAACCGATAGAGTTACTAGAGAGCGCTCAATTGTACAGACAACCCTTGACTCTGTCCCATTCAATGGCGAACCTGGGTTTGATAATGAAGGTAATCCAAGCCCGGCTGTCCTGCCCTTAGAAATCTGAGCAACCTCCGCAAACACATCAAAGCAACGGCGCTTAGCGAGCACCTAGGCGCCGTGATCTTTGAACGAACACGAACCAAAAAGTTGGGACATTAATCAACTCGATTAATTCTAGGCACCACGAACCGAATGAATGAGATTCTTGCCCGCACAGAATGAGTTGGCAAATGTAATACAAAAGATGGACACGTTCTGGCCGATACTACCGTACAATTTTTTGGTTGCTACCTATTCAATGACGAATTGGCTGCTTGGCATACCAATTTTTGAACGGCTTACATGTGAATACCTCCTGAATGAATTCTCATGGACGCGGCCAGACCCCGGTGATCGCCAGTTTCTACGGGACGGGACGTTCGGTATCTTGACTCGCCACACAGCAACACAAGGGTCGTAGCGAAGCCCGAGCACAACCCGACGCGAGTAAAACGCATCGAAGCTCTGAACGTCTGTGGTACCAAATCATCTAGTGTTAAACAAAGGGTCGGGGATAAGAGCATTACAGACGCCTTCGCTTATACTTGCTTGACGACGCGAAAGCCTCAAGGGAATAAAAAATATAATAATGCAAGGGATCTGGGTCGCATCCGCTTAGCAATCCAGACCAGCGGGCCGAACGGGTGTTTGCTCAAACCAGCCCGGCTTAATGGGCGGCTGAGGGGCAATGCGCAGCTCAGAGCCAATGTCTTGCCGACGTTCGATTGCTCGCGTCAGAGGCCATGTCGATGTCGCATGAACCGCCAACGAGGGTGCAAATATAGAACCTAATTGGCGCCCAGATACATGTTTGCCGTACACAGTAAGCTGTACCTGAATATCATTCTGGGGCAACCACACCACGACGCCACGTATCGTAAAGGGAGGGTCGCATCCACCGCCCCTTTCCAGTTTGCGGGATCATCTTGGATTGGTAGCTCAGCCTTGAAGACAAGAGTTGTGAATTAGTCTTGGTCCGTTGAAGATGGGGTGCTAACGGGCGAGCGAATGCTGTGGTCTTTCGTGGCGTTTCACAACCCGCGGACTCACCATTCCACTCTGTTGGAGTTTGCCGTGGGGTTATTTGCTAGCACTATCTCAAGGATACAGTTTCCGGTTACGGAAGTATTGGAGGTCCAGAGTTGGGGGTTAGTCATGGCTATGATCCAGTAACAGAAATTTGTGACTGAGACTACGTTGGAGGACGAATAGGGTCGTGATGTGTCAAGAACCCCCATGAAAAGGCGCTATTTCGATGCCTAAAACCGCATTTTGAGACTGATTGATTGTGACAAGATGCATCTGAGTGCATATAAGCTAACAGTTGTACTGTGTAGCGAGTTCATTTGGATCTCGATTCGTGGGCCGAGCCAATATTCCCTTGACGTTGATCACTTGTTGAGGGTTTGGTTTGCGGCGTGGCACTCACTTATCGCGTACCTTGCAGGATGAGGTGAGCACCCCAAAGCTTATGCATCGGGATCTTGGCTTTTCCCGCCCATCCACAATCGTCAGCATCAGATCATTTGTCCGGCTCATCTTGAGCGCTTGAGCTGGCTGCGTGAGACGATCCCAACCTAGAATATTGCATCATCGGCCCCCCTTGTACATCTTTTCAACAAGGGAGACCATCAATTGGTAGTTGAACGGCCCACGAGAAAAAAACTATTGTTTGAGGCGTAAACTGGTCGATAACTGAACAGTCCCCGATTCTGTATCGGCTAACGCCCGACTCATTGGCTCCCCGCGAAAGACAGGAGCTCGCCTGTCAGCTAACTAGGTAAGCTACACTACTGTATCTAGATACTGCCCACGCGAATTGACGAGTGAGAGGCGGGCAAGCTCAGAGCTACCCAGGTTAGTGCAAGACGATGGAAACACGGCTATGGAACCGGTTCGACTAATCAGCTTGCGATCGCAAACGCGAATCACCCGCCGCCACATGATTCTCGCATTAGCCCGTTCCCGAGGACTTCTTGATAGGACACCCTAGGCGAAAATGGGAAGGTGATGGGCGACGGAAGCTTCGGTGACACATGGCTCGGACCCAACGAATGGGATAGCTGCAGAGCTCGCAGCCCTACCCACCTCTTCCCAGTCCGCCCCGTTGCTAGCTAGCAGGAAAAGTGTTGCTAGTTGCAGGATTCTGGTTTTCTAGAAGTCTCAGTATCGGTAAAAGGATGTTAGTATGGACTGATGGTGTTCCGGGTTGCTCTGACGATTACTGCTGTTGATATCAGGTATCTCCGCAACCATCGCCAAGGACAAACCAAGAGGGGCTTTTCAGATGCCCAATCAATTGGGAAATAAATTATCTGGGTGTTTCCTTTTTCAACCGAGCCGAACCGGCTGAATGAAAACGGGCTATCCAACTGTCAGCAATTCTTACCACCGTTCTCACGTTGGCGAGATGATGCGCCAAAGCAAAGGCAATCCCCGAATTTGTGTGTATGACGGCATCAGCAGGCATGTAAAAAAGAAGCGTGTTAAGTCAACGCATAACGTTGTTGCAGCTTACGTCTGACGTGATCGTGAGGGATCTTGATGAGGATCAACGCGGCACTTCTCTACAGTAGTGTAGGTACCTAGTCTCGATTCTTACGGAGTGTTGTAGTGCGTAATCATGGCGATAAAGTACTGTAAACACTGGATCGGAATCGGGTCTTAGATCATAGTACTATTTGTTGGCCTAGAATCATGTTGGCTGATATCAAATAACGCAAGACATCATACTTACATACAGTAGAGTGTTGGCCGTTAGTGTACAGTATGAATACATCCGCCGAGACGGCGTCACATCTAAATATGGCTACTCTACACGAAGGCATGGGCATCAATTTTGGTGACTAACGATGCAGCGATTTCGCTCGTACTGGGCCCATGTCTCTTGCTCTTCTCATAAGTGAATTTCGAGGACAGCTCTCAACCGCGGATGAAGCTGTGTTCCAATTAGGCGTATACAGGCCCGTGCGCACGCCTAAATTTGATTAGGCTCTTAAAAGGGACAATTGGTTATAATTCATCTACTCAGCAGATCCTAAACTAAAGAGTCGTCAAATTGTGCTACTGTCGAATAGCCTAGTATCTCTCTAGCCACTACTCTAGCCGTTTCCCGAACTGTGCTCAGAATAAAGTGCGCCCTTCCATGCTGGCTACAAGGAGAATCGGGGATGACGTGCATTGTCAGATAGTTAGGTCACCAAGATACCTGAATTGTAGCTCATCAGATTTGTGCTGTGACCTGTCAGGAGACAATGCTGGCTTCGGTCGAACATCGGGTGCCACTAGGCTCTTGGTAACTTCACTAGGCCAGACTTTTGCTTCCTTGCATGTGAGTTATCAGATGTTACGGACAGACAGCACGTTACTATGCAGGGATCCTCTATCGACCTTGTGTACTAACCTTTCGTGTCCCTATCAAACCTTCAGATTCCAATGTCTTAAAAAACTGGCAAGCTTTCAGTAGGACATGTTTTAGCATCAGTACTGTACAGCATAGTGGAAGATGCGTCTCAGAACTAGATCTGCTAGTCCTACTGCTAACTACTCAGTACTCAAGTTCTGACGTGTAATGCTAGAGCCTGGGGAAAACTTTTCCTTCTCCAAAGCCCCTCATAACAAAAACTGGTATTAAAGCTAGTGTAGATTGCCCACACGTGGAAGAATACTGTACCGTAGGTACATTATATCATACAGTACAATACAGTACTGGTATGGGGATTTCGCGACTAGGTCCGCGAAGCCGTTATGATTGGACTATGGGACTATGAATGTGAAAGTCCGGCTTGAATTGTGTCCAGCCTACCTAGTCTGTTTACCCAGAATTCCCGAACAGGACGGAACTCTTAATAGCACCCACCGAATAGGCACGTTGCCTGACCCTCCAAAACGGTCTTAACTAATGCAAGGTACGCTACAGCTCGCAGCGAGCCCATTCCAGCGGTGCTGTGTAATTGACACTACAAGGGCCGAATTTAAACATAATCCCCGTTGAAATTATCGTGTTGCTCCGCGATGCTGGAACAAACGCAGGAACCAATATTCCGGCGGATGTGGTTGTCGTAAAGGCGAATGGGCTGATCGAGTGTATGGGATGAGGTAGGTCGGTCCCATGATACTATAAAATGAATGCCCAGCCGTAAGCGAAAATATGTTGTTCAACGAGGTTACTTGAGAAAATAGGCCGACCTGGCATAACGCGGAAACGCATGCAAAATATCACAATGGAACCATGGATAGGACGGCAATCTTGACATAGATACTGTTATCTGTGACTGCGTTATCTGCTGGTGTGGACTCATGCATCGTGTAACAGTTATACTGTTTTAGCAGGCCGAAAACCCGGCATCTGATAGAACCTATACTGGACAGAGCTCCATTATTAGTATTGTCTCGCTCTTGTATACACCAAAAGTCAGCGGTCCGATACGGTGCTAGCCGGTGTGTGCCAATGCCCTCATCGTGCACTGCCGAATTAGCCTCTTCTCGAGGTTTAACGACCAACGAGATGAGGGTTTCGTTTCGCCGAGCGGGAGGGCTTGCCAGGTGGTTGTGCTTCTATGGATGCCGGAGACCGAGTTGGGTGAGATACCGTAGTATAGGCGAATACGATGGTCGGTGAATTAGGTACCATCTTGAGTGATAGGTCAGGCCTCGGATCATGATCTTCGACGCAAGGGTGAGGTGTTGGTGAGCCGCGAGTATATGAACGGGATCCTCATGAACCTCTGGCACCCCGGTACCGTCACACGACAGGTGGTACTAACAAAAGCTTCCGTCACGCCTTAAATAGAAAGGTGAAACCGGCAGGCCAAGGTCAATACTCAGGCAGTGTCACCCCGCTGGATGGGAGGTCGATAATCTCAACGAGCCACGAATCGTGGATGGGCATCTGCAGATTAGCGAGAGAGCCTGTGGAGGGCGGAGCAACATGTTTGTCTTACGCTGCCAATGCATGCATCTTGCCGTATTTTGGAGGTACAGCCTTCTTAAGCTGAGAACCTTAGGTCGAGAGTGGCCGAATACTATAGACTAAACGTTTTGTGATGTCTTGAAATATGCATTCAGTTATTGGTATCGTGATCGCAAGCTAATGAGGCAGTATAGTGGAAAACGCTTGCCCCGGCATTGTTTCGACTTTAAAACAAATTCACATTGGGTTTTCCTAGCCTCAGATTTTTATATTTTTAGTTACATAGTATTTGGTATCAATGGTATCGGTTGGGATCTAGTGTACCATAGAATCATAGAAGCGGCTGTGCTCGGGATCCAATCTGGCTGGTAGATGGTGTAAAAAAAGAACCGGAAAAAGAAATGAGGCTTGAAAGCAGCTCAGCTTCGGCATTCATGAGCGATGATCCTTTCCTGCCACAATGCCGTACGTATGCACATGGCATGGTATCCCATTTCTGTTCCTATTGCTTATTTATCGTTGTACTCTTTGCCATACTAGCCATGACAGGATAACTACTTGCTTACTTACGTGTACAACAACTGCAGAACCACAGTGTGCCAAAACAAGGAACTTGGCTTTGTCATCGGCTGTTTCTGTGCTGGAAGTGGACGCCCGGAGTCGGACACAGTAGTTCGAATAGATAGAAACTGTATTATAGCCCGCTTACTTACATGTTACCAACCCGGGCCATACCAAGGCTAGGGCTTGCGTATACTTACGGGACTGTGCTATACAGTACAGTACGCGCAACACCTCTCCTAGTCCTTGAAAGGGACAAGTCTGATTGTGGTTTCTACTATACACTACAGTATCTAGTACTATGTATATAACACGGAACTTAGGACTGTTGTACTGAGGTATAGTATACTACTCGTACGGTAGTCTACAGTAGCATAGTGTAACAGAAAACTTCCATTCAGACTCCATCTGCTCCTAAGTAGATAAGTGTTTATGCGACGGGATAACCCTGCATAGGTGGACGGTTAAGCCTCAGCGGCCGGCTCAGCGGGGGCTGTTACCCGCGTGGCCGGCGGCGGGTCTTAGTCCTCTAGTCCTGAGGATCCTCGTCATCCCCCAGCACAATTCCTGGTACGGTGCAAACCACGCATGCCTTGCCTCGTTCCGCTACTCCTACCAGTAATAATGGAGAATTGTGTATTTGTGTCCGTGGCGATGACGGAGCAGCACCACCCCGGTATTGTACTATGACAGCATATTCGCTGTCACTCTCGTTCACAAGGTCTTAGACACGGGGCTCTAGATAACAACAACATGTGGTGTTGGGCTCAATCCATATCGAAGAAGACAAGAGTCATTAGTGCCTTATAAACAGTACCTACTTAGCGGCCCAGTATTCATGTGCAGTAGCAAGGGATAATGGCAACTCCTGTGACACGACACACAAGTCTAGGCTCAAGTGGACTGAAGGCGAGAATTCTTTTGCCCTGTTAGTTGCATAGTACAGATAGGTACTGTCTAGGATGGCACCTGGCGGTAACGTATTTTTGTGCACAATTCCCGACGCCCTTGTGTTGCTACCCATTTGCCCGTGACACTGCCCGTCAACAACACACGTATAGGCACTAGGCAGGGAGATTTGTAAGTAACGCCGAGTAGACCGACTTTTTCACTGCCATGAGCCAAGCCAAACAACAAGCGGAGAAGCGGGAGCAGAGCATAAGAGGATAGGTAGAAGAGAAAAGAATGCCCAACCGGCCGCTCAGGCGGGTGGAGATGCGCGATGGTCCCATTTGCCTGGGCTCGGCCTGATAGGGCTAGGCTGTGCAAAAATGGAGCTCTCGCCGTGGAGTCGACCAGGGTTGTTCGAACGAAAGTAGAAGGAAAAATTGTACAACATACTGCCTGGGGCTTCTGTGGGATTACCTATCCTATCCTGCGTCCTGGTCCGGGTGGAGTCTGGCTGTAAACAGCCATGGCCCATCGCTGATTCCATCGTCGGAAAAAGTAGAGCCAGCCAGCCAGTCCACTCCTGCTGGGTTTGTTTTGTTAGTCAGTCAGTCGAGCAGTCAGTCAAGGCATGTCATGTCGCCCAACCCACCGCCCAACCATCGTCTTACTCCCGCGGTTCATGGCCAGTCCACTTTCTTGACCCTTCACCAACAGACAGACACCGACATGTGAGAAGAGAGGAATCCGTGCAAGTCAAGCGAGCTTTCCTATCTACCTCCTGTCCTGGCCCCGGATCTCATTTGCCCACGGGTCCCCTGCACCAAGCCTCCAGCATTACGACTGGTTCGGTCCTTGAACACTTCCACGCTCACTCACATATACATGCACCATATCCCGTCCAACCACCACAGCATAAGGCAGCTTCTTCAGCTTCACGGAAATATATACCTTCAACCCCGCGTTCCCTCACTGGCATCTGTCGTGTCCCGTTACCACCGGGGACTCGAATTTGGAGACAGGTTTTGCACCACACCACTCGCTTGGCCGGATGTCACAGGGCCACCTGCACGAGACCCCGGGCCAGTATCGGAATTGGGACGAAGCCTAGATTTGATTGGCAAAGCAGCGTTGTTTTTCTTCTTCTTTTGGCGCACCAGCGCACACAACAGGAGCCTAACTACTACCTACCCCACGAATACTCCCAAGCGGTCTACGCACCATACACCACAACTCGCCCATCTCACACCACACACCAGCTGGGTACACGTGGACGACTGCCACCAAGTATAGTCGTGTGCACGGCGAGTGGTACACGTATGAATGCGCGAAGCCACGAGCCCACTGGACCCTGGGAATCCCTCAACTTGACTCTATCAGGAGTAGTGACGAGGCAGCCAGCGTAAACTCGATCCATCTTGCCAACGTTATCTGCCTTTGGTATATTATGCCGAGGTAGAGCTTACGTCTGTTTCTCGACATCTTGGTATGACTATTGATGAGTAAGGTGTGAAGAAAAGGATCAGCTTCAAGGGTCAAACCGTGGACAGAGAAAAAGAAGAGAGGATAATTGGAGACGACCCAGCAGCAAGCTCTCCGTTCTCCATTGACGCATACCTATAGGTTGGGTGTATTGGAGCAGCATAGAGCATACATCATACGGCGCACCCCCGCCATTCGTTCTCTCACCACCACTGCAACGCCAAACATACACGAACGCGCGCACTTACACCTTTTATCTGTGGCGCTCACTAACACCCTTCAACAATATTTACGACAACCGTTGAATTCGCTTTTGTACTGGTCGGACAAAAGACGTCTTATCATCTTGGATGCTGGCCAATCAATATCCGAAATAGTCACTGTCCGTCATCACGCAGATTGGTATATTAGTACCCAGGATCGTCCTCAGACGGCAGCGTGATCGTTGATCTGCGCTTCCGCGTACTACAAACAACATGTCTCCCGGCCTACGCCCTCTTCGGCTGCCTCTACTGGTCGAGCGAAGAAGAAAAGAGGAAGAGGAGGCTGCTGCTATTGCCGTTATAGCAGGTTGTGAGACCACTGATGGCGATGTTTCTTCTACCCACCACCACCACCACTACAACCGGCAATACCTAAACCGCCAACACTCGCTTGCAGTGGCCGACTCGATCTCATCAGAAATGACGTCTCCAGTAACACCAACCTTCTCTGCTCGCGGTCACCTACGCTATTCGAGCTCCGTGTCCTCGTTTGATCTGGCACTACACGCTAGCTGCGAGGACCTACCAAACTCGCCCACTCAGCCCTTGCAAACGCCTAGCAAACGCATCCTCGACGACGTTGAAGAAGAGCCCTTTGAGTACGACCGCTTTAACCACTACGTTAAAAACGTCCATGCCGCATACGACGACGTCTCGGAGCATTTCGATCTATATGACTGCTTGTGTAAGTGTACATATCTCACCACCGAGTTGTAACTAATCATGCCTTGTATACTAACCGTTTTACCTTTCTAGGTGACGAGCCTGCTTGCATTCACCGAGATGCCGATATCATGCGGACTTCGACCAATTTCTATGCACGGGGGAGGGAAATCGAATCCGATTTTGGCTGCTTTAGCGATGGTGACTCCCCCACTGGCCGACGTTCGTCGAGGACGAAGCAGCGGAATGGGTCTTTACCACCATTTATGGGTCTTTCGAATCGGATAGGTTCTCGTTTCCCTTCGTTTAGCCGATGGAGATCGCCCAGGAAATCGAGCGCCGTCAGTTCGCCTGGTTCGGAAATAGGTTCTGAGCGCCGCTCCATGTCGCGTGCTGCCTCGCGTGCCGCCTCCAGTCGATCATCGTCTGTATCGAGAACAAATCGACATCTCCCCGACCGCTCAAACGAACCACCGCTCCCACCCACACCCGCTCTATCGTTTTTCGAGAGCAGCGACAGCATCACTCTACCCGGGCCCTTGGATGTGGAGCAAGCCGACTACGTGTTGTCGTCGATTCAACGCGAACGTAAACAGGCGACGACGCCCCTATTACCACCTATGATGACTAGCAGTTCTGCCGATTACGCCGCCACTCAGCCCTCGCCGTTGCAGTCGCCGACTATCGCCGCTCGGCTTGACGATGAACCGCAATCGCCCCTCATCTTATCACCGCCGCTCAGCACTAAACCATCCATCTCGTCCTTCCGTCAGATCATGATATGCACCGATGTGCCTCCTATCCCGGACCAGGACGCCTGGTCAGACCGTCTTGGACACGCCAATTTTACCATCTCGCCTGTTCCGTACAGACCTTCAACCGCCACCTTGTCATCGCTTCGTGAGCTGCGGGTAGATTGGGAGACGGCACGTGTCAACTATACCAAACATCTAGTCCGAACCGGTGAGCACTACGGCTTGACTTCCAAGACGTATGTTTTCACTGAGGAGAAATGGGCCGAGATTGATAGAAACTGGCGTGCGTTCCACGATGAGGTTTTAGATGCTGTTGTGGCCAGTGGCGAGGCGATGGGCTGCGACAAGTTTGACGAGAGCATTATCACCACGGTGCCTATCATGGATGGCGAGGGCAAGTTTCCCGAACGCGGCGACGAAGACATTGTCGGTCCCATGGTACGAGAGGCGACGATGTGTTCGCCCACCGGGACCGAGCGACGGCGCCAAGGCTTCTGGCGCAAATTGACAGATCGTGTCGGTCTATGAAAGCGAAGACTGCGTTGATCGCACACGCATGCATGCTACGGACGATACGACAATGGCGTTATGATCCAACGGCCCCATGATATTAATGACCATTACGGCTTGAGCGTCATTTACATTCATTTGGGCCATTTCGATCTTGTTTATTCTTTATCTATCATTGTCTTGCGCATAGAGAGATACCATTCTGTTCCTGTTTGAAGCACGGCCCTGCTTTCTACGCCGTGGGAGACGATGTTTTCTCCACGGTAGAAGATGAGCCCCGACTCGAGACCGGCCATTTTCTTGAATGTGGATGTATTGTGACGATGTTTTCGCACATACACCACCTGGAGAGGGCCTCGGGGCTTCGTCACACGCACGGGCCCCTTTCTGTTGTTTTTTTATCTAGCGTCGTTTTTTAAGCCTGGTGTTAGGAAACTTTTTTACCACAAAAAAGCGGGCGGCGAGCCACATACTTTGTATCATGCATTTGCGGTTATTGAAACCTTATTACTTTGGAGATGGGCATTGCCGGTGCTCCAATGCGGAACGCCACATGGATTTCGGATTGATTACTCGCTACTACCTCCCCTCTAGCTTCGCTGGCTCGCCCCGAGGCCGTAACCCCACGGCTCGGCCGCTGCAGCCACGCGACGGGACGGAAGTCAGTCTTGCTCTCCATCCATCCATTCAGTTCTTGGTGTGCTGTTTCTGCATGCAGACAACCACACAACACGTTAATCACTAGTGTCTATTTCCACCCTTACCTAGTGTCTATTCTATTCTCTTGCCCAACGTCCGGGATCTAGAAAGGGGAGAAAAAGCAAAAGTTCACGGGCTACAAAAAGCATGTAGGGAAGGGAAGAAGCGGAAAAGAGAGTCAATCGGGTGTACTGGGTTGCCACTGTTCTTTATGCCTGTGTCGTCATACACGGCATACCGCTTCTTGTACACCATGTTGTCTAGATGCCGCGCGCTCCGAAAGCAGCGCGCGGGCGCGAAAATCTTGTACGGCGGGGGGATGATTATCAACTGCTGGACCTAACGTTTTTCCTTGGTCGTCGTTCGATGTTGATGATGACGAAGATAAAAGTTAGATGAGTGGACGCCAGCCTCCGGCCTCAAGGGCTATTTCGGCTCTCGTGGTGTCGAGGAGATATGAGAATGATAAAACTTAAATGAAATCAAAAAAACCTCATCTGAAACAATCGCGCCCGAATCCATTTCCTCTGCCATCATGTGATTTCCACCTACTGGTGAAGCGGACCCTTCCGCTTCATGCTTACCGAACCCTCGGCCAACTAATTCTCTAGAACACTACCTATCATTGATAAGTTTTGATTAACACCGACCCTATTGTTGATGTAGGATCTTCGGTGAGTCACACATAAACCTTTCTACTCTACTGGGTTTTCAAGGACAGCCTTGTCTACGTATATCTCTGCTTATTATAACCTACCGACAGAAGTTTCGCGCTGGCTTGATGCGAGAGGAACCTAACTGCTGAGCCATGTCTGTTACAGAAATCTAATAGCACTAGATCAACTATCAGGTCTTCTGTGATAGACCACGCTAACAGTAAATAGAGCCGCGAGAGAGCCCTCCCAAGTGATCCAACCACAACATTGCACTTTCAAGAAGATGAACGAGAACTCCTTGGGCCGTCGAATTCCCGTGATTAGCCAGTATGGCTCATCGCGACAGCTATCAAGAACCAGCAACGAAGGGTACTGGTATCTTCCCTACTAAAACTATACTAGGCCTATTTACCTATTTGTTAGGACCTTCCGGAATAGTTCCGTCCTATCGCCAAACTGCAGCCCCCAAAGCTTGTTCACTCACTAACCCGGTACTTATGGTACTTACGGTACTTACGGTATAAGTTCCCGACGTCAAACTCCGAACAATCGGAGGTGGGCGACTGGACACTTAATCTGATTGGGCAATTCGTCCCAAGTACGTTAGCTAGTCGAGCACATGCTGTTGAATCCATGTCTTAGGCGTGGAATTCATTTTTTTAGGGTCGCCACCGATCCATTCGAAACCGAGTACGCAAAACCCATTCGCGAATTTATCTGAGCGGAAACTATCATCGATAGGATAAGTCTGGTCTAGATTATTCATTAAACACCTAGACGCGCAGGCAATATCTTGGCCACCGTCATACGGAATAAACACCTGGACAACGCAGCTAACCGCATGAATCTTTATTCGAGTTATCTTAATGCGACTCGGATAATACATATTATTCCAATTGAAATTTCCTTCTTTAACTGTATACACCAGGGTATAGATATCTGCGGTCATGTCAGTTATCAGATCCCATCTAGGAGATAACAGCTTGCGGTGGATGAGGGGTTATGGTGATGATGGATAGTGGTAATAACGACGATGATACCGATGATGTAATGTAAATCCACTATGATATATTCTATCAAAGACACATTTCGGTTCCCGCTTCTAGACGTTGTTTATGAAGTACTAAAGTAAAATACGATAACATACCTATCTAGCCAACCTTTAGTGTCTTTAAATACCGATTGTTAACTTTTGAAGACATTGTACTCCCCAGCACATCAAAGCTGCTAACAAAGTCGTTTATCAGTGAAGTTGCTTATTCGGGCAAATTTAGAATACCCTCCCCTATCATGCAGGGTACTTCCTTACGCAGAGTGAGACTATCTCGACATCTAGGTGCTGATGTAAAGTAACAATGGCGGTCACCACTTTTAGCTTTAGAGAGCAGGGCAGATACAAAAGAGTTTTTCAAATTATATATAGATACTTAAGTAGGTATATAATGTTAACCTACTGGACAGCAGCAATGGCGCATACCTCCGACCTAGATAGATAGGTGCTGTCCTGATCTCTTGCGCATCCATCCCCTCACCTTGGTTGCAAGGTTTGTCCGCATCAGGCCACTAACATGTAATAGTAACGGTGAATCGGACCACTCGTAGATGCGTAAGCCACACATCGCAGCGCGCTGTAACGCCCCGCAGCCCCCACTAAGCCCAGCTGCGATTAGGGCGATAGGTAGGTAGGACCCTGCCGCACCACAACGGACCAACCAAAAAGATCTACCCCCAAACCACGGACCAATCCACCCCTTCCTCCCTTCGACCTGGTCATCCCCAAACTATCCAATCCAGCCAGAGAACGAGCCCAGCCCAGCCCGGCGCAGCCAACCAACAACTCCATAGTGAACGTCCAACTGCGAACGAGACGAAGGTTGCACCACCGCTTCATACATTTACATCCGCATCCGCATCCACATCCACATCCACACCCGCAACCGCATCGCATCGCCGCAACGACGCATTTCGAACAGAGGGCGGTTTCGACGGAGACCGCTGCGATCGGCTGCCCGCGTCCATGAAGAAATCTAATCTTCTCGTTGATCGCATGTAGCCCCCCGACCGGTGCCATGTCCGCCGAAGCGACGACTGACGCCGTCGTGGCGCCTGCGCCTGAGCCTCCCGCCCTCCACGACAACACAGCTAGCCATGCCCACGACGACTGTACACAGCCCGATGCCAAAGTCGCAGACGCAGACGCACCCGCACCGGCCAAATATGCGGAACCGGAGCCTCGCCTGTCCCCCAAGCCTATCGGCCTTCACTCCCCACCCGATAGCAACAGCGCAATGAAGCTCGACGGCAGCGATGAGGACTCCGAGCTCAGCGATGTCGAGGATCCCACCCTCGAGCCTGACCAGCTGCCTTTCCTCCACACCCCATCCATGCCTCAGCCGACTGCCGAGCCAACACCCGAAGACGTAGACATCGGCGAGGTCACCCCGGACCATTGGTCTGGCACCGTCCCCGTTTTCAAACCGGACATGGACCAATTCAAGGATTTCAAGAAATTCGTACGTCACCCGTGCACCGCACCCACCCGTGACTATAACTACTGTGTTCGTGCTGCTGACCCAGGCTATCGATAGATGGAAAAGGTCGATTCCTACGGTATGAAGTCCGGTATCATCAAGATCATACCCCCGCAAGAGTGGAAGGACAAGCTGCCCGTGCTCGAGGACTTGGTGAAGCAGATCAGGGTCCGTGAACCCATCAAGCAAGAGATCATGGGGTCCAACGGTACTTACCGACAAGTGAACATCCTCCACCAGCGAGCATACAATCTGCCCCAGTGGCGACAGCTTTGCGACCAGAGCGAGCACCAGCCTCCCGCTAGACGAGGAGAACGGCGCGCACAGGCCCCTTCTAGATCTAGAGGAACCCCTGCCTCGACCTCGTCCGGATCTAAGAGGCGCGGTGCCGGTGCCGGTGCTAGCACTGGCGGACGCTCTACGAGGAGCAAGACGAAGAGAAGTGGGGCAAAAAGTGGTACTGTAGAGCTTGAAGAGCGTCCCATGACGCCAGTCTCGCCGTCCGCCGAGGCCGTTATCGATTCCGTCGAGCAGGACATCGGCGACGATATCGAAGACGACGACCCGGTCCCACCAGCCGTTGGCCGGATGGGTGGCACGAGACAGGCGAAGCCCAAGGAACAGAGCACATCTGCTCGACGCAAGTATGCCCGACGCGAGGGCTCGGCCAAGATCGACGAGGAGGCCTTCAAAGACTTCGACTATCAGATGGACATTTCGGACTATACGCCTGAGAGATGTGAGGAGCTCGAGCGCATATACTGGAAGACTCTCACCTACGCACCGCCACTGTATGGGGCTGATGTTCTTGGAACTCTTTTTGACGATACTACCGAGAGCTGGAATCTTAACAAGCTCCCCAACCTCCTCGATGTTCTGGGCACCAAAGTCCCCGGCGTCAACACCGCTTACCTATACCTCGGCATGTGGAAGGCCACATTCGCATGGCACTTGGAGGATGTGGATCTTTACAGCATCAACTATCTTCATTTCGGCGCACCGAAACAGTGGTATAGCATTTCCCAAGGCGACGCTCGTCGGTTCGAAGCGGCCATGAAAAGCATCTGGCCTACAGACGCCAAAGCTTGCGGTCAATTCCTACGCCACAAGGCATTTCTAATTTCACCGAACCATCTTCAACAGTACTTCAACATCAAAGTGAACAAGTGTGTTTCTTATCCCGGCGAATTCGTCGTGACTTACCCTTACGGTTATCATTCTGGATACAATCTCGGCTATAACTGTGCAGAAGCTGTCAACTTCGCCTTAGATTCCTGGCTGCCAATGGGCAAGATTGCTAAGAAATGCGAATGTGCTCAAGCGCAAGATAGTGTATGGGTTGACGTTTATGAGATTGAACGAAAATTGCGAGGTGAAGAAACAGACTACGAAGAAACTGAGGACGAAGAAGATGATGATGACGAGGAAGATGAGGATGAGCTTGAGAGTGGCATGCCTACATCTCGATCTACCCATACCATCAGACTCAAGACGGCTGAGCGAAAACGCAAGCGGGCAACGGCTGATAAAGGAGAGAGGAAGACCAAGAAGATCCGTCTGCGTCTCAAGAGTCAGGTTGAGCCACCCTGTTGTCTCTGCCCACACGATATTCCTGGTATCGAGTTGCTACCAACTGACAACGACCGCAAGGCTCATCGCCTCTGTGCCTTGTATGGTGCGGAGACATGGATTGAGACGGAGGATGGAAAAGAAGTTGTTGCCAACGTCGCGAACATTAGCAAAGCTCGGCTTGACCTCAAGTGCTTGTTCTGCCGCTCCAAAAGGGGAACGTGCTTTCAGTGCTCACACAAAAAGTGCGCCAGATCTTATCACGCAACGTGCGCCGCCGCCGCAGGCGTCTTCGTTGAAGAAGCCGAAGTGCCTATTTTTGGAGAGGACGGCACCGAATATAAGGAGCAAGCGTTTGAGTTTAGTTGCCGGTTCCATAGGACCAAACGTGACCGGAAGCTGGACGGGGACGTCTTGGAAGATGACCAGAAAACGCGCCGAGCTGCTTCCGTACTCAAGAAGGGTGATATCTGCCAGCTTCAATATCACCGTGGTGATATATTTGCAGGTATCATCGTTGAAAACCGGGATGGTGAAGAAACATTCCTTCTCGACATTATACCTAACGGGTACGAACAGCGAACCAGCCGTGGTAGTAGACAAATACTGACAACTTCTAGGGAGCGGGTGGAAGTGGAATGGAAATGGTTGCTTCTTCCTGACCCAGCTGACTTACATCTGCCACACGCGTCGCAAAATGCTGTTCCCATGCCAACGTCGCGCAGGGCCAAGGATCTCATCAATGCAACTAGAAGGCGAATCGAAGAACCTCCCCGCCCTGAAGAGCCATTCGTCGAAGGCGGCTTTGTCTGGGCAGAGTTCAACCACCACAACCTAGAGGTCAATAAAATCCAAGCAAAGGTGGACTTGTCCAAAGAGAACCAGATCTGGTACTATCTGGGAAAGAATTCTACCGACGCCCGACCACAATACACCGAGGACCTGCGCAAAAAGCAGCACAATTGCAAGAGCAATTTCCTGGACTCTATTCCTCGACCAGCTCCGCCGCCTCCTCCGCCACGGAAGTCGTACGGTTCGACCTTCTCTATTCACACCACAGCCCCGGCGCCAAAGACCGAGAAGCCGTATCAATACAAGCCCCGAGATCCTGTACCGCCGGCCTTTATCCGTTCACCGTTCACCGCACACCAGTTTGTACCCAAGCCCTCCCCTTACACTGCCCAGCAGTTCGAGCCTAAGCCTTCCCCTGGTACTACGTTCTTCCATCACGCACAATCTATGAATCGACCGGCGAATTTTTCTACTCCTTCTCAACCTGCTTCTTTACCTTCACCTTTACCATACTACACTTTCCAGCATTCGCCATATATACCACCCGGACAGCAGGCTCAGCGTGTGCGACAGACGCCGCAGACTCAATCAGCAACACCAATATCACAACAACGGCCACAGCAGACACCACAACGGCCACAGGCTCATGCCACCTTCAAGCTAAGCCAGTCGACCCAGCAGTCATCGCAATTCGAGCAGGCTACCCCACAACCCGCGCCTTATTTTACGGCTCAATCTACAAACCTAACCCAACAATCCCAGTCGTCAATACCACGGCCTACTGCTGCTTTTGCTGCACAAGCTGGTGTTCAACCTAACTGCACCGCTTCTGCCCTACCCAACCAGCAATCCGTGTCAAGCCGGACCTCCCTCCAAAGGCCAACCCCCCTTCAGACTGCTAATGGTCATGCGCGAAATAAGTCTTCTGTAAGTAGTCATAATGGACGACTCGCTCTTAGCTCCGGACAAAGATTTGGCACACCCCCCTCGTCTTATGGGCATGCACGGGGAGATTCGATGACAAAGTCGCCTTTTAGCCATGGCTTCTCACAACCGCCTGGCCTTGGGCCTTCGCCGTCACCACAGAATAGCCAGTTATTCCAAACACAAGCAAGAGCGCGATCGAGTTCACTGGTCTCGAACATTTCGCTCAATACGCCGATGACGTCATCCGCTATCCGACCTTCCTCGGCTTCAGCTCAAGCATTAGCAGGACACCTCCAGTCAGTCGTCTCGTCGAATCCATCAAAGGAGCAGCGACCCAGTGTTATCCAAAAATATGCCTTCTTCCAAGTGCATCACAACAGGTCAGTCTCGTTGATTTTCTTCATGAGCGGTTTGTATTCTAACTATCAATTCTAGGGACTCCACCAAGTACAGGACGCCATATGCCCACTGGGGCGGGTTCACCAATGGATACGAGGGCAGCCTGCGCGCACATTTGATGCGGACACCTGATGCATTATTTGGCGTCCGGAGACAATCGATAGGCTTAAATGGAACAAACCCTGGGCTGTCGCCAAGCACACATACGCCTGCTACAGGGGCCTTTCCATCGGCCAGGGCCTCGGATGATGTTGCGCTGCATCCTCAATCGCCTGTTGCATACCACACCTCAACCGTAACACCACTTATAGCTCATAGCACCCATGTACCCTTGCCACCACCCACGGGGACGCAATCAGCGCCGCCCTTGGCAGCTCAACCACCAATGGCGAAGGAGTCATCCAATTGGCGTTCGAATTCGGTCGGTGGCTCGAGTCATTGGGATTCTAATGTTAGCGTAGGGGCAGCTCTGCACCCAGCTATTCGGGCTCACTATGCAGCCATGCTACAGAACAGGAACGTGAAGGTAGAAAACCATCCCGACACTGGCAGCACAGCTCAGCCTCTAGACATGATTCCGCCATTACCCACAACCCCGTCAGCTCACCCGAACTTAGTGACTCCAACGGCACCCACAAATCCGGCGCCAGGGTTACCGCCCACGACGCCATTCGGGCAGTTTGCGCCAGGACAGGCACGACAACCCAAGTCTACGACCCCTATTCCTCCGCCATCAGTCCCCGTCACATCTAGCGCATCACAGCGCACCGCTACGCCTACCAGTTCAGTCAAGACAGCGCCGGCCGTGCCTAAACAGACACACATTCCTGCGCCACGACCGTGGGAGGCCCTACGAAAGATGCAGACGACGCCTGCTCAACCAGCGTCGGCGCAGTCATTAACACCTACTCCTATCATTCCAACTCCGGGTCTGGCGCTAATGACGCCCAGCCCGCAAGCTCCGCCCGGCTACAGCCAGGCCGAGAATGCAAGGCATTTCCCGCAGCCGGGATTCCAGCCAAATCATGTTGTAAGCGGACCTTTCCGGCACACCTTCCAACCAGCAGTGCCTAACAGCAACAGGTTCAGTCTGCCGGCTTTCGGGCCTCCCCCGTACGGCAGCCCCCACCAGCCACCGCACCACTTCCACAACCCGCATCACCCGTTGCAGTACGTCTACCACCACCAATGGACACAACGAGCCCACATCCCCCCGCCACGGTTCCAGGGGAACAACCCACACCCTTACCATTTCCCCCAGTGAACTTCGCAGTGACGCCGCATCGAGCGGGTGGGACGCCCGACCTGCCGGAGGTATCAGATGGATCCATGGAGCTCGTGGAAAGCATAATCAGAAATGCTCAGAAGGCTAGTGAATCGTTTCTCGGATTTTGATAGTATGCCATGAAAAGGGGACCGGCGGTTGCTATGGTGTGTATAACGAAGAACAACTGTTCATGGCTGATGACGATGACGACATAATCAGACTAGATTTTGGGAGTTTGGCGTTGCAGAATTATTACATCAAGAACACGGCTAACATGGCGATGAGCCTGTGTACAAGTACCCAGGAAGGCAGGGTTAGGAATTCTAATAAGTTACGGTTATTTTTTGGGGGGGCGAAACCAGGAGCGGATGGGATATTTTATTCACGCTTCAAGGGACACATGGCGGTTCATGCAGTTTATGCGGCTCATGTATAGTAAATAATGTCATTTGCGGAGTTGGGACTCGGGCCACGCACAGCAACCGCCCCAAAGTAAGTTTGGGCGATGACTTGCCTTACAGCTGGAGAACTTGTTTCCACAATAGAAGTGTTATCCAATCACCATTTCCCGTATCCATGAATGCTTATTGGGTTTGAATAGTGGTAACCTTAGAAAGAGGTAGGTACCTACCTTCTAACCTTAGGTATATATTAGGTACCTAGGTACCTCTACCTAGGTCGTCCTGAGGTCTAGTAAGGTTATATCCATGATGTAGGTATCCATGAATTTAGACCTCTTAGAGTGTTATCGCATGTTATCATATGTTATCGAGGGGCCTATCGTTATCGGCAACAACCATCAGTAAAGGTAAGGTACCGTTATGTGGTGGGGCGCTGCTGCACGGCGCTCCTCCAAAAAAATACATTCGCAAAGCGTCGCGTGCAAGATTATCTGCTGCCAATCGTGTTTACCACTGACCTGTGCACAGAAGTAGTTCGCTAAGCATTCTTCTATTGCCGGTGGTATTTCCTTGCTTCATTCGTTCCCCCCTTCCCAACCCGGGTCTGCCTCTTGTTACGCTATTACTTGCTACTTCCCACGAATCGCAAACCCACCATCACCGACCTCACCCAGGCGCAGGCGGTGGCGGCGGCAGCATCCCCGTGCATCACTCACCATGGCCGACGAGAGGAGCCCCAAGGTCAGCAAGCCTGAGCGCAAGAGGAGCAGGAGCCCGGCGGACACTAACTCATCGACTAAGCGGGTGAAAGTTGGAAAGACGCAAGACGAGTACGAGGACCAGAAGATAGAGGCCGAAGACAATCCCTACCTGGCGCACTGGAACGGCAACGACAGCAATGGCGTCATCAACGGCAAGCTGCCCATGGGGTCCGCACTGAGACATTTCAAGCGCCGCGAGACGACGGCCAAGCAGGCGCACGATGCCGAGGACAGCGACAACAACCCCTTCACCGGCGAACCGCACTCCCAACAGTACTTCTCCATCCTCAAGACCCGCCGGAATCTGCCCGTGCACAAGCAGAGGTGAGCGTGCAATCCCTACTCTATATCGGACGGTGTCAGCTAACGTGGGTTCTCGCAATCACTAGACAAGAGTTCCTCGACCTGTACCAGAAATCCCAGATCCTCGTGTTCGTAGGTGAGACGGGTTCGGGCAAAACTACGCAGATACCACAATATGTCGTGTACGACGAGCTACCCCATCTCAACCACAAGATGGTGGCCTGTACGCAGCCGCGTCGAGTCGCCGCCATGTCCGTCGCCCAGCGTGTCGCCGACGAGCTCGATGTCAACCTGGGCGAGGAGGTCGGCTACAGCATCCGTTTCGAGGATAAGACGAGCTCCAAGACCATCCTCAAGTACATGACCGATGGTATGCTGCTGCGCGAGGCCATGCATGACCACAACATGTCCCGCTACAGCTGCATCATTCTCGATGAAGCCCACGAGCGCACCCTAGCCACCGACATTCTCATGGCCCTGCTCAAGGACATCACCCGTCGCCGATCCGATCTAAAGCTCATCGTCATGTCCGCGACCCTCGATGCTCAGAAGTTTCAGCGCTACTTCTTCGATGCCCCTCTCCTCGTCGTGCCGGGTCGAACCCACCCCGTCGAGATCTTCTACACACCTGAACCCGAGAAGGATTACGTCGAAGGCGCCATACGTACTGTTCTGCAGATCCACGCCGGTGAAGCCGAAGGTGACATATTGCTGTTCTTGACCGGAGAAGAGGAGATCGAGGACACATGTCGCAAGATCTCTCTCGAGGTCGATGAGCTCGTGAGAGAGACCGATTGTGGCCCGATGGCTGTCTACCCTCTTTATGGTACACTACCGCCACACCAGCAGCAGCGGATATTCGATCCCCCCCCGGGGCCCTTCAGGAAGGGCGGTCGTCCAGGCCGGAAGTGTATCATCTCCACCAACATCGCCGAGACCAGTTTGACCATTGACGGTATTGTCTATGTGGTAGACCCTGGCTTTAGCAAACAGAAGATTTATAACCCGAGACTGAGAGTAGAATCACTCCTCGTCTCGGCCATCTCAAAGGCTTCGGCCCAGCAGCGAGCTGGACGTGCGGGTCGTACAAAGCCTGGAAAATGTTTCCGTCTTTACACGGAAAAGGCTTTCAAGGAAGAACTCATCGAACAGACGTATCCCGAAATTCTTCGTTCCAACCTCGCCAACACAGTCTTGGAACTGAAGAAGCTTGGTGTGATAGATCTGGTCCATTTCGATCTGATGGACCCGCCCGCTCCTGAGACCATGATGCGTGCTCTCGAGGAGCTCAATTACTTGGCCTGTTTAGACGATGAAGGCGAGCTCACCCAACTTGGTAGTCTCGCATCTGAATTCCCTCTTGATCCGGCTTTGGCAGTTATGTTGATCTCAAGTCCTGAATTCTACTGCTCCAACGAGATACTGTCTCTCACTGCATTGCTATCGGTTCCTCAGATCTTTGTGCGACCAGCACAGAAGAGACGAGAGGCCGACGAGATGAAAAATCTCTTCAAGCATCCTGATGGCGACCATCTCACCATGTTGAACGTATACCATGCCTTCAAGGGTATTTTAAGTAGGGGCGACGATGCTAAGAAATGGTGCCATCAGCATTACCTTTCCTTCCGTCACCTGTCGAGCGCGGACAACGTTCGGGCACAGCTCAGGCGCATCATGGAAACTCACGGCCTAGATCTGCTTAGTACCGATTTCCAGGATAAGGAATACTACACCAACATTCGGCGTGCCCTCGTCGCGGGCTTTTTCATGCAGGTGGCCAAACGCGAGAACAACAAGATTTATCGAACCTTGAAGGACAACAATTCGGCTGTCATGTTACATCCGAGCACGGTACTTGGTGCCGACTACGACTGGGTCATCTACAATGAGTTTGTCTTGACGTCGAAGCAATACGTTCGAACGGTTACTGGCATTCGACCTGAATGGTTGCTGGTGAGTGTTCCCTGTTTCGTGTTATTTTACTTTTCCTCTCTGCTTTCACACAATCACCTGTCAATCACAGCCATCTACGTATACTGACGCGTCCTACAGGAATTGGCTCCGCAATACTACGATCTTGAATCATGGGAGGGACAAAAGGACGTAAAACAAGCATTAAAGGCCGTAGCCGACAAGATGAGAAGACGCGCCGCAATGAAGGCAGGTCGTTGAGCTTCTCCCATCATTGCCTAACGCATCACACACGTCACCTACACACTCGCATCCCGTGATTTTCAGGAACGGAAATGAAGAGACGACGAGTTGTACATCAGAACCAAAATTCGACATGGTATACAGACTACCCAGGGGTTATGTCATTCTCAAGGGCTTTTCGCGCACTACATACACTAGAGGTCACGCACTCCTTTAAAAAGTAGCGCGCTTGGAATGGATGTGGGCATATATACATGCATGGGTGTAGATGTCGGTCTTACCTACCCCCTATGTAACCAAAGCCCATATCTGTTAGAATTCGATTAGAGAGAGAGTTGAGCGGGTTGGCAGTTTCCCGCAGACTAGATGAAATGAAATAAATAATCAATACGGTATGAGAATCAATGAATAGAAAGGGTCTACGATCACATCCCACCACTTTTTGGCATACGAGACTATATATATGTCTGTCTTTCTTCGATATAATCGAAGCTAGTGTAAGTGTGTAGCTGGGTAGGTAGATACTTGAATTTCTCCCCTACGTTATCTAAGTAGGAGGTACTACGAGACTGATACTGTTAGTTGGGTAGTTCTGTCTTGCGGTGCTTGCTTCAATGGTTCTGTTCGATTTGGCGGTTAGCTCGGATAGTCTATCTGGCTTGGCAGGTGGTAATGATGCTGGTAAGTAGTATTTATAATCAGAGGACCTTCGCTCGGACCGTTCAGACAGACGCTTTCATCCCTTTCTTTCTTTTACACGCATACACCCTTGGACTTTTTTTTTTTTTTTTTTTCTTTTTTGCTATATAGGTAGGGAGGTAGGTATCTAGGTTCAATGTTGTCGTGTTTGCTCTTTTCTTGGAAAGTTGTCTTTCTTGTATGTCTTAAGAGAAAGGCTGTCTTGCCTCGCCTTGTCCCGTCTCATCCCGTCTGTGTGATGGGAGAGGGGCGGGGGCATCCTTGTTTTTTTCTTCCCTCCCCCTTTACCATTCCCTTCGCGCTTCGGCGTTTAGTTGGTAGCCTAGCATAACTAGCAGACGCACCCCGCAGCTACTGTAAATAAAACATGCGACATTGGTAGGTAGGTAGGTAGGTAGGTACAGTATGTAGGCACACGTAAACGTGGTAGCCAAGACGTAGGATGCGCATGTGTGAGTAGGGGTATCAATTGGTAGATATATATGTGGGTGTGGGCCTGGGTGTGGGGGTGAGTATGGAAAATATGTTAATCTGTATTGAGTCTTTGAGTAAGTAGATAGTAGATAGATAGGGTGCCGTGTTGTTGCTTGCTCGGTAGGGTGATGCGATGGGTGTATAGGCAGAGATTGGATTCTACTATGTGTTAAATGACTACGAAGTACGTAAGAGAGGAAGTGAGTAGAGACGCGAATAGGGTAGGAGGAACCCGGGCATTGATGTTGATTTTGGAGATGAGTCGGGTATTGGATCATCGAATTGTTGTCGATAGTCGTCGGTTAGTAGTTGTTGGCAGTTGGTTCTTTGTTGTTCACAAGTAGGCGGTTCGACAGAGGTAAGTTAGTGAGTAGTTAGGATAGGTATTGAGTTAGTACCTCAACACAATAAGCATCGGATGTATGGGTTTGACATGGAGTACCCAGACTACGTAGTTAACATGTAACGCCCGGTGGAAAGCGAATAGCTCAAGGTATCGGATGTCATGTTGCTTAAGCTAATGCTCGAACAATACGAACGATTAAGGACGTGTTAGTTCGGTCAGTGGACATCAAGGAGACAAGGAGGCATCGTGGGACTGTGTATACTGTTAGTGTAAACTAGAGTTAGATCGCTTCTCTAGTGTGTCGATTGGAAGAATTATATAGCCTTTAGTTATTAGTGACTACTTGCTACCTGACATTATGGTAAAGTACTTAACTCTCTTGTACCTCTGAGAGCGCGGAATTTGGGTTGTAGTGCGTTGTTCAGCCATATAGTCAGTCGAGCGAATCATCATGGCGTCCTTGCCGACAAACAAGTGTGGTAGACATAGAGGGGCCTGATGATACGATTCTCCTTTGGTCACCTAAGTTTTAGGTACAGACATATATAGTACACTTCTAATTCGGCTCTCGGTGACTATTAATTACGGTACTGTAGCAGATATCTACTGCCATACATTTATCTCGCTAATATTGAGTGACCCGAGATCAGCAAGGCGCCAGAACGTTCCTCTGACCAATACTGAGCCCAAGGCCCGTCGTTTAGTACTCGTTGTTCCGAGAGGGTCCCAAACACCTTAGTAGACTCGGTTGGTCTGTATACAAAATCCTCTTTGTTATACAGTGTCGTGACACCAAGGGTGGTCACCCGTAAGACATAAATAAATACGAGCCACTTGAGGGAGATGATGTCTGGTCTGAACGCTTGGTTTACTAGTATCTTGGAACCCTCTAGCGCAGAACAAAAGACCGTGTATACTTAACTCATCACGCAGACATATGCGGCGTATGTCATCGAAGCCTATAAGCTCGCTAATCTGGTAACACGGGATCCGGTGATTTAGCGGGACGCAGATTGATTTCTGAGTGGTAGATGACGTGCTTTCGGTCCATGCTCTCCTTTTTTTGTTCTTCGTTTTCAGGTGGCCTGGAACAATTAGTTGCTCCGATAAACACATTATATCTATTGGAACTTAGGCGCGACAATTAACTTAATATATCAGTTAAGCTCATCTCATCCTGTATGCGCACCGTCTTTGTCGCAACGTCTTTGTAGGTCTCTTGTAAAAAGTATATGGACGGTGGTGATGCCACCGTGGGGCTGGTGACAATTCTTTAGGCCGTTCTGCTCATCGCGTTGTGTTACGGTCTCAGCCGTAAGCACATATAACCAACTGTAGATAGTCAAATTACCCGATGTGGCAACATTCTAATTTTGCCAGTAGTATAACGATGCAGTGTTGCAGTTATGTCATGTGGCACGTTATCCCGATACCTTCACGAATCTGCAGCGAGGTAGGGATGTTTGACGTGTTGTATGGGCTTAGACACGTAATGAAAGAGGTGTTCGAATCGAAGACTCAATACCTTAGGTGTAGCCAGATATCAGCAATTGCATAGGCGCTGTAGCGAGAAACCAACAGCTAGCTTCCATGCTCAGCTTCTCCCTTCAGCGGCGGGGGCTGTCTCATTGCTGTGTACGACTTGCTTCATTTGTTTTATGGATGCGAGGCAGAAAGGTGCTTTGGAGACACAGGGTGGGCTTCGGACGTCGTCTGGTGAAGTTTCGCCGGTGGTGGTACCACGTCTGTTCGGGCTTCATCGAGTGTGTGTACAGGTATCAAGACTGTGCAATCATTGTATGAGCGTCTTTCTAGAAAATGTCAGGCCGCGTCAACGGTACGGTCAAGGGATTGCACTCCAGACTCATCGTGTAAGCTAATATATAGCGAGAATTCCCCGCTCTAGAAAATTGTTAGTCCATGGCCAAGTTGCGAATCTCGTAGTTGTATCGTCTAGTGCAGACGTTAAATAGTTGGTGAACGCGCTCCTCCACTAGTGCAGCAGGCACACAAGCCCACAAGACGTGTCATATATCAAGCAAAATCATGCTTGCTTAGTATATGACCTATGCCTATTAGCGCCATCGAGAGGTACACGTACAACTTCAAATTCGAGAACGCGCGAGCGTGGCTAGCTAGTGTGGGGATTAGAGCTAAGAACAAAATGTAAGCAAGACAGCTAGCCGCGTAGAACTGCAATCTGTATTGATTTCTCATGATGGGTGAGCTTCCTTTTAGTTGAACTCGGGAAACGTAGCGCGCCGTGGGTTTGTTTATTCCAGGGGTCTCCATTGTTACGTCTCCTGCCTTCGTTGTAGTACACTGGAGCCAGAAAAGTAAGCTTGCAGAGTCCAGATTGAATCTATATTTTTGTATTAGCTATTTTCGCGGTCTATTTGTCGCCCTACTATTTCGCTTTTTTTGAGTCGGTCTTCGGCTTGTAGAACCTCTCTTATAGTTTCCTATCTCCCTTTGAGTATTGTATGGACTATTGTCTTCGCTCATAGATCCTCCCGGGATACGAATGCTACTCTATAATTAGTCAACGTCACAAAAAGACAGAATTTCTAAGTATGTTGATTTTTCTATGCGGTAGAGTTCCGTTGTCAGACTGAGTCGGCGTTGCTGTACCCGTTTTCTGCAGGCTTTCTTAGCATGCGTTATACCCAGTGCTGTCGGCTATACCTTGCCTCCTGCAATGAATTCCAGGGCGCGATGCTGTTAGATTATACATTCCTTTTCACATCTACTCCTACATAATCTTTGACTAGCATAATTATATTTCGCGCGAATAGACCCGAAAATATCTATATATCAAAACTTGCTTAGCTTGTTAGCCGGAAAGCTTGTCTCACGACGAACAAATTTAGACACTTTGTGATGCTCATCTACTATTCACCCGCTAAGCGACATACTATACTTGGAGTCGCCGCAGGCTTCGCCTATTGCTACGGACTATGCGGTCATCTACAGGGCATTTAAGCAACGGTGACGAATGACGGCCCCGAAATCTTTTATGCAAGTCTCGTTACCACATCTTATTGGGGTATATATCAGAGGGGTAGCATGCAAGGCAACAGCCTGCATTGGGCTCTAGTCGGAACCGAAATAGGTGCCGTGGTGCTACGCACAATGCAAACTTGACACCCCGAAGACCGCCGGCGCCATGCGGAAAGGAAGCCGACTGCGTCCAGCCCCGTGCTTTTATAGTATAGTAAGTAGCCTGATGCCTTGCCACGTAACATCGTGTGCCAGTATACATTAGAGTGTACATTAGGCTACACAGATTATGGGCAACTTGTCGCAAATTAGGGTATTTACGGCTTGACAGAGGTAGGCTGTGGATGCAGAAACAAAAATAAATAAAATTTTCAAAAAAGAATATAGTTGAAGTATTGTGTCAAAAACCCACCGAATATTATACGGCTACGCTCCTAGCATCGCCCTCCATGTCCTCAAGTTCAAGATTGAAATTCGTTTAAGACCCTATCATTTAATCTGATCGTCGTACAATCCTGCAAACCACTACAACATGAGCTAGTTAGCCTGACTAGTCCGCCTCTAGATATCTTATGAAGTGTCATGACTACTAGGGGGTGTAAAAATTCGACGATGACAATTCCTGGATCCGTAAGTCCTAGCGGGACTGCAAAGGATGCATTTCCACCTAGAAACGAACAGCACGGTGGCCAAGGACTCGGCACAACCACGACCCTTAGAGTACGAGAAGTCATGAGCTCTGATGGAAACGCGCAGTCATGGCAAGGCGGGCCGCCGGGCTGGACTCCCGGTGCAGGACATTATTCATGGCCATGGGGTGGCAGCCCAACAACAGTCCTCACTCTTACCACTACGGTTGCATATACACAGTCATCCTCCATGCTAGGCGCATCCCAATCGTCATCGCCAAGTCCGATGGCATCTGCGATTCGGAAGGACGGTGTCAATATTAGTGGCCCTATAGCTGCTAGTATTGGCGTCGGTGCTAGTGTCGGACTACTCGGAATCGGTATCGTTGTATATTTATGTACGAAGTATTCGCGTCGGCGACGGCGGCAGTCGTCAAAGGAAAAAGGATCGGACAACGTCGAAACAACCGGCGACGACTCCTGGCCGCCATACCCTTTTTCAGCATCCAACGAATCACCAGTGGAGCTTTCAGCAATCCGGCAACCCCAAGAGATGTGCGCAAAAAGCAGGCCACAGGAAAAGGACTCGTCAAATCGTTCGGGGAGCGCGGATCTAGATTGAGAGCAGTCAGTACTTTGAGAAGCAATAGTATTGTATATATAGAGAGCTTGGATAGGTATTAGTAGTCTGATACTCGTGGCCGTCATGGCATATTATCTTGGGGTATAACGTCTATAACGAGCTGAGGAGTCGGCTTCAAAGTACCAAAGAACGGTGGGGATAGTTCTCGAACATAATGGCGATAGAATTAAAAGCTTGGATGGACAGCAATAAATATAATAATTAATGCTTTGCGGCTGACTTTCTTTTAGAGGAGTACCTAACGAGCACATGCCCCTGCGTCTCCAAGAGATTTTTCTTTTGGTAGACCTGGTCCATTCACAATTTACCAGCCCCTATTCGTTCCGTTCCGGATCCAGAGTGGAAACACCTGGTACTATTGTACCTCCGTCCGTATCTGTATCCAATTATCTCTAATTCCTAGAACAGTAGGTCATTACGTATTGTGTGAGTAGTATAATGTAAGGTTCATAAAGTGTAAATGGTGTCGAACATGTTTTAGCACCATGCAGTCAAAAAACGACACGAACTTATCAATAACAACAGAGAACAACCCCATACAAGATCTAGCGAATTTATGCATTATTTTACGTTGTTATCCTTTAACGCTCGGCACATCTAGCCGAAAACAATCACGCCTAAAAGGTCCTTCTAGATCATAGCCACCGGGGCTAGAGCAATCACGCGATCTTGAAAGTATCGACTTTTGAAATGAAAAGTGCGCTCTATTTGCCTAAGTATTATCGTGGTCCGTCGACGAATAAACCATTGATATCCGATTTAGCGGCGGAAAATCTGCTATCCCTGATATTACAAACTAGGCGCAACGCTACTTCTGAATATAGTTGGGCGAGACCATACCGCTGGAAGAGAGCGACTTTGCCTCTTAGTCTCCAGTCAGCAGGAATATGTTGAGAGTCTTGGCCACCGTCAGCCATGGATCGGCTCAGAACTACCTACCTCGCACGCCTTCACCATAGCAATTTCATAAGGCGCGATATATCGGAGAATTTCTCAACGCAAACTCAAACAATGCCCTTTCGAATTTACCTATCGCCCAGAAACAATGCCTAATTGGGCATTGTGCCCATCTCGGTTCGGAGTTAATTACCAAATCCCAGCCGCCGGCAACCCGGCACGAAGTTACCCCCAACATTACCTATTGAACTTCAATTCTTAATAACGTCTATTATGCGTAGGACCGATCAGACAAACGGGAATAGGGAACAGTTGAGATTTACCTCCAACACATTTTCTTCTTCTTTTCGCTCAAGGTTAACCTGCGCGGTTTAGCTCCTAAACTTGACGGGAACTTGTAGAAGAGGTACCCAATAGAAATTGTAGAAATATTTAGCTATTGTTGAATTAGTTAATCGCTTTTAGTAGATTTTCCAAATGATAATCAAACATTGTGTACAGTACTATGTAGTGACGTCGAGTATATGTTGAGGGGCACCCATGATGAAAAGGTACTAGAGGAATTTGAACACCCTGGAATGACCCACACACCCACCAAGTTTCCAATGCGAACAGCATCAGGGTGTAATGTAGACATTACACAGAACGCTTCATGATAAGTTTTAGCACTCAAACTATTGCTTATAACGTACACATTAAGACAGTACTGGTTGCTCTGCCGTCGGCTATGATTACTGTAATAAAGCTTGCTGAGTGTTTTCGATGGACTTATAGGACAGTATTTTCAACGTGGCCTACCTAAGATGGGCTCACTACCTACCTTGGTAGGCCTCATAAATGGATTGCCTCCGATTTCCGCTACCATATTGTTAGCAGCGGTTGTACTATGACAACAGTATCAATACGTTAGGTAATACTCTGGTCCCATGAGTGCAAACTGGGTAGTTACTACCTAGGTAGCTTATCGGTTGGCCTGTCCAGCCCGTTTCATTATTTGAGACAACTTTTCTCACGGAGAGTTTATTCTTAAGGTCAATGGATTGTAGAATATGTACTTCTGTTTTGCGTGTTTTGGTACTACAATCTACAAATATAATAAGGAGAGATGGTTGCGAACGTGTCTCGCTACATGTAATACTATTACAAATATGAATATAGATCCATGCCTAGACTCTTTAATCAACATGGCGCTTCCAAGACCCATTACCATATATTCAGTGCCAAGGGGATAACAAATAAAACCTCTAGGGAATGAATACGAAGGCTAGAAATATGTACCTGTATAACGTGTGGTTAAAGTCAACTTAACACCAAGAGGGCTCGTTCAAGATAGTTGGATGGGTTTAAAGATTGGCCGATAGGTCATCCCACACTCTAAGATCAAAAGAATAATGGGTCCAATATACTACGGCATGCCGTTGTGAAGCATAATAGGTAAATCGAAGATCAATGCCGGCAGATAAGACACGCGAGGCACCGTCAAGGTCAAGGTCTGGTGACACAGCAGACCATGAACCCTTCATACTGATCGTCTAGGGACAACTGTCACATGTTAGACTTGTTGACTTGTAGGGGGCTTTATTCCCGTTAGTAGAACCATGGAGGCTTGGTTGTGAACTTTGGCCCAGTCAGCATACCTATCCATGCCATTGAGTGGGGGACCAAAAGACAGCCTTTATGCCCTCGCCGCGTTTAGCGTGGCCGCCAATGTTTCCGGAGGATTACAAACGGCCCTTTACGATGATTTGTTTGACGTTCCCCGGGCCTTCTTGTCGAATAGCAAACGGGAAATGTGCACGCTAGATAAGATGGGCTTGGACAGGGGCGTTATACAGCCGCCTACCGTGGCACACTGTAGCTCGTAACCACTCCCTAGCTTATATCTTTTGTTCATTTGTCCCTTTAACTGGTGATCTAAAGCATATGCGGTGCTACTTTACCTTCTTGGTAGTAATAATATGGGACCGGTAGTCTTACCCCTTTCTTGATATCATGTCTGATGATTCCTATTCTACACATGTATTTCGCTTACCTGGGAGAGGATCTGTGTATCAGATGGATTCCTGGCTTCCAATTCCTGCTATGGCCTATGCCCAGACAACGAAGGCTTAAGTGGGAAGAGGGCCAACTTTGGTCGCGCAGATATTTTTATCGTGGGTCAAAATACAAGGATAAAATATTGTAACATACGTAACCTGCCTTCCTAGCCCGAAAACAACCCAAGACACGGGAAACCCCATGTCTAATTCATATCCCGATGAAACAATGAGTTCGATCTCTGGTCTACACCCAAGGAGTGGCCGCAGCGAAGGTAGCACGACCATCAACGTCTGAAAGGGAACCTCGAATCGCGGCGCTACCGGCGTTATACAACATAATACATCCTTAGAAGGATGGTTGGATCAAGAATATCCACCCATCAATATCTAGAACAATCGGGACGGACGGACGGAGTACCCGCGCATAATGTGCTACGGCTTAAGCAGATGATCTGCTCTTGCTTCTCTGGGGGATTAACCACAAGGGTTGCATTCAAGGTAGGAAACTGATTTTTAAGGCCGAAACTACGATCAAATGTAGTAGGTCCAAAGACACCCAGTACGCGTACAAACCAGTCCGTTTATGGGCATCGAGCACATGCGAGCGGAAAGCAACTGTACAGTGGTAGGCACTAGCACTAACACAAAGATTATAGCCGAGCCGCCGTACGAGTTTTAAACCTCCCGCATTGTCTTAAGACAAGACATTATCGGTTATCGATGCATGAAGTAGAGACAATAGAAAACCGTTTTGTGATTCGGAATTTGTCAAACGCCCCTTCCGCAAGTGCAACTGGTTTATTGTGCTCCTGACACTTCAAGAAATCTTTTTTGTTTCTTCAAAGTTCATGTACAACATTGTGCTAGGCTCATACTCATCATGATACTTTGTATGTCATTTTTCTTATCAGGTCTCCGGTGAGGGAGCAAATTTGGTTTTTCATACGTTTGAAAGAAACTCTCGGAATTTTTCAGTTTTCTTATTGTTGTAGTATCCTATATAATTTCAAGTTCAAAAGCTTTGCTACATTTAATGTCCATGGCACTGCGCGCCTGGTACGCATTAACCAAATTTGGTAATTATCAGATTCTAGTGGATTCATGAACTTGCTCGCTCTCTATAATGCTGATTAAGAGAACCGCAGTGCTCCCTTCGACCTGATAACCAATCGTAATGTTTCCATCTCATTTGCATTATGAGTTCGCTTTGAAGTCGCTAATATAATGAGCTCAATGGTGTGCTACTACCTGCATAGGTTTCTACTGTAATTATACGGCTGATTGGTCTATTAAATTGCTTCGGTCTTCGATTGTTCCTGCCAAGCAAGTGGCTTTAGTGAGCTAGGCCGCGGCTGAAAACAATATGGGGCTCGTATCATTGCTCTCCGCACTTAGCGTATGGGAATATTCAATGATTCGTCTCAGCGGCGTTGATAGCTCGAAGAAATGGGGTGTTGATAACAGGTTGTGACACCACTGCACTGTTACTGATAAAAAAATAACAAGGAGCAATGAGAACTGTGGTCTTGTGCTGTCGATCTTGTGTATTTGGCGAGAAGCTAAAGCTTACTGTTAAATAGCACTAAACCTTAGGGTCATAGTATAATATGACATATACTTATTCTGCGCTTTCAGCATTTGTGTAGAGAAGAGAAGTTATTTAGATATAATAGTCGAATAGCGCGACAGCTCAAAACTGTTGATGTGGTGGTCAGGTACGGGATGATTATTTATCGGTATGAGATGTCAATGCTGCATATACTGTACCCATATGCACCACCTGTGTTGGGAATTAATGCAACAGCACCTCGTGTAGTGTAGCTTTTCCCTTTCGGTGGGTGTGGAATACAGTGGTGGTGGCATTCAGGGCTAATTTTCCACAGGGGACACCCCCCCCCCCTTGTTCCCGATCTACGGAGAGGGACTTTGACACAGCGATCCCTCTGCTCTTAAATGCAGTGAACCCCGAGTCGCACCGTGAATCCAGGGTCTGCTGCTACGATACCCTGTCGGTATCTCTGTTTCTAGTAGATATGCTCGGGTTACTCTCTCTAACACGTATGACCAGCGAGTGACTAACAACAAAATATATAGTTGATAGCTAGGTAGGTGATATGTATACAAGAGGGTCGCCCAACGGAGAACGGATCTGTTGGCCATCGATCAAGCGACCGGCATACCGTACTTTCAGCCTCATCCATGGGTATATAACCCGGTTCGTGTGACAGCATAGGGTCAGCGATTACAAGGGTTGAGTTTGCAAACAGCACGGATTACTCGCAGTCGTGAACATGGATGCCGGGCCACAGCTACATACTGGCACTTACCTACATTAGCGTACGCTGTATGTGGAAACATAAACCTGCTCGGGCAACGAATGAGGACAACGTGACTGAGTCGTCCCCGGGTTCCAAAGGAGCCGGCTCCTGGGGAAGTATCTTGCCGTTCGAGAAGACCACCGTAATGACGAATGATTGTCTTAGTATTGGGTTGGTTAGAATCCTTACCACCGATCTATCGATAACCCTAGTATGGGAAAGCATATTGTGACCACCAAAGGACTTGAGTGGCTCGGTTCAATGTACAAATCAAGAGATATCAGTGGTGCTTTTTATAGGTGGTTTCAACGTGCGCCGCGAAGGGCAAGTGGACACCTAAACCAGTTGGCTTGAGAGCCGGGAATGCCGTGACAGGAGACCAAATCCGACATATTAGGTCATTGCTCAGTCACACTGCTCGAGCATGGTTCTATATGAGTGGGTGTCACGTACCTGAGTACGTACAGGCAGGCCTGCATACATAGGTAATATACTAATATCCGATACAGTCCTTATTTTCTGAATTCCTGGTTCTCAAGTGGTGATCTGGGGCCACTAACACACAGGATCTTCAATGGGGCCTTTATTGACTGCCGACTGGTTGGCTATCCATTCTGACCCATGCATCATGCCACGCCGACTATAAATAATGCGGGTTAAGGTTGTCTCGGGTTGCTTCTAGCTGCCGTTCGCTTCCGCGCGTCAAAGAATTTGCGCGGGAGGGAAATACAGTAAACCAAAAGCCACCACCACTACCAGAGGAAAGACATGACTTCATGGAGTATGCACCTCTCAGGGACCACACGAAGGCTCCACTGCTGCCGCTCGCCCCTAGTTCTATCACAGGGTTCTTTGCCCATACAAGTAGGAAACGCAACATATGGCAGGGGTTTCCCATTCTTGTATTATGTAGTGTACAGAGTAGCCGTTTCTTAGGCCGAGTTGTCGTGCTAGATTTTCGAGAACACCAGTGTGTGATTGATCCAGACACCCCTCCATTATGCCACTTCGTGCACCACGAAGTGGAACAGGTCTTGAGTGCACACTTCGGTTCCTGAAGGATCTGTTTCTGGCACTGTTTACACTGACTGGCGTTGTAATCCATGTTGAGTAGATGCGCCCCTGGTGATATCCCAGTATATCAGCCTGCTCCCGTCTATACCCTGGGTTGATGCCTCTGCTTTTCTTCCCTAGACGCCGTACTGGGGGAAGAGCCCTTCAACGATTTCTAATTCAAGAGCCTGACATTTAGCTCTGCTGATTGGACGCTTTCTTGTCCTTCAGTTATACACCGCCGCTTGGCTGTCAGCGGACAGTCGCATTTATTTATCTAATACCTCCATCGATTTCGCATTCCTGCGCCTATACCATCGCCGGTTGAAAATACCTTATTTCAAGAAGCGTCCATAGCAACTTACCAGCAATGAGTGGCGGCGGCGGCGGCGGTTTCTATAAGTTCCGTTGCAAGTACTTTTACACGCATGAATGCCCAAATTGGGTATATGTAAACAATACTGCGTGCGCTTCATGTAGCGTAAGTTAGAAGGTCAATTTTCCTAGACAGTCATATAGTGCTGACAGACTGTTGGATATCTAGGCTCAAGGACGAGACCTCGAGCCGGCGGCATCCCAAACCTCCAATATGGAGTACCCAAGGCAAATAGAAATAGGCGTCCCCCACGGGCACGAGGGCGCGATCACCTACACGTTTGAGATAGAGATAGCCCCTAACGAGGCCGCCGGCAACTGCTTGTCCGTGGAATACGGGGCCGACACCCAGGCTCAGCCCCAAGATCCGACGACTACCAGTGCCCTTCCTGGGACTCCAGTAACGACCACTGCTTTCTGAAGAAAAGACTCTCATTGAATTACCACTCGAACACTGGTGAAGGAAGCTGACGAGATAGATTGGCGCTACCAAAAATGTCAGCTGGGAATGAATGGCAATCAGTAAATTGTATATCACTCGAAGGAGAAGGGGCATATGGCTGTGAACTCCGTGGGGTCAGTAATAGAGATTTGGCGGGAGATGGTCATAACAATGAGACGAAGGCCAATGTTGGAGACAGCAGAACGATCATGAAGCGTAGGCCTAAAATGTCCCAGGAAGAACGATATAAGATATGAGGCCTTTTATCAGTCAAATCGATAGCCAACACCAATTTAACGTTAGCATAGAAATGGGATAAGATAATTGGTCAATCAGTTTAGGTCCTTGAGTAGAAGGTTTTATGCTTTTATCCACTCCCATTGAGAGAGAAAGATGCAGAACTTAAGGCGATTTAGAATTGAAACGTCATAGCTCACCGTGACGGGCGACGGGGAGGCCAATGAAGATATCTACGCTCGAAAGCAAGCTTTACACGCAAGAACCTACAGGCAGGGGTGGTCAAAACTTACGGCGGACATGATTTTTCCTAGGGGTCATTCCGTCCCGGAGACGGGAACCACTGGGTCGGGAGGCTGGGATGGCCTGTCAACTAGACTACTGCAAGGATGCACCTCATGCAGACAATACCGCCTCTCGGTGGATCGATTCCGCAGAAATAGAAGCATGGAAACCTGACGATTTGTATGTAGGGTGTTCGGTGGTGTTTCATCTTGTGCACGACAGGAATAGTTCGTCCGTACTATACGTATTATATTACCTAGTCTCCTGAGCTTGTCTCTTTCGTCCTCGACACGGGCTTTCTCCCGAGTTTATAGCTCTGCTTCACTATGCTCGGCAAGGCTTGGGTCTGGCAAGGGGATGAAACAGAACATTCGATGCACAACCCGAACCCACAAAGACCGGGGTCATTATGACGGCCAGGGAAGTTCTTGGGCTCCTCCCGTATCGGGACTTAAGAGTCCATTTCGTGCTGCCCAGCCTATGCCACTAAAGCTACCAGCTCACTGATATTGGAGAGCAATAGGTCAAGTCAAGTGACACAACGCAGCGTCAAGAAAACGTAATGATTACTCATAGACTACAACAACTGCACCTCACGCAGTCCCTATCCGCTTGCCGGGGTGCAGGAACGTTTACTACTGTAACTTAGCGTGCTCGAACAACCACAACAAGCTACGGGCGGAACGCGGCGGCCCGACATTACGACAATCTTAGCTCCATGGCGGTGGGGATGCAAGACGGATGGCATTAGAAGTTCGGATGTCGTCGACACGGCGGGATACCCCATCGGCGATACTTAGCTTGCCATCGCGCTCGCGTATTTCGTCAACCAATCGGTCGTTTCTCGTTAGACACCCAAAACATTTTAGGCTCTAGCCGACTGAAGCGGAGGCAACCTGCCTATCCTATCGCGACGACAACTCACTCCGAACCCGAGTGATCACCGCAGAGGGTCACCTATCATTATGACATGTTCTGACTCGACATTTTGCCCACTCGAGAAAGCCCCATAACGCGCGCGAGTCACGAGACAATGGATATAAATAATAAGAACTAGCGAATTTGTCAACTTGGACAGTACGTGGCCCGCCGTATGAAATTGGCGCAATAAATAAGCGGTAACTCCCCACCTCGCACGTACGCGTCCAGGCGTGATATCTACGAATAATACTTGTGCGTAGCACGGACGCCAGCCCGTCTATTTATTTTATTTTAGTTTCTTGGGCCATCGTTTCGGATACGCGCCGACCCTCACAGCGTGACGATGCGCTTGGTGCTACTCGAGAGCAGTGGGGAGCAATGAGGGGCACAGATGTCGGATAATGAAACTGTATCAACGCTTCACATAAATCTTGGTTCTTCTAGTTTAACCGATGACAACTTTGAACATCCAACGCCTACCCCAACACAAGCTGAAGGGTTACATTGCTAAGGCACCTTTCGAATAGCTTCAAAGCATAGAGCCACCGGGCTTCGTCATCCCATTCCCTTCTTGATTCTTGTCTCTCTCGATAGCCTATATTTGGCTTAAGGGCTCCAATCCGCAGTGTATCTCGGTGTCCGGCTTATGACGGCGGCAAAGACTACTGGGATTGTTTGTCAGAATCGTTCGAGTCTGTTCATGCCAAGTTCTAACAGCTTGCCTCTTTCATATCTGGCTTTGACCGGTCGAGCTGCCAACGAAGAGGTCCATCGTTGGTCTAAACAAGGTGAAAATATGCAATGTAAGCTCACTTGGCGAGCATCTACGAACTACTAAGCCGTAAGGCGATTGAACAGACTAGGCATATCCATACATCGTGATGTTACTCTATCCGTACGATGGCTATGTCGGGATTTAAGGAGATAACTCTAGTTTCACTTGACACTTCGGTTTTCGGAAGCTAAAACCTGACCACGTTGAGATTCCTGTTATACTTCACAGCGCTACCGGAGAACATTGTGGAAGAGAACAATCATTACGTCTCATTAGGTTGCGAACGCCCTAGCCAGAGTCTAACAATTCATCTACTCAATACGCCTCTCGCCGTCTGCCGATAGGGAGTTTGAGGACAGGTCCTTCCATAAGCACTTAGCTGGCGGTACGCTTCACTTCGCCCAACGCGAACTCGAGGGAGATCTTAGCGCGAAGATCTTCACGGAGTTTCGCAGCGATAGCCCATTCGACCTGTTGCTTGACGCTCGGCGGTGCTTCCTCCTGAGTAACGATGAGAACGGTTTTTCTCTTGTGAAGATGCACTTGCCCACCAATATTTGCTGAGCCGAGGATTTCGGCGATCGCTGGCAATAGTTGCATCTCGTACATCTGTCTGAATTCGCGGAACTCGGTGTCGCTCATATTAGGGAGGTTCAAGGTGCGTCCTCTTGGGCTACAACGTGCGGATTGGACGTGCGTCGTCGTAAGCTCCCCGTCGGCGTCCCGGGACGAAACCGACTTTGCGTCACGGTGGGGAGTATTCGTGGACATGGCAGATGTTACTGATGTGGTAATAATCAAACAGCGTTGCTGTGAGAGTGTAGGCGATTGAGGATGTCCGTAGGACGAGCGGGATTACCACACTACGAGCCAATGCTAAGTACTTAAGATATCCAGGGAAGGGCATTTTTTCGCTCCCTTGCAGATGGTAGAACAGGAAGATAAACAACATCTCATCCGCCTAGGTTACCATGCCTGAATGAAAAGAAGATTATGTGACAAGCCTAGGAAGGCGTGTTATAGGGACCGTTTATTTCGTGTTCTCCATTCTAGCATGTAGATGCTGATAATTTGCGTCTATTAGTGACGCATTTCAGAAACTCTCGTGCCACCGACATACTTCGACGCGCACTACCAACCGTACCCGGTCCTACCGCCTACGGACGTAAGCGAGAGCCCGGTGACCAGACGCCGCTCAAGGAATCCTTACCATGGTTTACTTATATTCGAGTTCCTGATGAATCAGTAGAATGACTATCACGAGCCACAAGCGCACGACGCCTGAGACTGCACAACATAGAGCTTTCTGTAGATAGCTCAGATTAGTCTTAGCCTACGAAAGTGCTCTTGAGACCTCCGCACAACAATAAGTGTTTAAGACCTACCCCAAGTACAAGGTTCCCAACAATGGCCCTCCGTGCACATGAAGTGCGACATGCTCGGTATAATGGCAAAGCCATGATGTTAAGGCCTGCAACACCGCTTTTTTCAAAACATCATTGGCTTCTGAATTGATTGGTAATACGGGCAACATATTTGGTCTTAGGTCCCATTCATCAGGACGCGTATGATGCGTTACATTGATGAACCTATGACTACCCGATGTAGCCCTAGCATTAGGATCCCGCGGCAATCCCCCGAAAATTGGCGAACATCATGGCATTCACCTTGGCGAATTATAACTATCAGGGGTACTTGAACATCTAAGTAGATTTCACAGTTAACAGAGCGTAGGACCAGACCGACCCTTGAAGGGGCATCTTGACGCTACTACCTACCACCAGCAAACTCATGAGACTCTCCATAGCCTAAGCTCAATCTCGTAGGGTACCTCCAAGTAATAATCCGTTTTCCTTCGACATTCTTCCCACTTTGCGTCCGCTCACCCCCAGTTCCAAATTATCATGTCTATGCCGTTGAGACAGAGGGCTCTCCAACGCCGAACTCAAGCTTTCCCAGCGATCCTCCGAATGCCGCTACCACTACGCCTCTTATCTTGCCTTCTATCTCCGATGGTAGTTTCACCTGTGTCCAGACTTGAATTATATCGCGACCCTCGTCGTCGAAGATGTGTACTAAATGGTGAGGTAGGAAACTTGCGTCCTCCAGAATGTTCGTGATTGTAAGGTCCCATGTGGGCAGCCACGACAGAACAGGTTCCCTCTTAGGACACCATCTGTCTTCCGGTGTATCGTGGGTTCCCTTTCGCTTCCTGCTACCGTTTGGGGCAAATTGTCCGACATGGCCCTCTAAACCAGGAGATACCGTACCGAACGCTGTGCCTGTTGTCCCCCAGCTGGTACAGTCTGGCCTAGTCGCGGGACTCTGAATAGACGCGTCTGGCATCTTGTGGTGTAGAGTGTGCTAGTTGATCCGTGTGTATGTGTTGAAGCTGACGTGGTAAGTAGAGGTAATCGCTTGCTTAGACAAGGCGAGCAGCTCAAAGGAAATGTGAAGACTACTCGCTCTATTTGTAATCTTGAAGCAGTCACGTTTGCTGTTTCCATGAACATCGAGATAGATGAGTCAACGCCGTGATTGCTCTATAGCCTGCTGGGATTATGAGTCAAATCTCATCATATGGTATTATATAAAAGTGTTCTTCACAGCTTCTCGGCAAACTGTTTGGTTTTATAAATACGTGATTCCAACAGCAGTAGTTTCAGCGGTTTACTTAGCAAACTAGATAATACTTTTCATCACGCTCAGGTGGCATCGACACATTCTACATTACAGATTAGTCAGGTAGAGAAAGCTTTAGTGAGAAGACACATAAGCCATACCGATACTCCATAATCTTCATCACTCCGTTCGGATTTAGCCCTCGGTGCGCTCAACTATCCGTGAACACGGGTTCGACATCCGAAAGAAAAGTTTAGTCCAAAGACTATAACGCCTATCATGACTGCGGCTCTTTCCGTCTTCACTCGCCCTAAATTTGTATACCTGCTTGTCAGGATCTCAGGTATAGGTATGCATAGACTCTTATTGTTGCGCGAAGGGGCCTAAACACCTTCGACATGTCATACACACCACAAATATTCACGTGATAGAGCAACCAACCAATAGTGAGCTACAATACAAATGCTTACTGTAGTATCCTTCACGGCACATATTAAATCGGGATGTTACACACCCCTGGTTCTCACTAGCTCATACCTAACCCACGCTCTGGATATTGGCCATCTGTGGAGATTTCTGCTAGGATCTCGTAAGGGGTCAAGTATGTGGGCAGGTAATTATAGACTATTATTATTGCACAAAGAAGTCAATCTCCTTCGTAGGCTAGTCCTTGGCTATATACGTAAGTGTCCTCTGTTCTAGAGGGTTTATGGTAACAATCTCACACAGAAAACAAGAGGAAGCCCATCGGTGCTGGAGGTGCGAAATCATCGACGTGGTCGCGATTCCGCATATATACTCCCGGTGTGTGCGTTACGCATGAGTCGAGATAGAGGAGACAAACAGCACGGGAATACGTTTGCCCTTTAACATGGACTCACACATAACTCGATTGATTAATTGCAGTAAGAAACATACCCATTGGCTGTTGAATGTTTGCCTTCCCAGTAACTTCACCGCTACGTAGAATACAGATGAATCAACCGTCTCGAGGGGAGCCGTCATACCCTGGAGAGGGTGGCGATTCAATCGTGAAGTCGGTGAATCATGTCCATACCTATTAGGTATCACAAATTAAATGCCTTAGCTCGCAACTCTCGATACATATGCCCAATGATCGTGACGGTAGCTTCGTTTTATTTTGATTTTCCTTCATAACCTCCTAAGCTTCACCTCTCTGAATCTCAAGACATCCCGAGTCTCCTAGGTTATGAATCTAACGTTGAAAGATAATAATATAATTACAGGTCTCGTAGAAGCAATCATAACCATGAGTTCATACAGTCGTATCCAATCTCGCGCCTTCTATAATAGCACCTGACCCAACGTCACCAAAAGACCAGCATAGAGTGTCATCCAGCTCCAGCCAACACCACGACTCGCGAAGCTATCATTCCCGAAGTCGCGTCCCTGATATCCAAACGTAATATTCTGCACGACAGCCGGATTATGACAATTGCCGCCCACGATATCCACACCGCGGAGATCGTCGGCATGGACGAAGAACATGAACTGCTTCTGATCGATGCCCTCGAAGCCCGAGGTGTCGTACGGGAACAGGTCCGTGCTGTCGGTGGCCGTCGTGTTGCGGAGGAAGATGCACTGGACCTGACCGGGGTAGTCCTTTACCAGCTGGGGGTAGTCCTTCATGATGTCCGAGTTGGAGGTGTCGCCCACGAGCACGAACTTGCGATGGGGGAACGTCTGGAAGATCTTGTCCAAGAGCGCTTTTCGAATCGACAGTGTGGCCGAGACATCCGAAAAATTGAGCGGCCGCGTGTCGAACGAGCCGAGCGGATACGTCTTGTAGATGTAATCCATGTAGTTCCGCGTCACCTGCTCAGGCGTCGTCGTAAGGTAGTGGAAGTGAAAGTTGTCGATCGTCGCCGACCAGTTCGCGTAGATCTCCGGCATGTCTTCCCAGGCCACGAACGGACGCGCGAAGGAGTTGAGCAGACCCTCCTTTGGATCGTAGATCTTGGTCACGCGGAGAATGTCGTCGATATCTGAGACGATGGTGAACCCAGTAGGGGGGACTAGGTAGGCAGTGGCATTGCCAGTGTCCGTCCCATTCGTGTACTGGTCGAGGCATTGATAAGCGATTCACGTGAAGGGGAAAAGGGGAAGACTACATACCACATTGAGCGCTTGTATCCGTTCAGTCGCATTCCCAGCAAGCAAATGACCGCCATTGGGTCCGGTAGTGTTCCGAAGAGTCAACCATGCATCAAAATCCCCTTCCGAAGTGGTGTTGTAGGGCAAATCGATGGACTGGGCACCGCCTTTCGCATTGATAACGCCACCACTAGCATCCGGACGAACATCGACGTCGTTTTGAAAGTTCACGGTGACGCTCACATTGTCCTGCTGCACGACATAGATTTCGGCCGTAAGATTACGGGCCTGGTTCTGTTGGTTTTCCGGGAGATCATCGATATCGACACCGATGAGAAATTTGTTGGCGAGGCTGTCGAGTTTCTCCTGGGTGATGTTGGGTTGCTTGAACACGTTGCCGTGTATCCGGACACTCCACCCTGACTCTGTCCAATTCGCATACCCAGGTACATTGAGGACCTGAGTCGGCGTTGCTTTGAGATCATCGTCGTCGATGCCAAGCGCTTTCTCTACGGCATCACCGATTGGGAAATCCTGGAAGAACTGCGGCACGCCGGAGGCAATATAGCTCGAGACGTCGCTCCCCAGACCACTGATGACGCTGTTGATGTAGCTCCCCGGATCAAAATCGCGCGCAAGCGCTTCGTCGCGATCTTCTAAGCTTGGCGCCGGTGTGATGATGGGATGCGCGGCACCGAGAACTTGGGCCACGAAGAGACTGACTGGCAGCAGCCGTTGTAGAGCCATTGCTGGTTCTAGGTACTCGATAGAGACGACTTTTAGGTGTAGGGCCTCGTAACGAAAGGATGTTCTCAAGGTCTATGACCAGCACCACGTACTATTAAAAGGGATCCGAGTGAAGAAAGCATGCGCTACCTATGACGACAGCAACAGCTGGGGCTGGAACTGCAACCTTGAGCTGTCAGCTTCACCCGAAGTATTTGGATTTCGATCCAATTCGCTGCTTCGTCTATAAGTACCGGCTCTTATCTTAATTCACTCATTAGACTAGTATCATCAATCCAATGGGATGGTATGGCCTGATACCTTATAATAGATGGGCCTAGAGGTGCTTGGCACAGAGACCCAGCAGGATGTATCGTCGATTCCTACAGATGCATATGATACATCCTACATATATATAAAGGAAACAATCCCCCATGTAAGACAGAAGGGAAACGGTCGACCCTGCAAGACATCATGCTTGGAGGAGCCTCTATGACATCACAATGCGTAGTGCATATCCAGACAACTGAAGTCAGGTTAGTTAGCTTGAGATTAATCTTTGTTCCTTGCAGATCCAAACATCCGTTCTATTCCCAATTCCTCCTAGCGTTACCACCGTATTTTGTTAGCCAAAAATAGGCAACCTACGATTCAGTCAAGGCCTCGGCTCGAGAATCTTGTCGGAGGATTCCTGGGTGGTAAGCGAACGAATAATTCCGGCATGTTTACTGGGCTGTCAGTATACCACCTTACCAGTAGCAAGCCTTATAAAACGCCACCTACGTAATATGCAGTATACGTAGATAAAGAAAGAAAGAAATATACTCTGTACTGTAGACTGCTATTGCCGTCCCGTGCCTCCGAATTGTGTGCTTTACATTCTACACAAACTTGACGAGGCTGGCCAGGGCAAATAATATCACAATCTCAACAGCTCCCGGAAAGATCTGATTGTGCGCCAATTGGAAAATTGAAAAGTGGTATTAAGTCCGTTTCATGCTTAGACCTAGGCTAACTAGGTAAGTGTGTTTCGACGTCATCGCTGTGCTTGGTAGTTACTCCTACTAACGATAATTATACACGATCAATAAGCGGCGACGTCCACTGTGAGAGTAAATCAATTCATGGCAATTCTGGACCATGACAGGGGAAAAAGTGATAAAGTGATGATCATGATTCCATGTCAACAAAAGCTCGAGCACTTGGGCACAGAGCTTGCTAAAGCTATCTGACTTACACCTAGCTCTCATTGGACTCTCACGTGATGTCTTCGTCCTAACTTGTATTGCTTAGTCATTTTGATGAGCAAGCTAATGGTTAGAATCGAGGGGCCCCAATCGGGCGGTTAATTAGTCAGTGGGATGAAAGTGTTCTCTGCATGTTCATGCGTTGACAGGGGTGAACCTAACCCAAGTGCTTGATATTCGCTGCGTGGTCTCCATCGTGCCAAGAACCAAATACTACCTGGCGGTCCAGTCCAGAAGTTCTACCTAGCCGGCCTGTGCAAGTATGTATCCCTGGGGCTATTTATTGCCATATCTCTTGGTATTTCCGTACCTGTTAGGCAAGAAGACATCAACCATCCTTATTCCTAGAGTATCTCGGTGTCGGGGCCCCTAGTAGCTCCTTTGAATCTAACCGATTTCGACCCCGAGGCCAACCTAAGTTGCGATAATTCTGTCCAGACGGTGTGCATATTCATGTCGAGGCTTCTACAGCCTCATATTGTTCGCGTCCATGGGTAACGTAGTACCTATACTCGCCCAAATCTGATGCATACACATTATATCGCCGTGTCCGTCGTCTTTGTACTGTTTCGTGCAAAGTATATTACGTTCTCGTCTGCGTACGTTCGTCGTTGTTACGTCTCGAGATTGATGCTTCTTCCAAATCGGGCGTATAGCTCGACCTTCAGCTGCTGCATTTCCTCCTTTGTGGTCCCTATCTTGTCCTCCAGTTCCGAGACCTCCTCTTCTATCCGCGACGTCGACTCGGCAAGCATTTCTTGGGCCTGGGGCAGGGGTATGTGGAAGAAGGCATCGCCAATCTTGTATCTGCACATCGACAAAAGTCAAACATGTTAGCGGTGCCTGCACAGTTGCAGATGGCGACGGAGCAATCGAGGGAATATGGTCTTACGGCACGTTCTCGTCTTCGTCGGCGAGCTCGAGCTCCAGTGTCACGTCGTCAAGCTCCTCTTTCTCTTTCTACGCGATCGAGCGGTCGGTTAGCTTCTGGTCGTGCTCGGGGTGCTGGGCGGTCCGTACATTCTTGGATTTGAGCTCATCCTCGAGGTTCAGCTTGCGCTGGTGCAGGCGACTGAACTTGTTGATCTTGTCTTGGTCCTCGCGGCGCACCTCGACCTCGTCTCCGGCCGTCGCCTCGTCATCTTTCGTGAGCTAAAAGTAGGAAACAGGATAGCTGTTAGCTTCATTCCGACTGGGAGGTGGCAATACGCCTTTTTCATACCATGCGCCGGTTCATCTTGGGCAGATACTCCAGGTATGGGATTAGGTAAGTAGATAGAGGTAGGGCTAGGTACTGAGATTAGGTACTACGTATAAAGTTAATCCGCTGCCCCTCACTACCGTAATAACAGCAAGGTTAGGTACTTAATAAACCGCGTGGGGCCAGCCCCTGTATCTCTTCCCGAGAACCCCACAACCCCGAATATCTGGGCTGTCGAAATTCCAATGATAATGATACCTACCACCTGAGCGAACAGGATAGCAGCTGAGACAGCTTGGGGTTTCAAACGACGATTATTAGCTGCAGTTGTTAGCTGACGTAGTAGCGCAAAAACACACACACACACACACACACACACACAATAGGGACTATGGTCCGGGATTGTATGATATGACTAAAATAAACTAGATAATTTTCTTCTTCTTCTTCTTCTTACACCCAATCCATGTCCACGGGGGGTAGACAGAGATAGCTCACATCTCACAACCTTGGAGTGACTGAAGCAAACGAGACATCGGTTTGGGGGGCTTCTGGTTGTATTTGCCTGTTGCTATCCGCCTGCTTCATTTGTGTGCGAATATACTGGCTGTGTTGTCGTGCCACCATGCTACTCTGACCGTGTCTGTGTCTTCCAAATACCTCCGCTCGTTGCCAACGAACAGAACAGCCTTGTCTCTCCCTCTATTTCCCTCCGACTCTTTCTAGACCACCTTCTCCATTCGTCGAGCCCTACACCACATTTTAAGAACTGTGATATTGTGGCTAGGGTGCAATCAAACAAGATTTCGCCATGGCCTACGACTATTCAAGTCACGACAGTGAGAACCAAGAGATCCGACCTGCGTTTCACATTGGTCAACATGACTCAGCACGATCTGCAACTCTCTCCAATCTACAATATGGCCAGGTCTTGAACTCGGGCGTAAGTGCTGCTCATTTTGTGTCGCCGCACTAATCTCACGAAGCCGCAGTTCCGGTTCGTCACAACGCCCATCACCAACACTCGCTTTCATGAGCGCATAGTGAAGCTGGTCGATGAGAGCCTTGCGCAGGTCAACGGCCAGCAAACGACTGGGTCGCGGATAGATCCTATCGTGACCTCGTTGACTCCCGAGGACACTACCCTCTTTCCCGAGGTGTACACAGGCGGCTTTGTGGGCTACGCTAGTCCTTGGATCGACCTGTGCTCGCCAAACCATGTTATTGCCAGCATTTCAAGACAGGTGCTGAACCTCGAGGTGGATTATGCCAACTTCTGCGGTGTGCGCAGCATCATCGTGCCGGGCCCTAGGCAGGACTCCGCACAGGCTGGCAGCGGCCAAGGTATTGCGCAATATGCTAGGGCCATTCAGGAGGCTCTCTTGATCGGCACCCGTGTCAATCTCATTGTACACCTTCCCATGTATCGCGAACCCGGTCTGGAAGAGAAGGTCGCCCAACTGTCCATTTCCGATGAAGCCGGGGACAAATCACAGGCTTCTAAAGAAATCGATATCTTCACTACTTGGGACTCGTGGCATGTGATACGTACAGCATGCGACTACGATGCAAAACTTTTTGTTGGTAAGTGTTCCATCAATATATGCGATTCAGGACTCCCATGACTATCATATCAATGAGCCCATTTGCCCAATCTCTTTACTTCAAAGTAGAGCGTGTACAACTAACTCACCGACAGCCCTGAGAATACCCCGGGTACTGCCCGCGAAGGAATTGCAAACGAGATGGTTCTCCGAGCCACTACAATACCTAACATATAGTCCTTCGACATTTCAGACAAACAAGGCCGGCCATCCATCTCTCGGTCGGGCACACCAAGAGCTGATCCACGCATACATGCGTCTGAAGCACTCTCCCTACTTCCTCCTCTGCGACGCAGGGCCGGACCTCCAAGACGAGCCAGGCGCAGAACAGAAAATGGACACCTCATCAGCGTCTGAATTTCCTGCCCTGGGAGACGACCCAGCACAACCCGAAAAAGGCGAGCCTAAAATACAAGGTCACAATGCCTATCTGGCGTACTTCCGCCACCTCGAGAGACAACAGGAACCATACACGGAGCTCGAACTAAACACCCTGACGAACTTCCAGGACTGGCTGCAGTCCCCTCTGCAGCCGCTTTCCGACAACCTAGAAAGCGTAACCTACGAAGTCTTCGAAGGCGACCCGGTCAAGTACAACCAGTACGAGATCGCGATCGAAGAGGCGCTGAGAGAGTGGTCTGAGCTCAAGAAACCCACGTCCTCGCCCGACGGCGTGGTGATCGCAGTAGCAGGTTCGGGCCGCGGACCCCTCGTGACGCGAGCCCTGGAGGCGAGCAAGACGACTGGCGTGCCGGTGAAGGTGTGGGCGGTGGAGAAGAACCCGAACGCCTACGTGTACCTCCTCCGCCAGAACCAGACCGTCTGGGGCGGGCGGGTGACGGTCGTGAAGACGGACATGCGCGCCTGGAAAGGCCCCGTGGTGGTGGTCTCCGCGCCCGATGACGACGGCGCCGACGCGGACCAGCCCGTCGTGCACGGCAAGGTGGACATCCTCGTGTCGGAGCTGCTGGGGTCCTTCGGCGACAACGAGCTGTCGCCCGAGTGCCTGGACGGGATCCAGCACGTGCTGGCGCCGGGCCGCGGGATCTCGATCCCGAGCTCGTACACGGCGCACGTGAGCCCCATCTCGACGCCGCGCCTGTACGCCGACGTCCGCACCCGCGCGGAGCAAGGGAGCGGCGGCGGCGGCGGTGGCGGGGACCCGTGCAATGCGAACGCCTTCGACACGCCGTGGGTGGTCCGCCTGTTCGCGCTCGACTTCGTCGCGGCCCGCGGGGTGCCGGACCGCCCCCGGTTCCAGCAGGCGTGGGAGTTCGCGCACCCGCTCCCGCAGAGCGTCATGGACGATATCGCGGCGCGGCGGTCGGGCGGCGTGGTGGGCGGGGGCGGCGGTAGCATGGCCGGCGGGGTCGGCGCCAACGACCACAATGCCCGGCAGTGCCACCTCACCTTCGTCTGCCGGTCGCGGGGCGTGGTCCACGGGCTCGCGGGCTACTTCGAGGCCGTGCTGTACGCGTCGCAGGTCGAGGAGACCAAGGATGAGGAAGGGGGCAGGCCCATGGTGGAGCTGAGCACGCTGCCTGAGATGATCGATCGGAAGAGCAAGGACATGGTTTCGTGGTTTCCGATATTCTTTCCTCTGAACGTGAGTGGTGCAGAAGCAACTAAACTACAACATCACCTTTCCCACCCCACCTGTTTTCTTGTTCAAATTTGTAAAAAACGAGTAAGATTACTGAAGTATCGTTACTAACAACTTTACAGCAACCCCTCTACTTCCCCTCCGACTCGGAGCTTGAGGTGACCATGTGGCGGCAGACGGACGACGCCAAGGTGTGGTACGAGTGGATGGTGGAGGCGTTCCGGTGGGTATCGGAGACGGAGAGGATCAAGGTCGGGGGCTCGGACCTCTGCAGCAGTCGGAAGGTGGCGTGTTTGATGTGATGGGATATACCTATCGCCCACCATCCATATCACACACATACCTACTCACATATACACGCATACACATGCGCTGTGGTGAGATTATGACGACTGATGACTACCTACCTAGACATGGGGCATGTACGACATTTTGAACAAGAAAAAGGGGAAAGCGTGTTGGCACTTCGAGTTTGAGGTGGAAACTACGAAGGATAGCACTAGAATTTGGTCATAGGAGCTTGCTTGGATGGCGCTTGCTCGACTGCTGGTTGTTTGGAATGCCGGACGGGATTATCTATCAAAGGCGAAAGCGTATAGGTGGTCTATCTACCCTTTCCCCTGCGCCGTCGTGCCAGGTCTAGATAGAAATGAAGAATGGTTCAAGACACTTTTCCATTGGCCTTCTCTATTCATTTCCGTGTTGTTCGTTAAATGCTCAGGGTGCGTTTCCGACTCTGGCGAATAAAGCCGTGGAAATGGTTCCGATGATATAGTATCCATGTCGTTCGCCGGCTTATTCCCTCCTCTCGCGTAGTAATCTCATCAACAAGCAAGATCTTCGCAATCGTGCGTCCGCCCGCACACTTTTACCATTTCTCCTTTTTTGTGGTATAATCCGGGGTATCATCTACCAGCACCCTATACTCCCAGCTGGGCAGTGCACTTCCCTTGACAACCCTCTTCCCATTCTCTCACACTAATTCTTCCTGGCGAAAGTCATATTTCACCCGCATCATGTTCTTTTGCCGGTACGTTTTCGGTTAGGTAGTGAGTGATATTGACGTGATTCCGCCTACTACGCTACCCCTCCATCGCCACATCGCCCTTCTCATCCGCCCTCTTGATCCACAGGACGTTGTTGCAGCGGATGAGGATCTGGCCGAGGTCGCTCGTGAACTTCTGGTCGATGTACTCTTGGGCGTTGGTCAGCTGGATGTTGAAGTAGCCGTCGATGGACACCAGGCGGCCCTTGTACTCGGTCTCGCCCCACTTGAGCCGCACGACGATGTCCTTGTTGACGCTGCGCGGACTTTAGTTAGCATGTCTGTTATTTCCCGAGCCCGTCCATTCGCGTAGGGGTGGCTGTATTCTAGGGAATAGGCATAGGTAGGGACGGTGCGCATACAGGTCTTGCAGCATGGGCCGCGGGTTAACGGGCATGAACTGGTAGGAGGAATTAGCTGTGCTTCTTGGAGAGTGTTCGGCAATTGGGGTGAGGGTGGCTCTCACACTCATCGTGGGCGATTTTGTTGTCTCGTCGCGTTTGGTGAAAGGGGGAATGTCGTGTGTATGATGGTCGAGGCTGAGGATGCAGCGAAGACGTGGAAAAGATGGATTTCAAGGTTGGTTTCCGGTTTAGGCGTCTGATTGGCTACGGAGCTTACGTAGGTACCTTAGGTTCCGCCTTAGGTACCTACTGTACTGTACCTTGCTGTGGCTGCCCCACTATCACAGCTTCGTTAGGTAGTAGCTGCACCCTTGCTAAACTCCCCCGCGATTGCTGCATGCGCCTTTAACACCTTGATGGCCAACTTAGACTACCTAGGCACTTACTTAGGTAGGTTGATTTTTGATATTCTTGGTAAATCGTAGCATATTAATGCTTTCTCTTATTATTGAATGGTAGGCATTTCCCTAGAAGTAGATAAGGAATCACTTACCCTAGGCATCTACTACATATGAACGGATAGGCGGGGAACTCCAGCATAGAAGAACACTATTTCCCCCATCGTCGGCTCATTCATGTCTTTGCTAGATGAACCTTGGACTGTTTCCTATCAAGGGATATAGTGACTAGGACCGAGAAATTATGCTCTCTTGATGTCCCACTTTAGCTCCTTGATGCTAACCTCTTCATTGGCCTTCTCATCGTAATCAAACCACTCGCCTTCCTGCAACTCGATGCCTTCGAATTTAGTTCCGGACTCAGCGCCTTCGGCCAGCCATTCGCCCTGGTCATTTGAAATCAGCAATTATGAGCGGACATATAGAGGGTCATGAGAGGCCCTACCTCTGGCGAGAAAGACGTAAATTCTAGTCCCCTGCAGTCAAACTCGATGACCGTCTGTTGCTTAGGCGGCTCGCTCTGTTCATACGGCTTCGGCGCGATCTTGATGGAAGCAGAAGACTCCCTCTGGTGCCCGTGTTAGAACATGGTCACCATGAAACTAGGTAACAATACGTTACAGACCTTGCAATTCTTGCACTTCCACACAAAGTTTGCTTCACCCCTGCTGCCGCTCAACTCGTTCGTCTCCTGCGAAGAAGATTCTATAAACATGCCTGATGACACGGACGGGGTGCCGATATAGACCTACAAATCGACTAACAGAAACCGCTTTTGAGTGCGTCTCCCGACAGGAAGTGCATTGCACCGTGAAAGTATACCAGAACGGGCTCGCCTCGGTATCATTCGGCCGCAGGTTGGTCACGCTGTGGTTTTCGTGGGTTTCGTCAGTGGAGAGCCGTTTGTTATAATAAGGCTAGGGGAATAGCATACCCATTTAGCTCTGCCCTCAAGGTAAGCGCATACATTATGGCTTCGGGATGATGTTTAGAAGCTACCTCGGTATCAAACTCAGTTGCATGCTATGAGGAGTTAGCGATTTCCTCGTACCTTTGTACGTCTACCTACCTAGACTAGTACCTTAGGTATGCCTAGTCCAGGCTATCTTAGGCTCTGTCGTTACGCTGCCAGGTGTCAGAGTAGTCGAGTTGCCAGTTGCCTGCAAGTCTGCCACAACTGCAAGTGCGGGCCATCGTATCATTGTATCATCGGGGAGCTTTCTCGCGCATGACCAACCTTTAGACCAGCAACCAGCAACCAGCAAACCACAGCCCGCCCGTTAACGATCTACGACCTACAGCTCACCATGGTCAATTGACCGACATGACGAACCCCCGACCGATCAATTGGCCCTACTCGTACCCGTAGTCCCGACGACCGACGACATGACCGAGCGATGCAGGCCTTGTGGTCCCGTGCTGCTCAGGCGCAGTCCTCTTGTCGCTGTCGAATCTGTCTGCACTCAGCCAACGCCCTAACGCGACGGGCCACTACCGCCGCCCCGAGGCGGAAGATCACTGTCGCCGATGTCTTCACCGCCTGCTATACTACCATCTTGGGCACCGCCACTATCATCGACGCCCGCCGAAAAAAAGAGAGACGACGGGAGCTGGACGGAGCGCTGGACCGTGCCAGAGCTTCCCTGCATCAATTGGCTGTCGGGAGTCCCCAGAGCGCCCTGGACGGGGATCATGGTGCGCTGGATGGGGAGACGTCCACTACGAGCCAGCTAGTGCGGGACATAACCAGTCGGTCCGCGAGCGAGCCAGCCCGCCCGCTTCTAGAGGAGCTACAGTCTCTCTACGACATTGCGTACCAGCCTGTCGCCCGCCCATCATGGATATCAGACCAGTTTGACTGGAGCATTATTGAAGCCGCCGTGGCCGTCGAAGACCAAGACCCCAATACTGTTCTACTAGAGCCCCGGACTGCCGGCGACCTGGCCGAGACGACGGATACTGTGCTAGATCTTGTCGACGAGTTGCTCCGACGCACCGAGACGCATCCAAGTCGGCGGCCGCAAGACAAAACCGACATACCAGACCTCACCGGGGATGGCATTTTGGAGGAACTTGAGTATCTCAGGCAAGGATGCGACTTCCCTAGCTACAAGCCTCCACATACCGATCCAAGCTACAGCACGCACATACGAGCTCTCCTAAATGAGTCCATACGTCTCATTTTTGACCAAGCCCTCTCGTCGCGAGAAACAGTGGGGAGAATATGCTATAATCTGCTCACCGTCGGCGTACCCCCCACCATCCATACCTACAACACCCTCATCATCGGGTTCAACCGGATTCAACGCCAGGATCTCGCAGAAGCTGTCATTAATTCCTATCTATGCCGAACGAGTTGGCCTGCCACGGACCAGACTGTGATTTGTCTGCTCGCCCACTATCGGCGCCCTGGTGGGCAGGAAGGCATGCGAGATGCCGTCCAGAGGATCTGGGGAGGGAGAGTACATGGTCTACGCCTTGCCGCCCCGGACGGGGACCTACACGAAATACCTTTAACCGTGGAACGGAGACACCGCTTGCAGAGAGGTAAGGGCACTCTATTAGTAAATAGAAACGATGCTACTTTTGATCATCTCATTAGAGGCTGGCTATATCACGGCGAGATGGGCTTCGCATGTATGTCATTTGTGTCTTGTCTGCGGAATCGTTCATACATCCCGATTTACACACTGCAAGAGCTTCTTAGGGGTTGTCTGGCTACAGCTGACTTCGCTGCCGCGCGAAAACTGCTCGCGGGAATCATCCGAAATTTCACGAACTTCCAATGGTACCTTTCAAAAAGCATCAGGGGCCATTCAACAGTGGCAGTCCAGGAACTACTACGAAGTCTATGCCAAATCATCAACATTTGCTGGCTGCCTTTTGGCGAAATATTTGGTAGAACGTATCAGACATACGAATTGGCCGCAAAATCATTGAAAGCAATGATCAGCCGACTAGACGTGCAGTTGGAAATAAGGGAGACGGCGCGGCTACCCGCTCTTATATCTGACGCTCTGAGCTCTGACGAGTCGCTGTTGACCCGCCTCGAGCTCGCCATATCCAGTCTAGACACGGTCAAGTTAGTCGGACGGACTCCGGCTATATTTGAGGACGCCTACATCAGGATAGCTAGGGTTCTCTCCATCGACAGGAGATGTCGTGACCTCGAGGAGGGGACCCAGAATTTAATCGCCGCCTACAAAGGTGCTATTATCAGCATTAAGACTGGATATGATATTGATCTAAAATCTCGCTTGCTTTCTGGGCGAAATACTCGAGCTCAGCAGGACAAAGTCCACGCTCTGCGCCGTGCCATCAGTCAGTTAAACGTGCCCGGTGGCTCGTTAACGTCGGAGGAGGTCGCATCGCAGTTATTCCGGCGCATTCCAAATCAAGAATTAATCCGTCAGTTAGAGGAATACGGGAACTGGAAGAGACTGTCTATACCGGTCTTGGTGTCTTTTTTTGGCGACAACGCGGCCTCTCGACCGGGAATCGAATGCGAAGAGGACGAATTGAATCACCCATACGAACATTTAAACGATCAGTTTCGAGAGGCTACGGACTCTATCAGAGCACTCATTTTCACCCATCTAACGGCAAAAACACAGCGCCGAAATATGTCTCATTACCGTGGTTATTACAGTATACCCCTCCACATCCTCCGAAAGCATCTTAATAGAGAAATGAAATACTGCTTGCCTTTGGTTCTTCAAGATTCCGCCCAATATGGCCGGCTTACCACTACTTGCAACACGCCAGAGCCTCTATTACAGCCAGGACTGGAGGAACCCACCATTCAAGATCATTCCATACCGATTGAGGCGGACGGCTCGACTTCGGATATGAAAGATGATCCTTTTAAAGGCTGGGGAAAAGCACGCAGCCATCAAGAGTATGGGGACTTGTCGGTGCTTCGTGAAGAGGACCCACGTCTTCAACATACAGCACTAGGATAGCGTGCCGTACAGTATAAAGCTTGGGTCTCCATGATTATGGGGATCTGTGATTTTTGGATTCTACCAGGGCAGAATAAGGTAGAGTGTATCTTGTTCTATGATATGGATGCATGTAGACAGACATATACGATACAGTGTAACGCAATTATGATTTCAGAGTGCATGGCTAACTATGCGTCTGGCCATACTCGTCCCTTGCCAAGCATACCGGGCTATAGTTACGAGCAACAGAGAAGTGCTAATAGTAAGATTGTCGTCTGATATGAAAGGAATATGCCTCTGGAACGGAAGCGGGTGGATTCAATCCGGTGCAGCGACAAGGTTGACGATCTGCAGGGTCTCACCGTTACCTAGGTAGGTACCTCCGCGGGGAACGTGGAGAGGTGAGCAGAGCGTGACTCGACAAATCTGCACGTGCCCCACAAGCGGTGAATCAACGTTTGTTTGTCCAATTTGGGCGCCGGCTATCGGTCGTCGCTGGCGTCGTTGTTGCGACAGCCAATATCTAGGGCTCTCCCTTGTGACGCCGGATACTTGCCCTGAATGACACTAATTGACCAATCAGAGGGCCTCGCCGCCGGCACGACCTGCAAGGGCACGGTTCTGTTGGCTAAGGACTGATTATAGGTCGTCTTAACAAAAGCCTCAGGTCTATCTAAGCACAAGTACTGAAGCTTAAAAGGCGGGAGGGGCCCTCTGTAGGCACATGTCTGAGTGCAAACTGTTCTCTTTCTCTCCGGAATTGATTTAATCTTACCGTGTCGAGTCGGTTCGGCTGTGTACGCTTTGGTATTACACCTGGTGTACTTACTAGCAAACCCAGGCGAGCACCTGACCGAGTCCTTTCATTTCACTTACACCCAACCTTGCAGCGCAAACAGGGGTCTGGGTACTTTGTGTAGGTACCTGTGCTGTGCTCTTCCTCAACCACTGGGCACTTACATACAAACACCATCACCACCACCTTCAAACGTACCGGTTCTTTTCCCTTCTCTACGCTCCCTTCTAGTTAGGTAGGTGAACAGTAGCGGCATTAGCATCTGGGCCATAAGCATCCGGATCCTGGTCGATCTACTGCAGGTCTCCCTGTTCTCTATTCCCATTCGCCTCGTCCTTGATTTTCTCCACCACGGTCCTCTAAACGCCCCATATCTATTTATGATATCAGAGCTTCACAGAGGGAACCACCATGAATCCACTACTTTTCATGATCCCCTCATGCGCTTTAAGCAACGCTAACCTCTCTGCAGAGTTTGGAATTTCAAACAACGCACTACCCAATACAGTTTTCGGGTATTTAGCCCGCTACCTATCCATCCAACTACTCCAAAACCTAACTAACATTGACTTAGGGGTTGAGGACAATTGAGCTCTGCAAAGGGAGCTTACTAAGTAATCCTCTTTACTACAAAAGCCAGCCATTGTTCCTGCCGCTGGCGGCGCCCTGTCTGGTGGATTGAATCAGAGGCTACCTGCTCAACTTCTATTTAGCGGAGGAGTGGGCTGTGTGATATTCGCCTATTGGCCCTTATTGAAAGCTCGGCGTTTTCCCTGTTGATAAGATACCGAGGTCGTCACGGGTACAATATGAAGTTCGGTAGAAGGTAACTCCTCGCAAGACTACGAGTATATATATATACCTGGCATTATAATGCTTATGCAACATCACAGCCTCCCCCGAAACCAAGTCCCAGAGTGGGCCTCTGCCTATATCAACTACAAGGGCCTCAAGAAACTGATTAAGGCGGCGGCGGAGAGGACTAAAGTTGGGAAGGACGTGGATATAGCAGGTGTGCATCCCCCGTAGTACAAGGGTCTGGTAGATCCTGGAGTGTCCCCTGACCACAAACCACAGAGTTCCTCTTCGCTCTGGATCGTAACCTGGAAGACGTCGACTCCTTCTACAACAAAAAGTTTGCCGAGGCGCATCGCCGCCTTAAGCTTCTGCAGGACCGATATGGCCGGAGTCCGGACGTGGTGGTCGAGCTTGACGACCAAGAGTCCGAGGAGCTGATGAGCGCTCTACTCGAATTGAGGAACCAACTAAGAAACTTATCGTGGTTCGGTGAGATTAACCGGAGAGGATTTGTCAAGATCACCAAGAAGTTGGACAAAAAGATACCGCAAGCAACAACGAAGACGCAGGATCAGTACATTACCACTGTAGTGGACCCTAGGCCTTTCGCCAAAGACACCACTGTTGTGCGCCTCATCAACGAGATAAATAAGTGGCTGTCTATTCTTGGAGATGCCCAGAACTTCGACGATGCTAGGTCCGATAAATCGTCAAGGTCAGTCCGATCACTTGGGAGGATGACATCCAAGGCCTTGCCGAGTGTCCCACAGGCCGCGCTCGACGCCCTTGACACTGCGATCCGGCAAGATGACTTGGAGACGTTACAAAAGAGCTTATCGGAACACAACTTCGCGGCTTCTACACCAGCATCACAGGCGATGTTGCTTAATCTCCTTCAGCGTTCCATCTCATCCCGCTCGAAGGCCTGCATCGCTTATATACTCTCGCACCTCGAATCTCTCTACGAGCCCGATGACTTGAACGAGCGCAACTGTATTCATCGTTTGGTGATAAACATCGGACGCACCAAATCATTATCCGTGGCCGGCGACCTAGAACCAAATGCCACAGGTCTGCCCGTGCATTCTCCCTATAATAGTCATTATGTTACGCCGGCGCAACCTCCCAACAGCAACGGCAATGCTAGCTCCCTAACCAGCGATATGGCGACATTATCTCTACTGAGTAAAGATGACGAGAGTGTTCAGCTTCTTCTTTACATTCTCGAGTGTCTTCAGCCGAACCAGCGTTCTGCGTTATTAAGCAAAGATTCACAGGGTCGTGTCCCCCTCCACTACGCAGCGCAGTACGGATTTGTTGTATTATGCGAGATCATCATGGCAAAGATGCAGGAATGGGGACAGTTCGATGTCACGGACGGTATCGATGCGCCAAAATGGCAGGATAAGGAAGGGAATGCGCCTTTGCATCTCGCTGTCATGGGCGGCCACCCTCTTACTACGAAGTGTTTGCTGAAGGGAGAGAACTGGCAGGGCTCGGACCATATCCACAGAAAGCCCGTGTCGCAGTCCAGCGCCGTCTTAGCTATGGCCACCCGGGCAAATTTCGTGGGCATTGTCAAGATGCTCGTAGAGGCTGGTGTGGATATCAATTGGCAAGATGGCACTGGTGAAACCTCACTTCATATCGCTGCTCGTTTTGGCCACACTGAATGCGCTAGGATCCTGATAGATGGGTCGCCCGAACAGAAGGCGGACTTGGAGCTGACTGAAAAGTCCTTCGCTTGGAACGCTCTCCACATATCAGCTGTCGATGGCCATCTCCCGGTCGCTGAACTTCTTGTCAACGCCGGCATCAATGTTTCAAAGCCTGACTCATTTGGATGGACTGCAAAGGAACATGCAGCCTTGCGTGGCCATTTGGATGTTGCCAAACTCCTTGCTCCTTACACCACCCTTCCCCCGGCGTCTCCGAAAACCAGCGCCGTGGGTGATAGTGAGGCATCATCCGCTAACTCCTCGCCCCCGCCAGAAATTTCGTCGCTCGAGGATAGAAAGTCCAATGGAAACACTAGAATCACCGATCCTATTAAATCTTTCGGTCATAGATATCTGAGGGACGAATGTCTGGTCATGGTGAGCTTGGGCTCTATGGACATGCGGAAAGATGTTGAGCCCGTAAAGCTTGATCGGGTTCCATTGGCAGAAGCACATACCAATCAGTTAGACACAGCACTCTCCGTGGTCATCTCAGCACAGGGAGCTCACGGTCAGCCGACGACGATTGACTTACCAGTACATGACAATATCTCAACGGAGCCGATTCTGTTCTACACTTCAGACGCGTCCGAGGTAAAGATGCTCTTCGACATCGTCCCAACCTATTCTGGAAACGAAAAACACAAGATAGGCCGAGCCGTTGCTCTGTTGTCGTCCGTCCGCCCCAACGTCGGGTCGAGTCGAATGAACCTACAGGGCGATGTCTGTGTGCCTATCATGGGCTCTAACCTTGAAGTTATTGGCGCGGTCAATTTCAACTTCCTCGTCATCACACCATTTACGCATCCTAATATGGAGATCAACTCTCAACAAACATACTGGAAGAAGCTCGCCCCGACTATGGTCATCGGTCATCGTGGGTTAGGCAAGAACTTTATAGCCAACAAGTCGCTACAGCTAGGGGAGAACACAGTCTCGTCCTTCATTGCTGCCGCGAACCTGGGAGCAAACTATGTGGAATTCGATGTCCAACTGACTAAGGACCACGTTCCCGTCATATATCACGATTTCCTGGTGAGCGAGACGGGTATTGATGCACCAGTCCACACGCTCACTCTCGAGCAATTCCTTCACATCAACAACGGAACAAACAGCCGCTCACGAAGGAAATCGGTCGAGAAACGGCAGCCAGACACCAATAGAGTCTCCAACGGGCAAGGTGGACCGAAGCAGAGGTCGCTCTCGGTCGACCTCTCCAACCAGAGCAATGACACGTCTCTCGAGGAGCGGATGAAGTACACGTTAAACTACAAGAAGGCGGGATACAAGGCCAACACGCGGGGCAACTTTGTGCAGGCGCCGTTCGCGACGCTCGAGGAACTGTTCCAGAAGGTCCCGGAGAGCGTGGGGTTCAACATCGAGATGAAGTACCCGATGCTGCTGGAGAGCGAGCAACACTACATGGACACGTATGCGATCGAGCTCAACTCGTTCTGCGACACGGTGCTGGCCAAGGTGTACGAGCTGGCGCGGGGGCGGCACATCATCTTCAGCAGCTTCAACCCGGACATCTGCCTGTGCCTCAACTTCAAGCAGCCGAGCATCCCCATCATGTTCCTCACGGACGCGGGCACCGAGCCCGTCAGCGACATCCGCGCCAGCAGCCTGCAGGAGGCCGTCCGCTTCGCCAGCCGCTGGAACCTGCTCGGCATCGTGAGCAACGCCACGCCATTCGTGCACTGCCCGCGCCTCGTCAAGGTCGTCAAGCAGTCGGGTCTGGTGTGCGTTAGTTATGGAGTGCAGAACAACGACCCGGAACTAGTTCAGGTACGTCAAATCACATCGGGGTGATTCTCACTTCCCTCCCCCTTCCCCTACAAGTATTTATTCCATGTATTTGTGCTAACTAGATGTCTAGGTCCAAGTAAACGAGGGCATAGACGCGGTGATTGTCGATAGCGTCCTGGCGATTCGCCAAGGACTGACGAAAGAGAGTTAGAAACGGGGGCGGCGGTATTCCTTCACGACATCACGGAACTAGAGCATCAGTAGAAGGAATAGATGGATTGCATGACATATCCAGAGCTTCGAGGGTTTTTTTCTTCACAGAACTCGTTGCTCTTCGTTAATGTTGCCCGTGGAGGGTTCGCATAGATATTTATAAGTCTGCGCTAGTTACTTTCTAATCAATACCTCCGAGCGTCTATCTAGCTAGATTAAACCTCTTTATGAGATAGAGGAATCCCTCTATGCCTACCTACCTAAGCTACGAATGAAAGAAAATGTTGTCTTATATTTTAGATCTAGGAGAATGCCGCTGCCGATGACAATGGGAGATGTGCTTGCTTGTACCTACCTATATAAGGAAGGCCAACCTTGAAGCTATAAGATACCTAAGACCCCTGCACTTCCGGAAATCGGTAATTCGTCGCAGCCGATTGCTGGGCCGGTGTGGCTTTCGATGAGGTGACAGCCAGGTGTGAAGTGGAGCCTGGCGATAGTTAGGCGGCGAATAGACGCAACAGCAGGCTGCACATGTACATGTGCTGCTAGTACATATACTGCCCAGTGGTACTTGGGTACTTGACGAACTGCCCAGGTGGCTACTACCAGGTAGGTACTCCGTACCTACACTTGCCATCATCCATCCATGTCACCGCGCGGGAGATAGATGTGGCTGCTGCTGCTGCTGCCACCAATTTCTTCTTCTCAGCGCACACTCTCTCTCTTCTTGCCTTCCTTTCTTCTGGTCGGTAGGTACCTGTATCCGTGTATGACACGGCCTTTATTTAATCCCGTGAAACTAATAAAACTACCGTACCTGCACCTGGTTCCGGGGACCGTCCCGTCCCATCCACAACATCGCCATCTTTTGTCGCCGCATCCGCCAATCGAGCTCTACCGTCATCGGACGAACCGCAACCTACCGTGGCCGCCCTGGCTGGCCCTGCAGGGCTTGACCCGTCTTGAAATCGAGCCACTGCGTCTCGTCCGAAGCTGCAATGGCGCTGCAGACGCCCGCCTTCGCGAGTGTTGCCGCCACCGTGTCGGAGCTGTGGCCGTCCATCGCGAACACACTCGCTATCCCCTTCCGTGCACCGTCCCCGTGCAATCCGCGACAGCCGACCTCTCACTCTCGTCCCCGCTCCCAGCATGTAGATACTCCTCAAGAGACCACGACGACCCCAACGTCGAGACCTGCCTGGTCTGTGACTACTGCGAGACTTGAGCTACCTGAGTTCTTGCGAGACGCTCGCCACGACGCAGCTTTCGCACCTGCTCTGCCCTCGCGACAAGCAATCCCGACTCCCTTCGATATGCGTACCTCTATATCCACTATGCCGCGCGCTGCCTTGCTGGCGTCGAACCCCGTCGTCCTCCGCCTGTACCCTCGTCACCTGCTCTTCCGGTCCATGTCTACCTCGCCCGCTAGCCTGCGTAGAGCCCCGAGCGCATTCGTTGGGATATCATCTTCCTTGCAACGACGATCCTTCCAGTCCGGTGGGTTGTCGAGGAACCTTCTCGCGCACATGGAAGAGGCTGCCAACAGGAATCCTACCAGCGCCACCGCCCAAAATGCTTTCTACCAGGGTCTCCTAAAGGCAAACATGCCTGCCATTATCATCGAGCGATACCAGTCCGGACGTTTCGCCAGTAACCCCGCCGCCACTGATGCATACCAAAAGGCCCTTAGCATGTTAGCACCCATGACTGGCCAGGGAGGTGATGTCGGGAATATCAACGACACTGTCAGGAACCTTCCCGGAAACCTCACCCCGACCCAGATTCAAGCTGTCACGCAGGCCCTCGCTGCTCGTTCCCGCGGAGGTAATCTAGCCGTGGCTAAAAATCAGGACCAAGCTACCGGCAGCAAGAACGGCCCGCTGCATGTTGTCGTCGATGAGTCCGTCGGTAGTACAGTCTTCAAATGGGTTAAATTTTTCCTCTGGTTCGGTCTCATCGCTTATCTCTCCCTCGTTGTGATCACAATGGTCATCGATGGAATGAGTCTCTTGAAGCGACCTGGTGGCAAGGTGGACAGCGAGGTCAAGGCGGAACAACAAAGGGCTCGTTTCTCTGACGTTCACGGTGCCGATGAGGCCAAGGAAGAGCTACAGGATATGGTCGAATTCTTGCGTAACCCTGAGAGGTTTTCCCAGCTCGGAGGCAAACTGCCCAAGGGTATCCTCTTGGTTGGTCCTCCCGGTACAGGTAAGACTCTCCTTGCAAGGGCTGTCGCTGGTGAGGCGGGTGTCCCGTTCTTCTACATGTCTGGTAGTGAGTTCGACGAAGTCTACGTCGGTGTCGGTGCCAAGCGTGTTCGAGAGCTCTTTGCTGCTGCGAAGTCTAAGTCGCCTGCCATTGTCTTCATCGATGAACTCGACGCCATAGGAGGTCGTAGGAATGCTCGTGATGCTGCTTATGTCAAGCAGACGTTGAATCAGTTACTTACCGAGCTGGATGGTTTTGATCAAAGTGCCAATGTCATCATTATCGGTGCCACGAATTTCCCGGAGCTACTCGACAAGGCCCTTACTCGTCCAGGTCGTTTTGATCGACATGTTACGGTTGACCTTCCCGATGTCCGCGGTCGTCTCGCTATCCTCCAGCACCATGCAAAGAAGATCAAGGCTGAAAAGGATGTTGATTTAAAGGCGATTGCTCAAACTACGTCTGGGCTGTCCGGTGCTGAGCTCGAGAACATTGTCAACCAAGCTGCTGTTCATGCCAGTAAAAACAAGGCCAAGTTGGTTGGAAAGTTGGACTTTGACTGGGCGAAAGACAAGGTCATCATCGGTGCCGAGCGCAAGAGTATGGTAATCAGCGCCAAGGAGAAGGAGATGACGGCTTATCACGAGGCTGGCCATGCCCTCGTCAATATATTGACCAAGGGATCCAGTTCGACGTTGTACAAGGTGACTATCCTGCCTCGTGGCCGAACGCTGGGTCACACTGCTTCGCTACCCGAGATGGACAAGTATTCCTATACTGTGGACAACTTCCTAGCTAAAATTGATGTCGCTTTGGGAGGCAAGCTTGCAGAAGAAATTGTGTACGGCCCGAGCAAAGTCACCAGTGGCGCGTCATCGGTATGTCCTTTACCGCTTCCCCTGATTCATATGCGGTGCTAACTCTCTTATTCAGGATCTTCAGGTTGCGACACAAGTTGCCTTCAATATGGTTGCCTCTCTAGGCATGTCCACGAAACTGGGAAATATGGAATACGGCAGTCGATATGAGACTCTTAGCAGCGAGACAAAAGCTTTGGTGGAGTCTGAGGTCCAACGAACCGTAAACGAAGCCTATGAGCGCGCACGAAAGCTGCTGACTACTCACCGTAAGGAGCTCGACTTGTTAGCCAAAGCTCTGGTCGATTACGAGACTTTGAACAAGGAAGAGGTTGAAAAAGTCATAAAGGGTGAAACATTACCGGATCGGCTCATCGTTCCCAAAGGTCCCATGACAATCCCAGCCTCGGCCAAGGCCCCTTCTCCCGAGGGACCCGTGCAACCTGTGCCCGGCTCAGAACCGCCTTCGCCGCCACCCCCGCCCCCGCCTGCCGTTGCAACTTCCCAGAAATAGACCCGGCGCAAGTTCACTCATTGATAGTTGATCATGATGATTTCATGTTTCCATTACGTGGGAACATCTATTTATCACCCTCTACTCTAAACATGCATAAATACATAACCTTCCAGGTTTTCGTTTGCCGTAGCAAATATCATAAGATAAGATGAGCGCGAGAAACATTTGAAGGTATAGCGATGAATGGGTTGGCAAGCACGCTTTCTTCAGTGCTACTATTTACCCAGGTATCTATCATGCGAGACCCCGGGAACACAGGTTGGGTTGGATTCGAAGTGGAGGTTTGTCCGCCGTCTAGCCCCGACCTAGCTGAGCCGAGGACGAGGATTCGGCGACCGGGTAACTGTGGGTGGGTTGCTGTGTATGTAGTATCGAATCGGATCGGACTATTCAGCGTCTAAATTGTATCAAAAGTTATAACGTTTTTTCTCCTTTGTTTTACATGAATGACAATAAGCATTGGTAGAGAATAAATGTGTGTTTGGATTGAATTACGGATTTGTGTGTGGGGTTGGGGGTATGTGATTTGACAGTCGTTGATATCCGGTGTTCGAGTGAAGATTTATGTGTGTGCCCTGTCTAAGCCGTTAGCCTCTCGTTTTGTTTGAGGAGCGTAGCAATGGTGCTTTTCAATATTGATGTCAGTGATAGTCCCTGAAACGAAGATGATGGTTAAATTGTTTTATACGGGTTGTTGTATATATAAATTATGTGTGGTTTAAGCACTTTAGACTAGGTATCTAGGGCGTTCGAGATCCCTTGTCCTCCCCTTTTTCATAGACACCGACCACTCGGTTTGCCAACATCGCCACCACATAAACTCACTCCACCATTTAGCAGGGGGATGTGGGAAACGTCTGGGCCTTACATGAGAAGGGACTTTGTTCTAGGTGCCGATAAGCTCAAGCTGAAGGACTCAACTTGTGAGTACTCTACGTGGCGTACGAAGTACGGCTGCCGCCTCTGCCAGAAGCAGATTGGCCGGCTCGGCCATTTCGGGGAGACTGGCTCGAAAACAGTAGGAGGATAGATATAGGGGAACCGCCAGGGTACAACTGAACTTCAATTATCTGGCTCGTGCTTGGACCGTATTCCAGTCTCGTAGGTTGAAAGGAAGCAGAACTTGTCGTTCGTGCCAAGCCATCTTCAACCCCAAATATCGGAAAACTCCCCCCTTCTTAGCTAGAATCAAAACCAGAGTGGTTCCGGTGCTCCTAGAAGGGTACATTGTTAATAGGATATATTCATACACCATGTCGAAACAACGAGATATTATCGGCATCGCCTTTATCACGCCAACACTAACCTTCTAATACTAACCATCCTATTTCTAATATAATCCAATTTAACATTATTACTTCTAATACAACCATCCAGCTTGGGGCTAAGCCAACCCTGAAATCAATAAATTGTTTTTGTCCGTGTTCAACTATTTGTTTAAAGGAATCGGATCTGGATAAAATGGCCGACCACCGCGGACCCCTATGATGTTTTGAGGAGCCTCTAGACCATGTCCATTTTGCTTGACAACTATAGGCTTGGTAAGTTGTTTTGCCGCAACGAGATCTTCGCTCAAGACCACTTAGGTATACCAAAAATATAATCATCAGCTTGTCCAGAGAGGGATAGAGACGAGTTGGATGAATCGGTACTTGATACAAAAATTTGTGTACGCCACCAGTTCCACTCCTCCAGAGTCGGTATTACAGGACAGAATTGCAGCATTATCCTGGTACACTACCAAAAGTAGAGCGTTGTCAAGGTGGGTGCCCTGATGTTGGCAGTTGCTTACACGCATAATTATGGCTAAGACCGTAACAGTCGGGCCAGTCCATTTGTGCCATCATCGCCTGCCGTCTTGTCACGGCCTCGTCCGTAAGCGTATATATAAGTAGCTGCAGACGTTAAGGTACCCACATTGACAACGTTCTACTTTTAGTAGTGTTGTGGTATAGTGCTGCAGTTCTGTTCTACTCTGCGAAGGAGGACCTTTCAGGATCCGGCCCCGGGGGGGGGTTGTTGTTCGGGTGTTGTAGTTGCTGTTGTGGTAGTAGTAGCAGTGGTTGCTGTTGCTGATAGTTTGTATTATTCGCCCAACTTCATTGCTTTGGTGACGCCATATCCTTGAGGCTGCTTGCTTGTAAAGGCCGTTTTACAGCATGTCCCCGTCACAAGCTTGATTAGGAGTAAAAATAAAGATAAGGCCGTAGTGGAAAGCTTAAAAGGTCGGGTAATGCCAACTGTTTGTGAATAATCCCTGCTTAAATATATAAGGTCCGATGGTTTAAACGGTTAATAGTCCAGGATTAACAGTAACATCGGACCAAGGAAGTTGTTTACTGTTTATAATTGTATTGTCATTATGTAATAAGATTGTTATAATGTATTATGTGTTAATTATTAATGGATGTGTATTATTCTAGTCCTCTTACCTTACTACGTTATATCTTCTCTTTTATATTTTGGAAAACAACTAAGCTGCAGCCGTGTAACAAGTGTGTGTGTTGCAGATGCAACATCAAAGCGCTATTAGTGTAGTTACCTGATTCTAAGGTCAGCCATGCTATGTAACATTTACACGATTAACATGGCCGGCCTACCGCAAGTTTTCGTTCATACCTGTACCCAACATTTTTGCCGGATCACTTTGTTAGGGACAATGTCTGTACACATTCTTTTGTTCTTCATCTCCTGGCGATATCTTCTATGCCGCACACTTCTCGCAACCAACACAATGGCAGCAAACCTAGACACAGCCTTATTGGGCACCCTCGAGCATGAAATCGACAGCCTCGTGGCCCATCTCTTCCATCTTGCCCAGAACAAAAGTCTCTTCTCCTGTAAGGCCCACCCGCTGCCCATATCCCCCTGCCAAATGATGGGGTGAACTTCTGTGATAGAAATAGTGGTAAACCAGGTAGTCAAGATTCAAGGTCTGTGAAAAGGGGAAGACAGTGAAAATTCGTATGACAACAGTCAACAAACGGAGTCCACAGGGACATAACATTCGGCCCCTGGCTCATTAACAACCATTGTTTTGCTGTCCTTGAATTTAGGAAAAGTGGCGTCATCAACAACAATAAATTTAGACAAGCCGCCCGCATGGTCACTCGACCCTCTGCCTCTCAGCATATCCAAGCTGCAGCCATTGTTCGTGCCAGCAACTATTGACCGACTCTAGAGGAGTGGAACCGGTGGCGTACACAAGAAGTACTGTATTAAGTACCGATTCATCCAACTCATCTCTATCCCTCTTCGGACAAGTTAATGGTTATATTTTTGGTATATCTCGACCTAGAACTCCTCATGAAGATCGGTAGGGATTGTGATAATCAGAGCCAAAACAATGGCATTAAGGAATTTAACAAACCTGGTTGTTTTGACTTGGGAAGACGCATAGGGAAGTATTACTGCATGGAAACCCATACCAAGATCGGAAAGTGGTCTTGAGCGAAGATCTCATTGCGGCAAAACAACTTACCAAGCCTATTATTTTCAAAGAAAATGACATGGTACAGAGACTCCTTAAAACAAACATCATAGGAGTCCGCGGCAGTCGGCCATTTTGTCCAGATCCGATTCCTTTGACAAGTAGTCGAACGCCTAGAAGTCGGACAAAAACCATCCATTGATTGCGGGATCGACCTGGCTCAAAGTTGGATTATACTGAAAATAATATGGTTGGTATTAGGGTGCCTATGTTGGCGTGATAACAGCGAAGGCGAAATTTACTGTCACGGAACAGAACTGCAGCACTAATACCACGACACTATCAAAAGATAGAACGTTGTCAAGTCGGAGACTTGACTGTCTGCAGTTGCTTATATACGTACCGTAACATTTACAACGCTCGGTTCCACGTAGAAATTATCCTTTATCTTATACCAAAGCGCTTTACAAGCTGGATCCTTTCCTCAAGGACACCGGTGACGGCTATATGAACCATGAAGATCTCGCCTCGGATGACGTTTTGCTACTGGCACTGCTGTTGTAGTTGCTGTTGTAGTAGTGGTTGTGTTGTTCTCTTTGGCCCCAGAATCGTTCAACTTGGTCGCTTTAGTGGCTCGATCGTCGCCACACCCTTGATGCCGCTTGAGAACGCCGTTTAACACAATTCATACTTATAATTAGAAAATGGGAGTATGGGTTTGGTTAGGTAGATAGTCGAAAAAGAGAGAGGTGTGGAATTCTGAATGTTTTGTTTAACAACTCAATATATGAAAACCAACGAAGCTATTCAACACAATTTATAAAAATAAACCCTGGACGGATGGGATGGTGTAGCTAACAGTTGATCATAAGTTAGTCAAACACCATTTTTGCACAGGTGTCGACGTATGGCATTTTTACTGATATCCACACCTAAGGGTAATGTGTGTGGCATCTTCGACTGCAACAATTCGAACAACGTAGCAGTGAAACGATAAGGGTTGCCTTCTCATGAACGTCAAACTCTTGAACAATACCTCGTGATAATTTCTAGCGCGCGTAGTCGTCATGCGTGCATTTGCAGTCCACTGGCGGAGGTTATGACAACACGATTGATCGACCTGGTGGTCTAGGCGCCAATCTAGGCACTAACGCCCTAAGAACCATCGTTAATGTGGCCGATCTCTGCAATAAAATAAATATCTTGGATAAGGATCTAACTCTCACTTAGACTAACGTTATTGTTAGTGCCCACCACTATCATCAACATCAACAACGGCGGCGGCGGTCGTCGTCGTCGTTATCGTTAGGGTGGGGCCGAGGCGCCGGCCTGACCTTTAAGCTCATTGATCGTCTTACGTCCTCGTTTCTTCCGGCAAGCCAGCAGCCGAGTGTAGACATTTCACTCCGCCTGTTGCTACCCCTACTCCCCAACCAGAGCCCACTCCTCCCTCAGATACAGCAGAAACGACTCAACCCGATGACAAGATTAGCGAGAACGAAGTTCGCCAAATCGACCTGACATCATTGCGACTCGCCACACGTCATAACGAACAATCCTCATATTATTGTCTACAGTGAGGTGTCACTCAGGAAAAATCTGACCGTCTTTTCGCCGAATACCTCAAGCTTAATGACGAACAGCGGGGCATCATCATGCGAAATGCCAAACAATCCCATCATGGAACCATAGTTGTGTGTGGCTGTCCAGGTGAGTATGTACCGTACTTGGCGCGGGATGTCATGACGGCTCCCAAGTCTGCCTGTTTGATTGAAACCAGTCATGCGAGTCCGAACCAAATCAACGATAACCAAGTCGTCTTCATTGCCTTGCATACCGCGAGCTGTACGAACATTGACCAATTCGCGCCGAATTTCTGCGGATGACAAGCGATCAATTTTGCGTTTGATGATTTCAACTTGTGCTCCGTAGGGGGTGACAATGCTGAGCGCCTTCGGCTTGCCCGGGAGGGCTAGGAATTAAGCATAAAGACATTATTAAAACCTATATTAATATAAAGGTTTAGCTTGTTCGAGATAATCAATCAATATAAATATCTGGAGAAAAAAATGTTGGCAGTAATAAAACACATATACCATTACATGTTTATCTAAGAAGGATAGTAACTGGCAAAACAAGTTTATGTCTGCGATATAAGCATGCAACATAACGTTATAAGCAAGCAATAGGTGTGTATGTAGAATAATTACCCCAATTAATCAAGCCATCTTACAACCAAACCTTATCACATCATAGTCTCTCTCTCATCTGTCTCATTTCATTCATCCCATTCATTCAATTCGCTCTATCCATCCTATTCCTATACCAAAACCCCAATCCCAACCCTAATCCCAACCAAACAAGCAATCACGTCATGCTATTGCCCGGGTTTTCCAACTCCTCCCTTACAGGGACGCCTCCAATGCCCTTCTCGCCGGGGATGTTTGTGCTCCCTCCCTCGACGCCGACGCTCCCCGGCAGCGCCGAGTCCGACGCCACGGGGGCTTCGCCGGGGGCGTGACCTTCCTTGTGTGCGGGGGCGTTGGGGGCGCCTAGGCCTTGGGCTTTATTATGTACACACGTTAGTCATACCTAGGTAGGTATTGTTACAGTGGGAGCGGTTGGTTACAGGGACGAGGGGGCGGGGATATGCGAGTTGTGGAAGTAGGTTTCGTTATTGGGGCTGGGTTGCTCACGAGTAGAAGGGTGGATGGATGGATGGCCGAGGGAACAGGGGTGTAGATGGAGATATTGAAATATGAGAGTGAGATATCATAGCATATAGCACAAAAACATACCCTCTGCTTGCTTCTTCAGAAACTTGTCGCTCGCGGCGTTGTTTTGGCCTGGGGTCTTAGAGCCGGTCATTTTGGCCGTATATTTTCGTGTCTTATACGATTATATGATATAAGTTGACTTAATTAGGTAGGTAGATGAGAATGTCTCTTCTCTCGTCGCTTTTATTGTTGTTGTAGCTGTAGTTGAATGTACAGATAGCAATCAATCAATCGAAACAGCTCCAAATCTCAGACGGTAGTCGTTTATAAATAATAATACCTAGGCCTACGTAAAAGTGATTGACAGCACTTACGTCAGTGAGGCTCGGACAGGGTTGGTAGTTGATGTCATGCTGGGTCTGGACTCCGGAGTTCTGTCCGGGGGGTGGGGGTCTGGATGCACCGATCCCTTCCATAATCGGCCTATACAACTTTGCGACCAACGGTTCTAAGAATACAGCAGCGTATTTAAATATTCCGTAGATAAGCATACTCTAAGCAGAAGATTGAGTTCACTCATCACCATTTCAAAGCCAGGAACGTGGGCATCTTCTCATGCATCCAGAGTAACAGCAAGACGAGTCCGCAACACGTAATCCACATCACGGATCAAGCAAGCAAGATCCCAAATTCGGGTCTCGAGTTGCGGATCCTATTACGACTTTGAAATAGCAATTTTATACACCAGCCACCAAGCTAACCGCAATCATTAGATTGATTGATAGCCAGATGAAATATGCTCTCTTCCCGACGACTACTGTAAAGCGGTCGCCCGTACGAAGTGAATCTAGACTAGGTACTTAAGGTAGTCTATGTTCCCATAACGCCCAAATGAAATCAGGCGAGAACAAACGTAAGCAGCTAGCAAGCTTAAATGCGAATATTTACACCGAAAAGCCTAGACTATGCCGTGTCGCATAGTCGGCTGATTCCAGCACGGGCCAGCTCGTAAATACCAGCCAGCCAGCCGCTGTGCGCGTTGCAGTATACAACGCACGATAGATAAGACAGATCATGATAATAGTATGAAGTAATCAAAAAGCCTCCTAAATCCCCATTTTTTCGTTTTTGTCCCCTCCCTCATGAGTAGATAGTCGAGTGCGCCGTTACGGAGCAACAACTGTATATACGCTTCAAATGATAGATGAGGATGCAGTGCTGTCACCTGCTTCTCCCCTTTGACGCCGACAAGACTCCTGAAAGAGAAGAGAAGAAAAAAAAAAGGGAAAAATGGCCGATGGTTACAAAGGGGTATCAAATCAAAAACTGAGCCGGAAGGCGAAAAAGCTGCGCTTCAGATCTGTCCAATCCGGCCGGTTTAGTCATAAGTGGTGCCTCACTCGTCATCATAAGATAGTCCCGTCCCACAAACACCACCACCACTACCAGAGAATACATACCGTACCAATAAAACAAAAAAGCCCGACGCCTAGAAACATGAAGAGTAAAATACATCGATTGTACGATATTTGTGTGAACAGTTGTGGATTAGCATTCATCACATATTGGACTCCCCAGGGTACAGGCCGAAGACATCGTTGGGGAAGTAGTCCCCGAACCAGCTCATCATCTCGGTGTGTTCGAAGCTCGTGAGATGCTGTCCGATGTCCGTCTCGTTGTCGTACGTGAGGAGATGTAAGTCCGACCCCGGGGCACCTGCGTAGGAATAACCGCTAGCAGCGAGCCCACTGCCGCTCGACGCGAAAGTGGACGGGCCGCCATCGCCAGCGTAGCTGAGCGTTACCAACGACGTAGGATGACTGAATGCCTGGCTTTGCGAACTAGACGGTGAAGCTCCCGATAGGTAGCCCGGCTGGTCGTAGCCAGAGGTTGACTGCGCATTTGACGTGTACGGTACGGCGGGGACGTTGGCAGGTCCTTGTGAGTTGACCGAGTTGATTGGCAGTTTGTTGTCCTGGTTCTGGGTCATCTTGGTTGTGTCGTCCTGATTAAGGCTCTCGTATCGTAGATGGGAATGATTGCGAGCTGTGGGAGGCGGAACACGCACCGAATCTCGTAGAGCTGACGTGGTCGGCTGTGGATAAGCAGGCGGAAACATGGACGTTTCGGGGAGACTCTGGCGAATAGGATCATAGATCATGTTGCCAGGTGGTGTGGGCGCTGTGGTGGGGGCCGAATTGTGCTGCTGGGGTTGCAACATTTGCTGCTGCGGCGGCTGTTGTTGGCCCGGTCCCATTCCAGTGTTCACGGGGTTCTGGAAGAACAGAGTGAGGCTGGAGTTGGGCGAATTGGTCGTGCCTGTGAGAGACCATGCGAGAGGCGGACCACTTTCAGGCATGGGAGAGCTTGGGAATTCAAAATTCTTGGCAAACCTTTGGGTAAGACTGTCCTGTTTCATCCGCTTGGTACTCTCATATTCTTCTGTGGTAAACGTCTCGCAGTCCCATTCCCCGTGAGATTTCTGGTCGAGGACGTTGAGAATGTAACGGACCCCGCCCCAATATGCGTGCATCTGCTTGAGGGCTTTGTAACATAGTTGGTAATTCTGGAGCGCCGCTGATGCTAGGAGTAAATGCTTCGACGATGCATTGTTCTGGTCTGTTATTTTGGGTGCTTGGGTTTTCTGCCCCGGCGATGGCGATGGATTTCTTGAGTCGGGTTGAGATGAGTTGGCCTTTGACTCGAGAAGAAAGGCGCATGCTGCAATGTATATCGGCTGAGATGTAAAAGGGTTACCGATAAAGCATCTAGGGTCGAGCAGTTCAGCGAAGGCAAGAATATCGGCGATGGTCTTGGCGCTCGACATAGATAGTTCTCGGCTATGGGCTTTTAACTGATGCTTGCGGTCAATTGTTCCTTGCGATGTGAGCAGCGTCGGCTGATGAAGTACGATGATCAATGCATGGAACCAAAAGTGAAGCAATATGAAAGTTGTGCCGTTTCCCCTCTTTACATGCGTCTGGAAATTGTTAGCATCGAATCGAAGACGTGAATCCATCCTCTGATGGAGTTTCGTCAATTCGTTTTCCATCAAAACAAGTCTGTGAAGCTTGTCCTTGGTTAAGTCTTTTGGTTGTTTTATGTTGTTTAGAACATCTGATACCCGGCCATATAGATGAATTATATGAAGGAGGGCAGCATATGGATTAGGCCACCCGGACGATGGGGTAAGGGATGCTTTTGGGAGACTTAGGTCGAAGTCATCGTCTCTGAGAGTCACGGGCCGCCCAGTGCCAGACGAAATAGCTCGGTCGAGGAAGAAGACAGCCCAGAAAGTATCGATGCGTTCTTGCTCGATTTCCTTTTGCTCGCTGGGGCTCAATTTGGGCTCATCGCCGTCCTGATGGCTCCCCTCGGCGAAGGGCTCGGGTTGCCTTTCATGCCAGCGTGCGTACCAATTTTCCTCGATGCCTTGGTATTTGACGCCGTCTTCCCTCGGAAGACCCAGGTCCACGGCCATGCGGATGGCAATACCGAGATACATCCAGAGTGCACTGTCCTGATCCGCACCGAACCCGTCATACGCCATTAGTAAGCATGCTTGGACGGCGGCAACTGATGGGCAGGCAAATGTGTCGACGGTGGCGGCTTTCGCACGCTGGGCATAAGCTTGACCATGTTCGGACTTAGCAAGCTTTCCGTCGTTCCACTTTTGGAACAAGCTAATATCGGAGAACCGTGCGGCCAGAGCGCAGACAGCGTCTACTAGGATAGGCTCAACTCGCTTCTCCTTAACAAGAAGGGGGAATTTCTGGCGGCGCAGGAAGGGATAATTACTACCAAGGCGGAGGAAGAAGGTCTCGACGAGGTTGAGAATTAACGGGTGTACGGGATTGGGGTCGTTGATGTCATAAAAAGGGATATCTTCGATGTTGCCGAGGTCGATGTCCGGCACTGAAGTCGACAGCAGGCCGGCCTGAACAGAGCCGGTGCTGGGTGACGTAGCAGACATGGAGCTGCGTCGCCTGCCACGTACCTTGACGACCATTTGCTTGAAGCCTGGCACGATGGCGGTGGGGCCGAAATAGCGAAAGTAAGGGACTCGTTGGCCGCTCTCGCCGTGATGTAGTACCGGGGACCGGCTGTTGGGACTGCGGCTATCGCTGGTCGAGAAGGACGACTGGCGAGGGTTCGTCGTCGTCTGCGGTCCCGCAGCCTCGCGCCGCGGCGTCGACTGCGACTTTTGGGAATGGACGTCCTCCCAGTCCATAGACTCCGACTTTAAAGGCATGGCGGGGGTGGCGTAGTCTTGCGGCGTGTCAGACGTGCGACTCGAGACGATTGACGCTCCGTCGGCGTTCTCGGATTGCTTGCTCCCGTTGCGGCCGTCCTTATAGGGTCTCGACTCGGCCTCGGGGTCGGGATCGGTGTCGAAGAAATCATCAGCGTCGTCGTTGTGATCAGCTTGGCCGTCGTCTAGACTCGAGCCAGGGACTCGCCCTGCTGCGTCCTTCCGCTTGTCGACGGTGTCGGAGTAGCCCAGGCAGACATGGCCATTCCTGTCACAGGTAGAGCAGGTTGGGTGCTCGCCGGCGCACCGGGTCTTCCTCTTGCGACACGTAAGGCATGCGGCGTTGATTCTCCTGCGTTTCGTCGGGGGCTGGCCCTGGTTATTGATGAAGCGGATCTGCTTGGGCGTCGGCAACGCCTCGTCGCTGGCGTTGGCGTTGGCAAGGGTCGCCATGGTCGGGCGAGGGATCCGCAGCGGCCTCGTGGTCGGCGGCTGTGTCTTCCGTCGTCTTCCTCTCCGTCGTCGTCGTCGTCGTCGTCGTCGTCTTCGTTGTCGTCGTTGGAGGGCAACACGCAGTGAGAGGGGCCGGCCGTGCTCGCACCAAGACTAAAGCACCATCCTGGAAAGAATATCCATATCCATGATGAGTAGCATGAACGAGCCCACAGTCAGCCTGGGCTCTGGGGTGTTTGGTGGGCGGCGGGGGGCTTTTGTGGACTCTCACAGGCTGTCGTGGCCCTTGGCCCGACCCGACCCTGCCTGCGCTGCTGCGCTCTGGTGGGATCGGAATATCTTGTGGGGTTCTTGTCACTCACTGGCTACCACCCTGCCATGTTCAGGCCATGTTCAGGCAGGCCATGTTGCCCGAGCTGCCACAGCTGTACCTTAATAGAGCGTGTGGGGGACTGCAGCTTTTCCCGGAGTCCACGGCAGTCTGTCTGGGTCGACCGTTGCAATGGTCGCCGGGGCATGTCTTCAACACTGCATCAAAATAATAACAATCCGCCTATGAGATTGCCGTGACCTGGACTAGTGTAGGATTTAACGCCTACCTGGGTCCCTCGAACTAGCCCGTGTCGGACTAAACCAGCTAGACTAGGTACAGCAGGTACAGTACTGTGTACCTTAGCAGTGCTCGGGCCACAGTGGTTAGGACAGTGTGATTACCAATGCAGACACTGTACGTATTATTAGTGTTTCTACCCCGTGTTCTGGAAGGGTGCGGGGACACAGCAGCAAGGAGAAATCAGCTAAACAGGTACTATAATCCGAAACCGTAATCTCGGAAGCAGGCGAGAAAGTCGGTGCGAGATAAGAAAACGGAATCTGTCGACCACGATGATGGGAAAGGTAGGATTGACCATCCGACACACATTGCTGACCCGATATCTACGATCGATGGGCGAGTCGCAAACTGCGCCTGCAAATAAATAAATTCCGGGCGGCACTTCCAGTCCTGAATGCGGCCAGGTCCACCCACACTCTCACCAAGAACAGTAATAAGATGTTTGGTTTATAGTCTCCCTGGCTATCTGTTTAGATGACCATTGAGGGCCACGACTTGTGGCACGCCCGTTCATGTCGAGTATTAAGCTCAGAAGATGCATGGATGCGCTGTGACGTGCGATGATCTTTCACCGAACCGGACCATATCTCGCCTAAATCGTTAATTAAGTGCGTGGGGAGCTACCGAAGGTACCGAAGGTATATTTTATTTATATCCCGGCCATAGAGCTCTAGATAGTGGCACTCATTACCTATACGTACTTGCTAAGGTTAGGTTGGTAAGCATGTGAAGTTCTCGTGCTATCTTAATCAACAGGCTTGTTTATGTTTGGTCAGTGTTCCAGCATTATCTTCTTGCGTGAGAATACGGACTTCTCCGTACGAGCTTCTGTCACATGTGGTTCGGGTTTCATTGTTCATTTATTTATTATTTTGGTCGAGGTGTCGCATCATCCGAATACAATAGTAACCCCCATCTCGGCGCAGACGCTCCTCCAGAGGTCAGGTGTCGTCCCTATTGGAAAGTCGTCATCTAGCGAGTCAAGCCTTCTCCATACCTCTTGAATGATTCTCCAAGCTTCTTCGATGTTCGTCATCCCTTGGCGTTGTTCGATCTCGCTAAATGCCTTCCGCGCCAGTTCCCTGTCTTCGGTACTGATCGCCTCGCATGCTGCGGCGAAGAGCGGCCAAAGTAAAGCGCTCATTGGGCCCCGCGCGGCTGTTGTCTCAACGCAGTGGTGCAGAGAAGAGTGTGAATGTTTCTGTACCAGCTGGTGCTTGGGGGAGTATCCGTAAATTGTACGATAAAGATAGACGGACGCGCTGTGACGGTATGCCAGGGCGTTATGTAATATAGATTGGAGTCGGGCCATCTCGGGAATTTCTTCCCCTATTACGCCTTTTAGCACCAGTACGTCGTCCCGAATTGTGATATTGGGCGGCACACAGGGCTTCCACTGCGTCAGTGCAGCTTCGATCGCTTGAGATGTTGTCTCAAACTCGGTTCGAAGCACCGCCACTTTGGATATCTGTTTCATCCGTTGGGCATTCTCTAGCTCCTTCTTTGTAAATAATAGATTAGAGAGGCGATGCATAATAGGCCACAATGTCGTGGCCATCCCCAGTAAGGTGTCGATATTGGTTAGGGGAGATGCTGGAGGAGCATTTGGTGGTGGGACTGGTAATAGACCGCCCGCACTTGGGGCCGTTGACAATGGAGGCGTCCCCAACGATAAAGCTGCGATCACATCATAGAACCCGAACGCCTATAATTTTTATTAGTGTTAGGTATGGCCAAACCACGAAGCTAGCTATGGGCGCAACGCACGCGTTCCATGAACAGCCCAACAGGCGTTAGCTCTTGGTTCAAACACATAATAGCGAAGGCCCCTTTAAGATGCCCGTCAATGATATTTGTTCGTCCTCGTTGCACGAGCTAAGACAGTCAGCCGTGAGTCCTTTGTTTAGGTATTTATGGGCTGTCAGAGCACCTACCACTTCGTAATAGACGAGCAGCATGATGGCGGCCAGCAATTCGTTCTTGTCAACTTTCCCCTGGTTTTCAATGACTCTTGCTAGTCCTTGAATGGCCTGGTTATGAAAGTAGAGAGACTTTTCGGTATTTTGGACGCCGCGGTACTCTAAATGAGCGCTTGCTAGAGCATAAATAGCATTCATAACAGGCGAGCTGTTGTGAGAGAGTGGGAGAACCAGCTGTTGGAATGGATTGCCCAATTCCTCTCTGAATACGATGAGATGGGACAACACATTGCAGAAATGATCGACTAAAGCGCGGCGATTGGGGCGGTTCGAGAATTCGGAGAATGCTGGTATGCGGAACTCCCGCATAGGAGATCCTACAGGACATGGTGAGATCATAGCAAGCTCTGGTAGTAGGGACCGCGCGGAAGATAATACTCTGGCGTATGATCCTCTTCGAACTATCTGCTGATTCTGACATTGGCCATCGTCAATTCCGGTCTCGTACAAAAGAGAAGTCAGATCATCGCTTGTGTCAGTAAGTATACATGACAATGGCGACAGGTCCAACCTATTCTCAATTGGACTGAGGCATTCTGATTCGCAGAGTGCTACAGCCTGTTCCTCCCATCCGTATTCCCCCGAATATATACCTTCTAAAGATGTATCTAGTTTGAAGCTGGATTGTGAATCCCTCTTCCTTCGCTGGCGAGGCTTAATTGCCTCATAAGCGCATTCCACGCCACGTTCAGCACATCGCGAACACTTCGGGCGTTTCTCGTCGCATTTCTTTTTCTTTAGATCCACATGACTCGTCAGCGTGTAACCCCTTATATTAGAATTGGAGGGAGATTGAATATCGGGGATGCTTATACTTTCTCTTTACTGGGATGGTGTGTTAGTCCATATCTGTGTCATCAGCACATTATGCAAGCTCCCATGGTAAGCATACCAATAAGCGCAACCTATATATAATCACGACTATTGGTCAGCTCTAAGTTCATGGGAAGGGGGACAAGCAGTAGCCTAGGTAGCACTGGTCAAGCGAGATATAGGTAGTGCTGTTGTATCCGGGTCCGACTGACCTGCTCTCGATCGTCTCTTCGGAGCTTTGGGTGGCGCAAGCTTCGTGAATAATAGCATTTTGCTCACCATCGGGGCGCAGATCCACAAGCATCTCAAGCATCCAACGTCTGATAGTGAGTGCTACCCCAGCTGCCCCTGAGCCTGGGTTTGAATACGGGTGTGGGACGGTTGAGATGTGTGGGTGTTGAATTAGAGTCATGTCATAGTAAGTAGTTTGACTATTCAGTGAATGGAAAAGGCGAAAGAAAAGGCGGGCTGCAGGTTAAGGCGACAGACTATATCACGATAATCCTAAGTGGATGAGTGAAACGTTTACCGTGACCAGTTTTGGAATCCTGGTCATTCATCCGTTTTGGGCTCTTCCGAGCATAGAGGCTTGGGGAATAGGCACATATAGTACTAGGTGTACCTAGCCTGGCTCTCTGGCTGTGAAGAGATTCTCGGAGGGTCTGCTGCCTCGAAAGTTGGAGCAGGTTCTGAGCCCAGCATAGCAGGAAAGCGTTATTGAGCTGGTCTTGGGGTGGAGAAACCAGGGGTCAATTGAAGTGGTGAGGGCAGAGTGAGGGGATCGGGGATCAATTTGCGGGGTTGACCTTGCTTGGGGGCGTGACTTGCTCGCTAAGCTATTGTTAGTCTAGACGTCGGGAGTTCAAAAACAATCAGATCGAAGACGAAGGCTTTGGTGAAATGAGGGATATCCATATGTCTATATGGTTCGTTATATGCGATATTAAGTAATAGCAAAAACCTAGAGTACCTAGGGTCGGTACAAAGCCGAATATAATATGGGACATCGATAGCATGCAAAGGCTCAATAGTAGTTTCAATATATTGTCAGTGTGTGTTTAGGACCGTTTTACCTACGGCAAGGTTACGGTGGCGTGCCTACTTTCAATGTTACAGTAGTCTACAACTCTGTAGGTAGGCGGCTTAGTCATAGCCAGTACGTCTTCATCGACTATCGACACTGTTCAAGTGGGTGCTAATAATACGAGCATGTCGAAAAGCGGCGCGTTGGCAGAGCTCTCCCCGACACTAGAAAAGCTATACGTGGTGCACTCCATGGAAGCCTTGCCGGATTGCTCGTTCGGAGTTTCAGATCACCCGTAATTCATGTTGTGGAAGGTCGACGGTCAAGGTCCATGAGCTTCCGAGATGCCGCTAGGGAATGAGCATTGGCAAACCCGGGCCGTACTCGGCTATTTGGGTGGACGTAACAGCAAAGAAGCTATAAATCGGGTTGCGAGACGATTGGGGGAGTGGTCCGGAGTCGCGTGTTCAAGGGGTCATCGCAATATGTCTTTGGCAGTTCAATTCGCATCGTGGTCAGCTGAGCCAATACACTCCTGAATCAAATGGTCGACTGGTAGATGGCTGTCGTTTTTTGCGAAGTCGAATACTTTATTCATTCATTCATTCATTCATTCATTGACCCTAGACAACAATCACTACCAATGCGATAGGAAGCCCTGATTGGAATCACTTTGTACCATGAAAACAGATCTTGGCAGCAGACTTTTAGATGTGCCTGGTAAGTAATCAGCTCACCGTCCCAGTTAAACTAGATTATTTGTAACCCTGAAATACATCCAGTACGCAATAGCAAAGATACTGAGAGCAAGTCTTCATGACTACTAAGATATGGCCGGTATCACTCAATACCCTACCTACTGTAGTGCAGGCTTGCGGCTCATGGGCCAACAAATCGGGCCTATCTCGACGGGAGCAGTGCTTCTTCTTCTCGAAGTGTCGCACGGGTTTTCGCCAGGGTGTTTTCCTACCCGATGTCTTGCAGCATGCATAGTGTCATACCTCCGTACCACAGGCCCGTAATCACAGGCAGGCTGCTTCGTATGGGTGTGAAAACCCCAACCAAATGAACCAGTCACTGCCGCTGACAAGACGCCCGCAGCGTCTACATACGACATGACCACGCCCTCTCGCTCTCGCCGTCGATAATCTACAGCCCGTTGGCTGATAGATCACTCCTTGGCCCAATCACCGGGCGGTGAGATGCTGACAGCGGGGGTCTGGGCACTCTTGGGGTCGGAAACCAACGCAGCTAATATGCATCACCTCAGCTTGGTATAAATGTCAGCGAGTACGATTGCTATTGGCTAGCTGGTCGGTTGTAGCCTCTGTGTTAGATGCAGTGGCCGTTCTCTTCGCTTTCCCATAGGCCGAGAACACTATTCTCAGAGATTCCCCTCTGAAAGTGCCATCGTAAGACCCCATCCCACCTCTTCGTACCCTTGCTTGAGCTGCGTACCGCGTGGTGGCCCCATTTTGGAGATACTGTTAGATCCATTCCCTCGGTCCCATAAGCTCAGCCTGAGAGGCAAGAACAGTATGCGCCGCCTCGACCATTCTCTCTTGGAACAGAGAGATTCTTCTTCACAGTCTTATCGCGAGCCTACTTGTGCACTTTCCTCTTTCGCGCTTCATTTCTAGACAATTTTTACCCGATGCGACAGCACTCTACCACCTTCTACGGATAGTGCTCGGCCTCGTGATATCTGCCTAAGCGACTTTGATGATCGGCTTAATACGCCTGGCTAGGCGTGAGGTTTCAATCCGAACTGAGGCTGAATAGAGATCCCCGAACACGACACAAGCATCAACTGCAAGATCGCTTACATTCGCTTCCGACGCGGTTCGACCATCCCATAAGCCAAACACATGTTGCGCGGGGTCTCCCCTCGCATCACCACGAGCATACCTATGCGGGGTCTTTGGCAAATTTCAGGTTGCGTGGGGTTACTGGTATTGGGGATGTTAACACAATCAGCCTCAGCAAATCTAGAGGACGATGGCAAATACGAGGTCCATTGGGTTGAAAAGAGCCTAAACATTCTCCAACATGTGAAGAGGAAGGATGTCTGCCAACAAAGCGGCTGGTCATTATGCCCTTCCTCAGTCGGCGGTGGAGTAAGTGAACGTCTAGAGAATGAGATTCCTGCTTGGTCTGGAAATACGCCCTGGAAGTTTATATCATGCTTTAAGATGGCGATAACTGACTCTGAATGTTATAGTGCTGCCCGAACTATTTCGCGTGCGACACGGCATCATGCTACGCCACAACAGCTGGCCCAACCTCATGTAATGGAAAGGCTGGGTATTATAACTGTCCGGCGACCCTTGGTCCGGGTAAGTTGATAGAACGAAGTAACTCTTCGATGATATAGAATGGAGGGTAATTTATTTACTGGTTGGGTGTTTTTTAACGTTGATGGTCGACTTCGGAATCTGCTTGTGTCGTTTGCTTCACATGGGTTGACGTTCTGGGATACGGAATACGCCAGCTAACGGACTACTTTAGGTTCCTGCTGCCCAGTTGGGTTTGTTTGCAACGATAGCGGCGGTTGCGTCGCTCCTCCAGGCGAATCTATGTCGCAGTCATGCCTACCAAACTGGTTTGGCTGTCCAGCTTCGTTTGGGGGTGGCTGCTGTCGCAATGGTTGGGTTTGCGGCACAGGTGTCTGCTACAACACCACCCCAAAGACTTTACCAGTTTCCGAAACTAAGACGATAACGGATTCAAGAGGCCACACAACTATCACTGTTGTTACGAGCTTGGCCGTCATCACAGACGGGCCAAATACGTCCTCCGGCTCTCCGACGGCAGTAGTGATCCCGCAGCTCATCCCAAGTACCGTCGCAAAGGTAGACGCCATTCAGACGAGCGACAGCAGTGAGAGAGGCGGCGGCCTCTCCTCTGGCGCGCTGGGTGGAATAGTCACGGGCGTCATCGTGATTTTTGTTGCTGTTGTAGTCGCAGCCACCTTCATAGTCTTACACCTCAAGAAGGCCGAGAGGGCCGCGAGAGACGCGGAGAAGGCTGCTGAATCCAAACACGAATCCGATAGCCAGCCTCGTTCTCAAAAATCAGGCTTCGGGCAGCCAACCATCTCCGAAATCGACTCTACTACTGATGTAGACCCCTCGAATAAGTTCCCAATTATGGTACCGTCGTCACATACGCGATCTCGGTCGACCACGAGTGTGACCGCCGATCGCTCGCCGTCTCGCACGCCCAAATTCACAAACTCGGGTACTGCGTCGCCTCCATTGTGGGGCGCGCCATTTAACTATGCGTCGTCCGTCGTGTCTGACGGCCGTCAGTCGAGTCTCGATTCATATCCGCGCCATGACAACGGTACCGTCCGCACGTCACAAAGAGTAAGCGTAGACTCTCAGACACCAAATGGACATAGTCGACAACCCAGCGACACAAGCGAGCTGGAAGGGCCCCACGGTGTATCGGAGATATACACGAATGAGAATAAGGAGGCGGATTCCCGACGCCGATCAAGTAGTACCACGCGGCCTGCAAAAGCTCATTCGAGGAGAAACAGCGACGTGTCGGGCCAGAATCGTGCCCGCGGAGACAGCAACGCTGGGGCCGGGACATTGGGAACGGTGAATGAAAAAATTGAATTACACGGGCACTATGGACCACCGCATACGGCAGCAGGACAGACTGCTTCAAGTCCGACCCGAGGCCCCTCATCGGCCTCTGGTCATCAGGATACCTGAACTAGTTTATGAGGTCACGACGCCATGAAACTGTTTTGTCTATTTTTTTTAATGAGCTTTTGGCTCATGCTACAGCTGTTCACTGCCCTGCATGTGTTTCACCACAAGGAGTCAGGGTGTCTGCATTCACTCATTGGTATACCGGAGGTCATATCATTTTGGTCGTATACTCACTCGGGGCGTCTTTAGAAACGGCAATGGCACGGTAATATTTTGGGCTCATGGCATATTGAAACAACTCTAGGCGGAGCAAAAGAATGAATCGATAGGAATCTAAGGACGTTAAGAGCTAAGATATATAATATCCTGCATTCGTTGAAGCGACTATCAATTATCATAGTACCATGAGTCATATATGCCGTAATATCGGTATCGAAATTGTGATCAGACGTGCTGCAGTTGTCATTTACGAAATTCGAGTCTCTCTCCTCTTTTGAACTTTGATGATGCGATTGCCAAGAACCTGATAAGTATTTACCCTGTCACCGACCACCTCCTTACTCTCTTGTGCTGAGCTCGATTGAACTGCCACCACTCTCCAACAAAGCATTTTTCGGAGGGGCCATAAACCCAAGATTGAGCGACAGATGGTAAAAGGGTTTGTCGCATAGCACTTCAACTTAAAATTTTACCGGATATACCATTTATTTCATTTCGCCTGTCAACCCTCGGTTCCTCTATCCCGACATTTTCGGCTCGCGACGAGCAACTCTAACATTGAACCCTTGAGGCTTCACAAACCAGTAGTTTCGAGTAATCCATGACTTCTCAGCATTCTCGTCCGTGAGCTCGAAGTCAAATTCACGAACGATGCGTGGTATCAACTTGCTTATCTCAAGCGTGGAAATGTGGCGGCCGATACAAGTCCTAGATCCCACGCCGAACTGCGAGGGAAATGTCACGTCAGCTATATTTAGAAAAGAATTTCATGCGAGTTCGGGACTAACGGGTATCCATTGCCGATTCATAGCAGCAAGCTTGTCCTCGTCATTTATCAGCCATCTCTCTGGCCTAAACTCGTCGGCGTCTGCGCCAAAAACTTGGGTGTTTCTATGTGCCACCCAGCAGTTGATGCCGACGATAGTCTGCAGTGCAGTTAGATGTCGATTCTTATGTCCAGGTCGTCATTTAGCAACACTTACACCCGCTGGGAAGAAGCGACCATTAATAGTAGCACCGCCTTCCGGTACCACTCGTTCCATCGGCAGACCCGTTGCTGGGTGTATCCGCAACGCCTCCTTGATGACGGCCTGGAGGTAAGGCATCTGCTGCGTATCTTTGAAGTCGAAAGAAGCAGACAACAGTCCCTGCTCCTGGGATTCTGAAATCTCTCTACGCAGCTTTTTCAGACACTCCGGGTGTTTAAGGAGATAGTAGAGGATGGCCGAGAGACTGATCCCAGTGGTATCAGACCCAGCCGTCATATTTGCCGTGCACCCGAGCAAGACATGCATCATGGTGAACTTTTCGGGGTCCTGTTCGTTTTTAGCTAAGAACTTGGAGACGAATGGCTCGGCGGCGCCTGTGGCCTCTCGGTCCTCTGCTCCCGCTGTCTTTCTCTTCTCCTGCTCCTCCGCGATACTGGCCTTCGAGAGCTTCACGACGTACTCTCTCCCGGCACCCTTTTTGCCTGCGAGGAAGTTCACCACCGCAAATGCGGCGCGATGGAACCGAGCATAGATCCCAACCAACGTCCCATAAACCAGCTGATTATCAATCGCGTGTATGATCCCCTGGATATCAGCGCCCTGGTCTAGGAACCCGATGCGCTTCCCGAACGTGATCTGCCCAATGACATCAAACGCATAGCACTGCATCCAGTGCCCCATGTCGACGGGCGTGCCGGCCTCGCTCATCTCTGAAAGGCGCTGCGAGAAAATATCGGCGCACTGGTTAACGTAAGGCTCGTAAGATACCAGTGACGTCATCGAATACGTGCTCTGTAGCTGTCTTCGTATGTTCGCGTGACGCTGAATCGAGCGATCTGCGAAGAGATTCCAACCGTCGGGCGGCGCCCACGCGTTATACCAAGAGGACTTAGTGAAGCGTGTGCCATGGCCGTAGATGGTGCCCAAGGCCTCCGGGTCGCTGACGCTGTAGCGATTGGGACCGTAACGAACGATCGCGCCTGTTGTAATACTGATGAGTCTGTTACGGTTCTCCGGCGTGGTTTGGGATATACATACCGTGTTTCCGGTGTAGTTCAATATTCCGCACCTCCCAGTGCCCCTTTTTCACGTGCCATAAATACCATAGATCGCTGCATCGCGCGAGGAATGGTCCCGGAACAGACCGTAGGGGTGATAGGACCGAGCGGGAAAGCCGTTGGATAATGTAACTAAGCACCAAGGCGCCGGCCACACGGAGCAATACACCGGAATCTAGCATGATGGCTACATGTTATGCTTTATGAACTGGCTGTAACACTCAACCATCTTCTGAGGGGCTAGCTACTGTACTTAATACAAGACGGAGCTTATACCGTCACTCTTTTACCGCGGCTAGTCCTCCAACATCCCGGCACGCTTCTCCGCATTTTGCCTGCCCGATTCCCTAGGTAAAAAGCAAAGCCTGTGTGTCAGCCTCGGGTTTCCCAAACGCGAACAATCACACACGCATGCCTCATGGACCAATCCGTCGCGAGCTCCCACCGACACCTGGCCGATCATGTCATGGTTCAGTGTGCAATCTGACGTAAGCGATTAAAGCGATTAATTAAACGGCGACTGAGGCTTCGGGGTAAGAAACCAGCTTCTGAGGACCAGTTTGTTATCACCTATCTAGGATCCCTATCCTGGCTCGGAATGTGCTTATAGGACGACGTATTACTCAACATAAGAAATTCACCGGAGGAGCGATCTTAACGAGTAACTAGGTACACACATAACCGTCACGATCTTCAGGGTCTCGGAAAATCACCGAGTGAACCCCTGCACGCTGTAAATCATTCACTCACCCAAGATTCATACACAGTACATCTGAATGTCTCTGGTAGATGCGCAGATCCCGCCGATCGTCACATGTGTTAGACAGAAGCTAGGGCGGGAGGTCAACGACGACACACGTTTGCACACCAAGCAAAAAAAGCAAGAATGCAGAGCTTTCTCAACCAGAATGGCGTTTATACAACATAATTGTGCCCCGACACTCGAAGGCGTGCGAGACTAAATCGTTACCTATATACAGCTTCAACTTATATGGACAAGAAAGAACAGTATCATCATCAATATTCATCCACCACCCCTGCCTCTTCATCGGCCTCTTCATCGGCACACCCGGCAGCGCAGAAACACGCTTAGCAGTTGGCATAGATAGCTAAAAGGGAGCGAAGTCAGCAATAGGGCTTGCTATGTCTCAGGGAAAAGAAACCTACACTGAGCGAAAAGAGTGTAGGTATCAGCGTGGTTCAAGTTCTGCTCGGCGGTGAGGCTCTGGATGAAGTCGTAGCCGTATCCGCCGTAGTCGTCGGTGCCAGCGACCGTGGTCAGGTGAGTGGACTCGTGCAGCACGGTGGTCTGCTGGTCCTGGGCGTGGCACTCGCTGCTCGTAGGGGGCAGCTCGTCAAAGAAGATGGGGCAGTTCACCATGTATCCCTCCGAGGGCAGAGTGCTGTGGTTATCGGTCATCAGTAATTGCCATATCAAGCAAGGGTGGTCCCAGGGACCACTTACTAGGCAATAACGCCGTCTTCGCAGGCGTTATAGACATCCGTGCAGTAGTACGGAGCGCCCGAGGTTGTGCTGCTGCATTCGGCTGCAACGTTGTTGAAGACATCCACGACGTAAGAACGCGTCTCAGAGTCCGCGTTCTTGAAGTATTCAGTGAGCTTGTCGTCGTCCGACTCGGCGATGGACGCGGCCTGCTTAGCGAGATCGGCGCATGCACTGATGCCGTCTTCCGTAGCGCTCTTCTGGGATCCGGTGCAGTCGCTCTGAATATCCTGGCGCTTCATCTTGGCGTGAAAGGACTTGAAGACCTTGGAGGCGGCAAGGCCGTCAATGGAGGCCGAAACGAGGTTACTCGTGTAAGGAACAAAGCCAGTGATCTTATTGCTACCGGCTTTGGCGTACTGCAAAGCGCCCTCGGAAATGAGGTCGAAGGCACCGCCGGCGCTCAGGTCGTGCAGCTGGGCAACGTCGAACTCGGCCTCAACGGTCTTGCCAGCAGGGATGACTTGAAAAGCAGATTCTTGGAGACCAGTTTGCTTGACGCGAAGGCGGACACCAGTAAAGGCGACTTTGGACTTGCCCTGCGTGACCTTGACCTTTTCCGTCGGCCGCTTGTCGAGGAATGAACCGGTCTTGAAGACCTTGAGGTCCTCGGTGCCTTTGTTGGTGATGCTGGCCTTCACGCCACTGTTTCCAACCATCTCGATCTTGACATCGAGAGGCGAAGCTGGCTTGCTGATGCTAATGGAAGCAGCGCTGGCCACAGTGGCGAGAGCGGAAACGGCGGCGGCGAACTTCATGGCGACAGAAGAAAGCTGGCCTTGAAGGGCGAGATTGAGAAGAGAAGCGTGCTGTGAAGGAGTGAGGTTGATGATGATGATGAGATAGAACGAAAGTGAACTCAAGTCTAGAAAACAGCTCAACTTTATACTCCAAGCATCCCCAATTGACTTGGTGAGGAGATATCAAGAAGCAGAATGCTCTCGACCACGATAAAACGCCGTAAACTCAAGACGGCTGACGATGCCGATCAATGATAAACGATGCCGAAGGAGGCATGTGCTTTGAAATGGACATTTTCCGATTTGGCTCGGCGGTCTGCTCAACCCTTGCTGTTGTAGATCACGCAAGAGAGGTGAAACTTACGGCTTGCTATTTGTGGCCATCAAGATACACATCTACGGATATCCTGAAATAGACTCTCGAGACTATATCGCTTCAGATTTCTGAGCCTAGGAAACCGGATAGTACTGTACGATGTGCAATACTCATACTGGTAAGGGAAGGACGTCAGGGGCAACCTGAAGATCAACTGTCGACTTTCAGGGTTCTGTGGTGATAATCCCATACGGTGTTGATGAAGAGCTTGGCACCTGTCGATCGTGACTTTCAACTTGCTAGCTGCTCTGACCGGAAGCTCTGAGCCTTGCCTAAGCCTTGTTTCCTCTATATTCTCTTTCTAGTCGACTAACATAAAACCGTGGATTTTGCTAGCTCCGAGTTTCTAACCGCCGATGTCTTTGCTGTATGGGATACAGTGTAGTACCGGACTCAGACGTGCTCATGGCGACCGCATTGGCCGGGATATAAGATAGCCAAGCGTTGCCTGCACAATAAGCATTTTGAAGCCGTTGCTTGGCGGCTCCGTTGTTAGATCCTCGGCAAGGTCATTAAAATCAGCTTTGATATTGCTTGCCGATCACCGGGGTCCGGGTCGGGTTCAGCCTCACAACAGAGAACGGACATTTTCTCGAAATAGTAACTCTAGCCTCGCCAAGTCGACTCTGGGCCACAGCTTCCGTCCTGTTATGCCCGATGTAGGAACTGGCTGCACAAACAGTGGTATCCTGTCTGCCGGCGGACCGATTCCAAGTCTTGATGACTTGATATTGGATATACGATGCCTAACCCTGCTAACTTCTGTCACAATTGTGTGTATAACCGTCTGTACGATATTCGTATTAGTGATTTCTCTCAAAATTTCATCAATATCCAGTTTATCTCCTACGATACCACTTAATTGCAAATGAAGTGTATGAGTAACAGAAACCTCTACAACATGGCGCCAGCTTTGAGTGTTTGAACACCTACGCTTTTTGGAAAGTACACCGGTTAGCAGGTAGATCAATACACCAAGGATTCGATTGACGTCCAATTAGATTCCAGAAACGCGATCCGCTTCGGGAGTTGCGCGCCAAGTAACCGCCAAGCGCTTAATGGATGCTGGTCATTTGCGATGCATTCATATACCTGCAGTGAAGCTTGCTTCGTGTGGAATAATAAGAATATTCAAAACCATTCTTCTCCGGCCAAGTCCGAGTCGATCGTCCCGACTGACAGCCAAGAGCTTCGGTAGAACCGCCTTCTTAAACGGTAGTGGCGTGTATGAGAACTGATAAAGGAGGGTGGTCGCGCCTAGCGCCAATAATGGCTAACTAGGGGCCGAATTAAGAAGCTGGACATCAGGTAGGTAGTTAGTGGTGGCATCGCCAAGCCTTCTTTGGTGGTGCCTATCCGACTCATACGTCAGTACTTCACTTCCCATCCACTTCTCCATCCCCAACGCCTGAATTTTACCTTATTCTCAGTATCTTCAACGACAGCTGAAATCCCTATAACAGCGATTTTCATTGATTATTCAGAAACCTAACAGTGAAGATAGGCACCCACCTTGGGTTACGTAGTAAATCACGATCGCAACTCCCCGCATCTACCACCCGGTGGCAGTGTTCATGGTTCCCCAGCAGTCTTCACGTTCGCGAGGTCGGATCCTCGCTGTGCTTGCTGTCGCAGTTTTCCTCATCGTCTTCTGGAGTATCTGGTCTCCCGCCGACGCCGGCGCATCCTCTGTGGCGCCGCAACAAGCACGTGTCGAAATGTCGGACCAAGTCCTATCAGCGCTCAAAGTGTCTGTTCAGCAGACGAGCTCATCCCCCCCCAAGCTGAAGATCAGCGTCACCAACACACATTCGAGCCCCGTAACGGTGTTTACGTGGAACTCGCCGCTCGACCCTCTGGCTGTGCAGCTCGGCCTCTTGTCGTTCACACCAGAGGGGAAAGACGCCATCAACATCCCAACGATTCAGGTGCGAAGGCTCATGCCTCCAGGAGACGACGCCTATGTCACAATCGAGCCTGGCCAGGCGGAAGAGCGGGAGGTGTTGCTGAGGAGACCCATGACCCCCCTAGACGAGCTCCAAGGCAAGGTTACGGTTGTCTGCAAAGGTGAATGGAAGGCCGTGTGGGCATCAAAGAAGGAGGAAATCTCAGCCGAGTCATTGAGGAATACAGGAGCTGACGACGCCGCATTAAAGGGGAGCTTCGAGAGCGAGCCGGTAGACATTGAGCTTTGAAACGCATTAATGTACAACTCTCTGCAGAGCCACATGTGCAGGACGCAGATAGATACCGGCTATCTACCTTTTTCAAGGCATTTGAATTCGTGTACTCGATCCTATCACATGCGAGACAAGAGGGCAAGAGGGCAAGAGGGCCCCTATTGGAGGGTGTCTCAAATCTTTGTGCTATAATGATAGAATTAGGTAAACCGCTGCATCTAAGTTAATGAGAGGCCGGCCTTAAAACCACCGAGTTACCGAGAGAAAATGGAAAAGGTGGTCTAGGTCCACGGATGTCTCACGACCGCCTGACGAGGGATGCTATGCACTGTCCCTCCAAGTACCTACCTGCTAGGCAGTAGAGATTGAATGATTAATGATGACGCACTTGTGGTCATCACCCACAGCATTGAATTTTTATTTTCTTGTTCCATTGCATCAAATGTTTGCCTAGGCCCTAGCCCTATAACCCTAGGGTAGATGTCGTTTAAGGGTATCTTACGACACATCCTGCAGCCGCCATCTAATATACCGGCAGGAACCCCGGATTTCAGGTATCCGACCTCCCTATACGCACCTTGCGCAGATCACCCCACCTCCACTGAAAGCCCTAGTGGCATTAGAATCTTGTAGGTAACTTGTAGAAGTCCGTGTGGGTGCAGGAGTGGTGCGCTTGTGAAGCAAACCATAATGACAACAAACGGCGCAGACTGGAGGGGTCCACATGCACCCCGAAGCAGATATCAATCGGGGCCCATGATTAGGTACCAAGCCACCAGGTCGAGCTGCGACAGCAAAGTCGTGCACGACAAACAAACCATGGCGGGGTTGGGAGATAGGTACATAGGTACCGTGGCATGGATCACATTACCTAAGTGCTTAACCTACCTAGGTATGGATATATGCACGGTCCTAGCGTCATGTAAGGCACCCATGCCTGCCACATCCAAGCACCTACCGTACCTAATCGACGTAGGTACCTAACCACATCGAAGCAATCCCGCCAGACATAACCTGTTACCCGATGGACATGTATATCGTGTACAGACCTCAGCCTCATCCGGCTTTGGACCCGTGGACCTGTGGACCTGACCTGTCATGCTCCATACCCAGAACCTATTGTACCCAAACACAAGGTCGAACATTGGTTTCGTGGCACGCCTTCCGGGTCTTGGGTGTCTTGTCATAATTTAATTGAGCCCTTGCGCCGTCCCCTGTAATATCTACCAACCCAGGTACTGTAGGCAGGTACTGTACTGCGATACTGCGATACTGCACCGCACTGCACTGGAAAGGTCGTGTTGCCACGGGCGTTGCTTGTTTGTTGCCTGAGCACATTCAGGCAGTTTTGCCTCATTCTCCTGCCTGTAGGGTGCAGCACCCGGCCTGCTTAAACTCAGTCACTCAGTCACTCAGTCAGTCTCGGCTCTGTTGAAGCTTACCTAGTATCTTCTTGCTCTCGGCTTGCCGCTCTATCGCCGGCCTCGCAGGAATCGTCGCCTGCCGCCTATGCGTACTTCCAAATTGTCTATCTGTCCCCGGGTACGCTTCAATAACACACGAGCAGGTCGATCAACCAGCCTGGTACTTTCGCCGCTCTTTGTCGCAGCCTCTCTTGAGACCGTGGTGCTCTCTAGGCCTCTAGCATTCACTTTCACTTTCTAAGGAAAGGAGAGGTTTACTTCGGCTATCGTTGCTTGGCTCTCTTTCAAACCACTTCCTTGCTGGCACGGACTACACCCACACCACCTTACTCATATCCTCTTCTTCACCGAGACACGCAGTCTATTTGAAGCGTCCGGCAAACCTACGCACCCGAGTACGAGCCCGACTTCAACGTTCACATACTAAGGCCGGCTCCTCGCTGCTCTCGTCTTGCGGTTATTACTGGTCCCTACTTTCGGCCCAGCAAATGCAACCCTCGCAATTGCCACTCCCTGCCCAAAGTCCCCCGTCATAGCCCTTCGCTAGCCACAATGTCAGATTCATCCACGACGCAGCTAGAGCCCCTCCGATTTATTGTGCCGAGGAGTCTTCAACGGTTCGATGTTTTTCACAAGCTCCCGTACGACATCCGACACATTATCTGGGAAGAGGCTATCTTCACGCCTGGGATCCATTTTCTCAAATTCGTCGAATCTCCCGGCGCACTAGCTGAGTATACATCTTCCGCGGGGGCCAATAGGGGTGGATCTCTTGTGGCGCTTCCTGGGGAGCGCATGGACGGAGCACCAGCCGACGGCGATGTATACTCTGCCAGTTTGAAGCCTATCTTTGGCCTTCAGTGTGCCAATAACTCTCATTACGTCGTCACGAACAAGACGCTTTCACAGCTTTCCGACTCGTGTAACGAAGCCAAGTATTTGGTCGAGAGGGTGCTTGCACAGCCAGGTAATCTAAGATTAGATGATGAGCAACTCATTCTGCTCCAACGGTCATCCGATGTCGTGTGCATTGAATATCCCGATATAGCACATGCCCGATGTCTTGGTAAATGGGCAGAACATCTCGACCTGGACCAGCTCGCTAAGGTCCGTCGATTGGCTATTCGTTACCATCATGAGTGGGATAACGAGTTAGTCTGTGCGCATTGTGGGCGAGTCCATTCTTACCATGGGAAGCATCCATACCCACGCCACGTTTACGAATTCGCCGCTCTTTTCAAAAACCTGGAGGCCTTCTACTTCATCGACTACCTGACCCTGCGCACGCCACAACGCTTGGCCTTAGGTTCGAGCCGGCCTCAAGCAGTGTTTGCGAGTGGCGAATGTGGCCGAATATATTTCGAGGTCGACTCGGAGTCTTGCAAAACACACACACATGTACACGAAACCCTGTCATGGCTTCGTAACAACTACATCGTCCACTGCAAGTGCAAATCCAGGGGACCGTCAAACCCAGAGAATGTCCGTTTCGGGGTCTTAGGGTGCGAGTGGGACTCAGATCAAAAACTAGCACCTGCAAAACGTCTGGGGGACCTGGGCATGGCACCGACTAAAAAGAAGCGATCCAGGAATCATACCTCTTCACCAAACTCGTCCATTCTTTTTAAGGCATCATTACTCCAACCTACAAATCCGAACACTCTTCCTATTGTTTTCGGCGACGCTGGCAAGTCGCAGTTCGATTTCACCTTGAACATATCCCATTGGAACAAAGCACGTAATACGCAATAGTCAGCTTTACTTGACTTACATTCGGTTCAAATCATCTTCTTATTGAGTATCAAATGAGGATGTGGGGATATGAATGGTCGTCAGCATTATGATACCCAGACTGCCCAAGGCATCCGCGATGAATTAGGACGAGAGGTTGTTTCGAACCTTAGTACGACTTACAAATTACACGAATGAACGACTCTCGGAACTGCCAGGGGCAGTAAATCACAATTAGACTTATTTCCCATAAGATAGATCGCATAGGGGTTAACAGATGGGTACCTCAAATCAAAACTCGTCTTAATTACTTAGTGGCCCAAAATTATCTAGTTGATGTGTGATGGCACTTAGAATAAGTTGCTCTTAGACTTAGTCTGTGTTTCCTATTTCCTTAACGATACCTCCTTTGTTTGTTGTCCTGTCGCACTATTTGTGCGTAACCCAAAGCCGTCTCATATCTCTTGTTACGAAGTCAAACTTCCTGGTTGTGGTTACTCCTAGCCCTGAGTATCATATCAGAGGCTTCTGCTGTGAATCGCCGCCTTGCTTAGCGTATATCTCATACGGGATACGTGTGTTCAGTCTCCCTAGGTACTTACCTGAATATTAATTATGTGCATATGCTTTCTCTGCCCCCAAGATTCGTAATGTCACCGTAAGTTTTGTTGCTCCTCTTAGTCTATTTACCACTCGTACTATTTCACGATGGCCCTTCGAGCCCCCTATTATGATTATCACCATAATGGAGGGTTAAGGCAAAGTGCGCGCCTCGAAACAGAGAACATGTCTGAGCTTTCGCGCCTCATAGTAATAAGCGGCGGGTATCTTTCCGATTAAGGAGGTTGAGGGGCATCCTGGAAAGGTGAGATTACTTACAGCGTAGATCATAGGGAGATATAACCAAGCGTGTTTTCGCAAACTTTGCCTGCCTAAACACTCCTTCAAGCCCCTATTAAGCATCGCTGTTATAAACACCCTTTTCCTCTTCTAAACTTTTTGGTTTTCTACTTGAACTTCTAAAGAGTTACTTTGGGACTTCCCCGCGACTAGGAAATTGGACGAGAAGGTTAGCGATGGTGAGCTCGAAAAGACAACTTGTATCCTTTCACATCTGCCTTGCGACATGCCATTCAATCACTGGTCCATGTGGGAGCACATCCCTGCAGGTGGTATGCATGTAGCCATGAGGCAGACCTATGTAGTATGTACCTGGGTAAGCCTGGGGGATACTTTTCACGTGCACAAGTTATAGAGCAAATCGGGTGCATGCAACAGTACTTTTATAGCTTCTGGATGTACATACGTATCTCTGCAGCAACCCACCAATACGCATGAATTGTTCCAATTGGAAGTTACCTACAGATGGTTGGGTCAGGAAGGCACTGACCTGTAGGTAGGCAGGACAAAGATACGGCCTAAGTGCGACACCACGGAACATACACCATTCCCGACTTAACCACAGCCTGCCTAAACCACACGTTAATACATACCTAGGTAGGTACATACATGTATGCTTTGCCTACCTCGTACACACATACTTGACGCAAGTCGCTATAAGTGTCTACATATTTCAATGTGATGGGTTCGCATAGGCTGCATGGACATCACCGACCAAACAGTTCTCGTCTTATTCCATTGACACTTTACGACACCTGTACGACCTCGCAGCGATAACCTGCGCCCGCACTTTTGCTACTCCTCATCTCTTCCCTCTCTCGTCTCCTCTGATCTCTTACTTCACCTTGCATTGCAAATCTCACCACTCGTCGGCTACCAAAGGGTCCACTATGTCTACCAACCTCCACCCAATGCAAATGTACATCTTGGTCGCTAGCCCCACGAAAAAAAACAAACGCTTCGAACGCAACAACGTCGGCTGTCTGCCTTGCCTTATTTTGGCAAGTCAATGAAGCACACAGGTAGTGACTTACTACAGCTACTCGTCGCCTGTGAGAAGACGGCAGTGACAGAGGCCGATCAATCTTGACGGAGACCACATTTCTTGTCGCGTCGGCTCGCCCATCGCGTTAATAACCTTCCTACCTTACTCTATTCTTGCTTTCTCTTTTCCTTTCCGTCCTAGAACGGAAAGCACACCTGTTTCACTCAGTCATTTTCCTATCATCATCCCTACAGCAAGCAACCAATTCAGTTCGGTTACCAATCATGTCGCATCAGCGGCCCAAAGGGTTCGCTGTTTTCATGAGGGGTGTGCCTTCCGAGCTTACAGATCAAAGCCTCAGAGCGCAATTATCACCTCATCTGGAGCAACTTCACATCAAAGATTGGGCCTGTGACAAGCCTCGTGGCAAACCTTTTGGTATTCTCACCTTTCTCCACCGAAAAGAAGGACAGACCTTCTTGAATAAGCATGGCCAGCAACCTTTACCTGGTGGCTTTCTCGGTGTCAGGCCGAGGATGAGGGCTCACCTCACCCTCCTAAGCAAGCCAATCTATTGCCAGGAAAGTGACAAGGATGCCGATTCTATGCTACTGAAGGTGCTAGAATCAAGTGCAGAGGAGAGGGAGCATCCCGCTGAACATGTTGAAGAACCTCAGAGATACAACCATGTTGTCTTCAGGGCCTGGGGAATATCGTGTGGTCATTATGACTATGTCAATGGAACATTGAACTATACGGCAGACATCCAATGGCCTAAACAAGAAGGTATTGCGAAGTTCGCCAGGAATCAGTTGATCATTTCCTTTTCACAAAGCCTTGATCAAATACGCAGTAAGTGGTGTTTCAGTGCCTCTTCTATTAGGTCATTGTCTATCTCTAGAACTCTGAACGCTCTCGGATATCTGATATCATACCAACTCGACCCGTTGCTAACTATGCCGTGAAGCCGAGATCCCGTACAGAACAATCCACGAAGTAGTTATCTCTGACAAACCGCCTTCCTTGTTCCTAACTCTCTGGGAGCCACCGAGGTTTTTTCTGCTCTCTCATCAAAGCGACGAGCTAGTTACCAGGTTCCACAACTTTAGCATCAACACCCCTCGCCCTGGGGTGAGGGAGCGCCTGAGCCAGATTCCTCACGACAGTGCGGATCATGGTGAAGTTCTGGGCCAGTCGCTCATCTACTGCATAACACTCTCGCCGGAACAGTTCGCCTCTAAAATAGAGCGTCTGAGAGAGAACGAGTACTTGAATTTCTCAACTTATAACATCCATGTTGTATCTTTTGGATGCAGTTATATGGCTGATGGACTGGCATCTTTCAAGTCTACAATTCTGGTGTATTCACAGACAATTCCATTTGAGACCCTATATCAGTTTCAAGCATTAGTTCAAGATGGGTACCTCCTACCTCATACCGCTCGGAACTTACTCATTCGACTGTACAAATCTTCTGTTATCCCCAGACGAACTGAGAATGCAGAAACGACAGAGTCTGCCAACCCATTGGCACGATTTCCCTTCTCGGCTCACGCGGTGAAGAGTGAGTATTTCCAATATCTTCAAGGGTGGCGACCAAGTCGTTGGGCGTTCCCTGAGTTCGCCTGTCCCGCGTGGTCTTGAAATTGTGGACGCACTCAGTTTCCGTGTGTGGCAATTACTGACTCCTGGTGCCTGTAGAATTATTCTCGCAGCTTCCATTTCCCGGGCCGTATACGGAAGCTACGATGTTCGATGTGAATGAGATATGGTCGTTACTTGAGACTAATGAAAAGGAGATACGACAAGGACTGACCAAAGAATTATTCTCAGAGCGAGCTCGTCAGAACCTGACTATGGTCTATAAGGTGCAAGTGACCCCGACCAGAATCAACTTCACCGGTCCTGAGCCAGAAGCGAAGAATCGCATTCTCCGCAAGTTTCCACGCCACACCGGTTATTTTGCTCGGGTGCAGTTCTGTGATGAGGATGGCCAGGATCTCTACTTCAATCCTAAAGGTGAGCCGATCCTCCTTGAATCTGATAATTACCCCTTTTCTCTTTTCGCAAAGTCCTGTCAGTTCCTCCACTTCTACTGTTTTTGTGTTTTTGAAGCCGAGTTATAGCCCCATGGCCTTAGGGGAGCTCTAGAGAGCTTTCAATTAGGCGTTTATGAATTAGCCACTTTTTATCCTATGCATCTTGTACAGACGACCGACTGACATTTTGTCAACGCTATGGAACCTTCATGTCCACGCTTCTTGCCTACTATGCAATCATGTTGAAGTTCACAGTTGCTTGTATACTAATCGTATTTTCTATAGTCTCACTCGATAAGATATACTCGAGGTTCAAAAAAATCCTTCTGGACGGTTTCTCAATTGCTGGGCGGCTATACAAATTCTTAGGGTTTTCGCACTCGTCGCTGCGATCTCATGCTGTTTGGTTCATGGCTGGGTTCGTCGACGACAATAAAGAACTACGAAGTTATGCCACAGTGATACCCGAGCTGGGAGATTTCCGGGGCATCCGTTCTCCTGCCAAATGGTATGTACCAATATCCTGATACCCTACCTTATTCATTTCATGATGGCAACCTATGGGTATTAGCTAAACTGACTTTCCTAAAGTGAGTAGAGACGCACTTCCATTCATCTATGGAAAGAGAGCTTTCGTCCTTGCGGTATATGCCTTGTTTTGTTAACATGTTATAGGTGCGGCACGAATTGGCCAGGCTTTTTCGGAAACGCCTGTAGCGATTAATCTTGAGGAGTTAGACACCAATATCGAATCCATACCAGATGTTAAATCTAAGGATGGAAGTCGTGTCTTCAGCGATGGAGTCGGAACCATTTCCAGGGATTTATTAGAGGAGATCCACGACACGATGCCACAAAAATCGAACACCGCCACTTGCGTTCAAATCAGGTGGGCCGGCGCGAAAGGCATGTTGAGTGTAGATGATACGCTCCGAGGCTACGTCAGTAAGTGATATTTTAAGTGACCCTATTTCGTTTCCGCCAGCCTCAACCCAAAAACATCTTGTTTGGACTAGTATCATAATCTTTACATATTGTCAAGCCCCCTTGCGCGAAAGGCAATTTACTGATGTAAGACTTGGAAGTGCGCGTGCGCGATAGTATGATCAAGTTTCAGAGCCGTGACAGACAGAACCTCGAAATCTGTGACGTTGCGAATAAACCCATACCTCTTGTTCTCAACCGCCAAATGATCAAAATTCTTGAGGAGTGAGTCAACCTCAGAATCATTTTCTTCTTGTTTTAGCAACGTTTGAGTATAAATTTCGTTTTAGGGTTGAGGTCTCGACTGGGAGATCCCGAAATCCTCATAACTCAAGCTCAAAATGGCGATAACTGACTCCTAATACTATAGCATGAGAGTCCCTGAATCCTGGTTCTTCAAGGGCCAAAATAAAGAACTAGATCGCTTACGCAAGATCACAGCCATTACTAAAAATACAATAGAATTTTTGAGACGCCAGAAGACTGCGGAGCAGATGGGCTTCTCCCAGTTTATTCGGCGCCTGCATGATTTGAAAATGGATTATAAAAAGGATCCATTTCTCTGCTCTATTGTCGAGGCAGTTGTTTTGCGCGAAGTTCGCCTTCTTAAGCACAAGTCTCGAATCCCCATCGAAGAAGGAGTAACGTTATTTGGAGTCATGGATGAATTCGAATACTTAGCCGACGATGAGGTGTTTATCACCTTCGACAAACAGAAGGGAGTCCAATACCCCAACTTGCGTGATCGGCTCGTAATTGTCACCCGATCACCAGCCTTGCATCCAGGAGATATACAGATTCGCACAGCGGTTGTACCGCCAAGAGGTCACCCTCTTCGAAGTTTGTCTAATTGTATCGTCTTTAGCCAAAAAGGCGATCGAGATTTGCCTAGTCAACTCAGCGGTGGTGATCTTGAGTGAGTCTCCCCAGCCCCATGTCCCTGTGGCACTCTGATCACCTAGAGCCAGCAGTGCATGGCCTCTCAAGACGCCCATTTTGAAACCTCCACACGTCTAGTTTGCCATCGACTGACCACAAATTTATGTAGCGGAGATATTTATAACGTGATATGGGACTCTGTTGCTGTTGAAGGATGTCAGCTTGAATTTGAACCCGCCGATTATCCTCGAGTCGCGCCACTCGATATAGGGAGAAATGTGGAGGCATCGGATATGACTGAATTTTTCGTCCGATTTATGGCCACTGACCAGTGAGTTTCATTTCCGCTTGGTTCGACTCAGGATTTCCAGGTGCCAAAATATAGGCGGGACGGGCAGATGCTACTAAAATTTATCATTTTATGAAGCACCTAGTCTCGCGAATTATTTTTAACTCAGTTCACAGACTAGGACTTATCGCCAACAGGCATATCATCCTCGCCGACATACACGAAGCAGGCACCATTCACGATGAATGCAAATTACTCGCAGCGATGCATTCAACGGCAGTCGACTATTCTAAGACTGGCATAGCGGTTGATATGAGCAAAATGGCGTCACTGAAAAGAACTAAATACCGCCCGGACTTGTAAGTCCCGACTATTCAAACTCAATTATTCTCTCTAATGCTCAATCAGCTTGGCTCCTGCCCCTCCCACCAATATTGTAGATAAGACGGAAATTCAATTCGAACCGCCCACTGCGCCATCCGGCGAAGAGGACGAAGACGATGATACTGGACCCAGACACAGGTTCTACAAATCGACAAAGATACTAGGCAAGTTATATCGCGCCATCGACGAAAAGAAGATTTGGAAAGACGACATTCACCTAGTTGTCAACCGCCATGGCCCATCTCTCTGGGATGAACTATTCGTGCACATAAGACACGAATGTGACAATTTGTGCGATGTTGACTGGGAGAGGGCACTGAATGAAGCGCATAATATCCGACAAGCGTACGTATTGATTAATTATTCATACACAAATTGGTCGCTAATATTCATTCAGGTATGAGGATATGGTCTGGACGGCCACGATCGACTACTCAGACCATGCCTCCAAAGGTATTACTGAATTGGAGGTTTTCACTGGCACAATATTCAACAAGTCTGGTGTCCAGACGCGCCGACAACGTGACACATCTATACGCCTCAAAGATGAGTTTGATCGTATCACAAAATGGGTTGAAAGCCTCATCAGAAAGCGTGATGTGAAGGCATCAAAGGACCTACCTGATAGTGTCGGGGGTGATCCACACGGCGTATATGATGACAGTACCGACTTAGACTCAGAGTTCACGGCGCTTGAATTGAGTATTGCATGTCTTCATGCAGGCATAGTCAGACATGGCCGCCCCAATGCCAACAAGAGGAATACTAATGATTTTGAGAGCTTCAAAGTCATTGCAGCTCATTGCGCGTTGCGCGAACTGGAGATTGTTATTCAACAGAGGAACATCGCCGAAGGTGCCACAATCATGAGCGGCGGCTTTCCTGGCGTCAGGAGCGGAAGGGCTTGATCTAGGGTCCGGGCAGATATATGAACAGGGTAGGGGGAAACGGTTGATTGCTATGGGCAGAGAGTTATGTAACCGGATACTTGACGGTGACTTTGCGCGCCATACTACATAATTTATGATCAGCTTCAGGCTGCATATGGCGAGTGGATCAAAGCAACGCCCAGAGGGCACTTGAGTGTATGTACAGAGTATGTACACGGCTAATTCCGCGCTTGAATGACATATGCATGCCTAAATTTCATGTCTCTACCCTCATCTCTCGACTCAATCGCGTCAAATGACGGCCGAGTGGGGGACGGGCTATCATGATGGATTCATCCTCAGACCCGGGATAAATATGGCGCAGATAGATGTCCACACTAACTGCAACACCGGGCGGGAGTAGAGCACCAATAATGTCATGGAGGGAATGAGGGCACATGTTTGACGTTTGAGAGATGCGTCGTAGCGACGTGGTATGCAGACCAACTGCCTTGGGTGGTAGGTAGTTTGGTCTCGCTGCCTACCTAATCTCTGTCCTCTCACAGTGGCTCGCCCAACTTTGAACCCTGGCGCGCCCAGGCCAATGATATCACATCATCTAGACAGCACTAGGTTCTGCTTTTTGGTTTGCCTCTTGGGTTGGGTTATGTCACAGTGCTACGGAAGAGTGTTACGCAAAGCGTCTGGTCTGCGAGATGTCTTTGGGTTAGGTAGATCTGGCTCTGTTGCTACAGTCTTGGTAAGGTTTACTAATGGCTCGGGTGTATTGCGACTATAGCATCTGTCTTGTTGGGCATGTGACGCGGGAGCTTTTGATGAGGAAGAGATCTGCCTTATGTTCCAGGCTATCTAGACACGAGGTTTGATATACTGGTTTTGGTTTGGGTTGGCCTGGCCAATTTGGTCGGCCTGAGCCAACGGGTTGTGTGAAGTTGCGTGGCGAGTTCTGTGGGAACCTGATATGTCTAGATCGGGATTCTAACAGTTTTCAAGACTTCTTTGAGAATTTGAAGTTCGATGCTGCCCTAAGTCGTATAGGAGTTGAGTGCGTAGTACTCTCGTCAGGAAGTCGTGAGACACATAAAGTATTTAGCTGGCTCCCTTATGGTTCCTCGACCTCCATTTCTAAAACAACAACATAAGCTCCCTACGGTATTTTTCTATAGGGTTGTAATGATAAGAGACAACGTGTAGAATGTGACTACTTAGTATTTAGATAGAGGGTTACGTCGTGCGTATGTCGGGGCCGACTTACACGCAGTTGGCGGTACCAGATCCCAGTGCCAACAGCTGGCAGCGAGGACGAGCCACTGAGCCGGTAGGTAGTTGGCAATAACTACGGGGAACATGGCCGAAAAGGGTAAATGCACAAGACTGCAACCATCTCCAATTTCCGTTCTTTTCCTGCAGCCCAATGCACAATTGCCTAATTTTTCCTATATCCGAAGTCCGACGAGCGACCCGAAGATGAGGGCAAGGGCACCTACTCTCTATCCGTGTTACGGGAAACACGCGTCCGTCTTAGGTGAATGTTTTTCACTGTCGATCAACCTACGTTTTGCACAGTAAGTATGATGAAAGCTGGGTGCGAGTCTTTGTCAGTGAGCTAGCTGGCTGGTTAGGCGCAGCCGGTTAGCAGCCTAGCTTACGGTAACGTTACTCGCTTTGGTTTCCGCACCTGCGGAAACTTGTTAGATGGAATCGCGTGCTTCGCGCCCAGCGTGGGCGTTGGAGACGGCTTATCTCATATTAATTAACTCGCCTTAGCTTCTCTGACTATTGAGGGTCGAATTTTGCGTTGGCAAGAAGAAGCAAGGACGAAAGCTTCGAAACATATCCACTTGCCTACCTACCTCCTGGGTGAACGAAAAGCGAGATCTCGATGCCTCTATGCTGACTGTTGTTTGTTAGTCCCTGTCCTGTACTGTCTTGTCTTGCGGCCAGTTTCGCCACAGGATACCAGGAAAGGACAGATCTAGACCAGGCACTCTGTCCCGATAATCCTAAAACTCAGCAGTAAACGGGAGATGGGCCGGCGGAATGAGAAGATCGACAAGTGTCGGGTTTCGCCTCTTGATTGTGATATGTCTGTCCAGATATTGATGCAGTCCAACAAAGACATGATATGATAAGACGAAAGAGAAGGCGTGACAAGCTGTTCCCTTCTTGGCAATTCTTTGGGCAACGTCCCAATTCGCACGCTCCGTCGACAATACCAGTAGGCCCATCTCTATGGACCGGGCTGACATCTGACGGAGAATTACTCATGAAAATTCCCGGCCAATGGTAGGGGATAGACATATGCCGGCTGCTCTCTGAGAGTATACTTGTACTGATGGGGGCCTTTGGTCGATCGGCCTCGGACGCTAGCTGGGAGAGCACGCAAAGAGCAATCTATTCATCTCGACTGTCTGGCCCAGCGTATGGGCGGCCAGGTGGCAAGAAACAAGCTTAGTGCTTTTTCTTGTGATGTGTCGAGTGAGACGGACCGTCAAGAAGCCATGTTTGTCTCATCGAGAGCTGGGTTAAGCCCACGGAGTTGCGAGCCGGCAGTTCAATCAAAAATTGCACTGCCATCGAGCCTCTTCGGGCCGGGGTGCCGCAATAGGCGGGACCCTTTGCCCCTCGGGGACCCCATGTTCATATCCCACGATGCCCACTCACCCTTCCAGGGTCGCCCCGGGGTGTTTCCCCAAAGCAAGGCCTTGCATTATTTATTAATGCTGGGAACCCCGCGCTGCCCCAGCGCACGAAGAGCTAGGGAACGGACTCTGAATGGCCGAGCCAGACGCTGCAGCAAAAACGGTCAGAAGACACAGGGCGCGCAATAGGAAAAAAGGGTTGAGATGTCCAAGGTAGACGTGGTGCCGTGCACAGGCGCAGCAGCGCCGGTCCCCTCACTCGAGAGCGCCATGGCTGCTGCCGCCGTCGTCGCCACTACTACTGCTGCGACGACTGCGACGACAGCACCGACGACAACGAATTCGATGATATCTGCGCGACCGCTGGCGACGATAGCGACACCGACACCAACAGGGGGCTTGCAACAACCACTTTTATCGACACTCGTAAAAAGCATTACAGTTTCGCATCCGCATACCAGGACAAATGGTACTAAGCGCCCGCGACCGAGCGACCACAGAGAGAGTAGAATAGCAAAGAGCAGGCAACGCCCGGTTTCCTCCAAGAGCATGGAGCCCCCAGTTTTATCTTTTTACGGCACTCAACCGGTCCCTCTCCCCTCGCGATTTGCCAGTCTCAAAAAGCGTCTTGTGGCAGGACACGAATCTGCACTCGAGGCGTCTTGGACTCGCCTGATTCTCGCATTGCGCGACGAAATAAAGTACATAGACGAGAACCGCACAGAACTGATCCCCTCAATTGACTTTAGCGACATTAGCGACACGGCTAAGATTACGCCCTTCGAAGCTAGTTTAAAGCGCCATGGAATTGGCGTCGTCCGCGGCGTGGTACCCCCTGAGGACGCGAGCAGGTGGGTGGAAGAGACCAAGAAGTACCTGGAGACAAAGCATGATTTCAAGCCGCCTCCGGCGCAGGATCCGACCTGCTTCGACTTCTTCTGGACGCCGGCGCAAGTGCGCTCGCGTGCGCACCCCAACATGCTACAGGCGCAGCGGTTCGCCATGTCGCTATGGAATTGCAACGATGACGACCGGCTGGCGACGCGGTTTCCCATTACATATGCAGATCGTATTAGAATAGAATCCACCAACAACGGTATCATCACCGTGAACGGTGTCGCGTCAGCGCCCGTGTCCGCCGAGGACAGCCTTATCGCCGCGGCCGCGGCAGCATCGAACGCATCGATTGCGCAGGTGGATAATGGGAGTTTAGAGCGGTGGGAACTAGACGGGTATGGGCGTTGTGGTCTTTACGATGAGATTTTCAGGGGCAACTGGGAGGCATATAACGCGTGGGATCCGGCGGGCCGTGTCAACGCGACGTCGGACCTGTACAACGGCGCGGGCGCGTGCTCGATGATGCGCATGTTCCAGGGCATTCTCGCGCTGACGGTGGTCGAGCCGGGCATGATCCGCTTGCTTCCGTCGCCGAAGCTGTCCACCGTGTACTTCCTCCTACGCCCCTTCTTCTCGCCAAAGGAGCCAGCGCCGGAGTCGGGCGAAGGCCCCGAGAAGTGGGAGAAGTACCTCGACCCGTCTAACTGGGCGTTCGACAAGGAGCAGACGACGATAATACACGGTGCGGTGCCAGGTCACGCGCAGCGCGTGACGGCGGCGTGGCATCCTCATCTCCAGCTCGACAAGAGCCTCGTGACGCCGCCGACACTGCAGGCCGGCGACTACATCATCTGGCACCCTGATCAGGCGTACCAGTTCTCCAACACCAACTACCGCGGCGGTGACGCCCAGCACTCTGACAGCATGAAGACCGAGGCGGCCTCCCACATGTCGATGCTCGTCTACTCCCCCGCAGCGCCGCTGACGCAGACCAACGCGCTATTCCTTGCCCGCCAGCGGAAGGCGTTCCTACGCGGCCACCCGGGGCCTGACTTTGATTCTACGGGGACTGGGCTGGGTAGCGAGGCGCCACACACGGGACGGCTAGGCGAGAAGGAGATCCGCGAGGTCGGGGGTGAGGAGGGGCTGCGGGCGATGGGGCTCTCGCCGTGGAAGCTGGGCGGCGAGAAGTCGTCGTCAAGCTCGCTGTCGGAGGAGGAGAAGAAGGACGTGGAAATGGAGGACAGCGGCGACACAGATAGCCCGGCGTCGGCGTCGGCGTCGGCGGCATCGAGCACCCGCGCCGAGTCCGAGGTCGTCCGCCTCGCCAACATCATCCTCTTCCCGGACCGCTACGACTTTTACATGCCCACTCGAGCGAGCAGTCCCGTGCCCACGTCGAGGGAAAAGGAGAAAGACGGCGATAGGGAGATAGCCGCCGGAAAGGAGAAGGGCAAGGAAAAAGAGATCGCTACACCTACGCCAAATCAGATGAAGGAGAAAGAGCGGTGATGAAAAATCCCAGCATAAGCAGAAGCAAGCATCCTGACGAACACGCTCCTGCTTACGCTAGGCCTGGTGTAAGATGATGATGATTGATGTAAACGGGTTGGGAAATCATTGCATGAGTGGGATATATATACGATCCATTGCATGAGGACGGACGGACGGTCCTTGCTTGCTCGTTTGCATCGCGACAGACTCATAAACGCATTGCATTGTATGCATGCATGAAGAGCAGCAAATATCTTGTATATAGCAACTAGCTAGTTTTCCTCTCACGGTCCCTGGCGTTAAGAAGGCTGGGGAAGGGCTACTGGAATCTAGCAATATATCTTTTGAATTATTCGGACTCTACGCATAACTGCTGCTATGAACGTCTGTACGATGCGATAAATTGTTGAACGGCACGGCTTGGATCACCATGCTCGTCTATCAAGTAGAGTGCCTGGCCTTCACCAATAGGATCCTCATTTTACACCGCGGTCATAACTCCTACCATCTCTATTTTGCTATGAGATAGAGCCTGTATCGATCCGTAAAGCGTGGAATAGTGCCCATCGTCTCGGTAGCCCAAATTCCTCGAGGGCAGACTAACCAGCGTATCAACTTGTTAGATCTAACAAAATAGACAGTTGGCATATCATATTTACAAGTAATAAAAACACTTAGGAAGGGTTTACCCTCTGCATGCTTCATCAAATCAAATACCGTCATGTTTTTACGCCTGCAGTAACAATAGGAGAACTCTTGTAATTGGACGGCTAGCCTAACTCAGGAAATTTACTTCTAGGTACGACCGTTCTACATTATCTGCGAGGGTCGATTCGGGTGAACACGGGTTCGAATAGATAATAGAGGACAGGCAGGAGGAGTCTCACTTCCACCGCTTGCTTCATCTAGCCCTTGATGTTCCAAGCCTACTCACAACGTTTCTACCTATACTAGAGAACTAGGAACTTAGCCGGCGTCGAAACGTCCGTCCGTCACCTGAGTGAGATAACGAGGGTCGTCAGGCCGTTGCAAGACACGTCTAGAAACAAGTAGGACCCCTGAGAGATGGCGAAACGAACGCCTCAGATGAGACCTTCCCCTTCAAATAGCTTCGACCGTCTATGATTGGGCATGAAGTTCCTACGAGTTGTATGGGTTCCCGGCCACGAAGCCCGGTAAATCCCGGCATGGGGGTCTTTCAGTCTAGACTGGCGGCGCATCAGTCGCCGGTTACCGATTTGATACCCTAGGCGATAAGCTGAAGCATCAACTGATTCAACAACAAGTACGGAGTACAAACTACCCGTTCAAGCCTTGGGATCGCCACGGGTGCAAATGCTTAGTTGGGTAGGTAGTCGGCTAGAAAACGACGAACAAAACAAGATGTCTCGACAGGGGAATGACGCGGTGGTGCGGGCTCAGAGGCATCTACTACCAAAGCGGCAAGGACATCGTTATCACATGTCAATCTCGTCTAGGCCAGCGGGTGAGTGTTACCTCGTTACCTATCGCACCGCGTGGGCTGAGGGGAACCCGGATACACGGTACGCAGTCTCGCTGTATAGGTATCCACGTGTTTCCATCCGGCAGATCGAACGGTATCCAACACGCTGGACTAAGCTACTCTAAGATAAGAACAGCGTAGTGGGAGGCGTGGCGCCGCTTAGCAGGATCGCAGCCATGTGCAGAGGTGGAAGAGAGCATCCATTGGTGGAGGAGCATGCAGAACAGAACGTGAGGCTCAAGCTGAAATGTCGAGAAGGGTTCCAGCTAGCTAGATAGCTGCGTCGGGAGATTCGACCGCCTAGCCGCTAGGGTCTCGCACGCTAGATACAGCGAGAGGGGCGCTGGAGGATCGGGAGTCGAGCCGCTAGCCCTGGTCCCGGGCACCGGGTAGCGGCACACTGTTCTAAAGCTGGCCCTTATTATTAGACTGTGGACTCTCAAAAGAGATAGATTAAAAACACTGATCACCTCTTATCCCTTATCTTCGAAACACAGGTCTCGCCTCAGGTGCCTCAGCGAGATACCCCGTACAACGTTGCGCGACGCATTTTGTTGTAACGGTTTATAAATAAAGGCGCACACATCCGCCCCCACGCTACGTCGCTAGGCGCATCGGTTCGTGATCCCTAATTCCGAACGGCCACGGTACGAATGTATCCAACGGACGGGTCATTGGCCGCTCTGATCTGCGCACTTGTTTGAAAGAGCTAGGATAAGACAAGAAAGCCAGATGGGCGAGACAAGACCCCCCGAAGGACGATGTTGATCTGCACATCCATCTACAGTATGCAAGTAACTGAAGATCAAATGCAATTCTCCGAAGCGCTGAGATCGCTAGCCCCGGTAATTGCCGAAGCACAATGCCGGTCATCGGATCCTGGAGTTGAATCCCACGGATGATGCAATGCTCGTCGGCAGCGCATCAGAGATGCCATTGACATTCCTCTACGGTGCTTGTGCCGTGGTTCGTTAGAGCATGAGACTAGACAATTCCTACGGTTGGTCTCCTTAAACACAATTCGCACCAGATTCGATTTTGTAGAGTTTTGAGGAATCTAGACGGGAGCGTTGCGTATTTTGAGGGAAAGCATTTACCCGCGCTTTTTCTCGCGGATGTGAGGAAGCATATCGCCAGAACCCCGCCGTCATCGTATGTGCGTGCCCCATTCTTCCTGCTTATGGGCTGCACCCAGAGATTTCAAAACTCTCAGGTCTGAAAGTCAATGCTTCCCTGGCGTCTACCACATTGAATACCTTTTTTTCAGGGAACAATTCTGAGCAACCGAGACACAATGGCCAACCCGGGAAGTCTCTATGTGACTATGCAACCCCAGCCGGGGCTGCCGCTCGAGCAGTTTCACGACTGGTATAACAACGAGCATGGCCCGACCCGGCTGAAGCTGCCGCATGTCTTCACCAACGGCCTCCGGTACCAGGCCGCCGACAATGAGGAACCAACCTATCTGGCTGCCTACGACGTCACGTCCATGTCCCACCTGGATACCGAGACGTACACTTCTCTTCGGGATAAGAGATCGTCGCGGGAAGCCGAGACCATCGGCCAAGTCGAAGTGCAGCGGTATTTCTGGGACCGCGTGTTCAGCAAGCAATCCCCGCTATTCATTCCCATCGAACAGTTGACCGACGAAGAGGCTGAAGACCTCACATTGGTCGCAGTCCAATTAACGCCGAAAGAAGCGGCTAACTCTGCCGAGGAAATCCAAAAGTGGTACAGCGAGGAGCATATGGATATGCTGTCCAAAGTGCCAGGCTGGTTGCGATCACGGCTCTTTAAGACATCGAGTATAGAGAAGGGCGAGCCTACTAAGTTCATAGCCCTGCACGACTATGCAAAGACCAACGGACTCGGAGGCCCAGAATATCAAGCTGCGACCTCAACGCCCCGGACTAAAGAGCTATATGCTAAGTATGCCACTAGAAGCTCGCGGAGGATATACTCTCTATTCTACGTCTTCGGCCCAGCGTCGCGTGATCTTCACAGCTTATCTCAACTGCCACCGGCCAAGTCCACCTTTAAATCACCGGATGGTAAGACGTCCACTACGAACAGCCCTTCACCAGTCATCGAGTCGGACATCACAACTCCTGACGGGCTCACCATTCCCTACCGACTGGAAGGAAACCCGGATCCAAAGGCACCGACGGTCGCATTCTGCAACTCGCTGCTCACGTCCTTACACATGTGGGACCGTTTCATCAAGTTATTCAAGGCAAAGCGGCCACAATACCGCATTCTTCGATATGACTCCCGCGGACGGCATTCAATACCCTCTCCACCCCAGCCGTCCACGCTGGACATCCTAGCAGACGACATTAACAGCCTGTTGGCCGCGCTGCGCATACCTAAGCTGGAAGCTCTCATTGGTGTCTCTATGGGCGGCGCCACAACACTCAAGTTCTCTCTCAAGTATCCCTCAAAGCTAGGAAAGTTCATCGCGTGCGACTTCAACGCAACATCCAGCCCGGCCAACACTAGCGCGTGGGAAGAGCGCATAGGCGTCGCCGAGACGCCTCTCGGTGACGGGTCTCCGGGCATCAGGAGGCTCGCGGGACAGACGGTCGAGCGATGGTTCCACCCGGCGACGATGCAGAGGAAGGACACGGTCACGTGGATCCACGATATGGTCGCCGGCAACGACGTCGACGGGTTCCGGTACGGATGCCAGGCGCTCTGGGACTACGACATGAAGGCCCAGATGAAGGAGTGCGCGGTCCCGGGGCTGTTCGTGGTCGGCGAGGGCGATGGGAAGGGCGCTTTGGTCGAGGCTATGGATGGCTTCAAGGGACTGCTGGGGCCGCGCGGGGCCGATCTGGCTGTTGTGCCTGGGACGGGACACTTGCCTATGTGTGAGGACCCTAAGCGCTTCTGGGCTGCGGTTGAGGGGTTTGTGTGAGAGGGTTGCTGGGTATAGGAGTGATAGAAGTAGGGAATATAACACGGTGCACCTAGTGTAAGAGTGAATTAAGGGGTGAGAGGCCCTGATTTCAATGTGCTTATACTCGTGTTCATCTCGGGTATTCACAGGTGAATATGTAAAGCACACTACCTAGGTCGTAATCTACCTTAGTTATACAGTACGAAGCTGAGGTCTCTCTTACTTTAAATCATTTCTGCTCTCGCATTCCCGCCTCGGTCCGTAAATCCTGTCGATCGCGACCGGTCCGCATCATATAGCACAGCGCGGCGTAGCTTACAAGTAGTCCCGTAAACCCTCGGGTACGCCCGCGCCTGCAGCACTGTTGAAACCTTAAAACTCCTCGGTAAACTACCTACCTAAGGTAGTAGCTCTAAAGCGTCGCTTTAGCGTACCCATATCAGGTGCGCTCATCGTGAAGAAGAGAGTGAAACCCACGGGCTAATTACCTAAGACGAATCACCCTACTAGGAGGGAAACCAGACTCTTTGACAATGACAGCCGGAGGGGAGCTCAACAGTCGTGAATATAGAAATACTCAGCAGAAAACACTTCGGTTCATATGAGGCCATAGTTGCCTGCCTCTTGCCGAGGGCCTTGTTCACACCTGGTCTATTTCCGGCCACCTGCTCCAGGCGATTATGCTTCCCCGATGGTTTAAAGTGGGAGTTGAAGGCTCACTAAGGAAAGAGATGCAGATAACAAGAGCTCAAAGGACCTAGAAGTCGAGACCCTTTGGTATAGGCATCAGCAGATCGGTATAATTGATGAGTAGATACAGCGGCCGAAATCTGGGTGAATACTAGTCTCTAGAAGCAGAAGTTAGTGGCGACATCGAAACCCCGACCGTATGGGTATTGAGACCCGTAAAGGAGAAGATAACAGGAGCGCTCAAGGTCGGTACTAGGTACCCGTATGGACTCCACTTCGTCACATACATAAGCAGGAGTGGTCACTGACCCTTAGTATGGGTCTTTGAATAGCATATAACCAGTCGATTAGCAAAAACAAGGTATATAGTTTTATATATAAATTATACTAAACTGGATATACTTCTGCTTTAACTTACTACATTAGCTATGCTAATATAAATATTAGCAGAAATATAATTACTGCTAGTTATTTATAGCTAAAAATAATTATTTATAGCTTTTTAACTTTATTAATTTATAACGTTTTAATTATTAATAGTTATTAAATTATAATATTTATATTTATTAATAGCTATTAACTTATATTATAAAAACAACTATTATTACTTTATATTATAAAAATAATTATTATTATAATTATTATATATTATTAATTATTATTACTTTAAATTATTATTATTAATTTATATACTTTAACATTTTTATATATTTTATTTTTAATTATATTTATTAAAAACTATTAATTTAACTATAAATTAAACGGATTTTTTATTTTAATTATTTTATTATTATTATTTATATATTTTTTATTATTATTATTATTAAATTTATTAAAAATAACTTATAAACTTTTTTTTTAAATTTAACGCTGCTTTTATTTTAACCGTTTTAATTATAAATATAAAAAATATTAAGTATAATGTTAACTATATATTATAAGTAATAAATGCTACTTTTATTTTAGTAGCTACTACACTTATTTAGAAGTACTACCCCTGCTTTTGCTAACCGACTGGTTATATGCTATTCAAAGACCTATACTAAGGGTCAGTGACCACTCCTGCTTATGTATGTGACGAAGTGGAGTCCATACGGGTAAGGGAGGGAGGGGGGATGAAAGGGTATATAGAAGAATTGCGATCCCTTGGCAGATGGGTCTTGTCCGGAGATGGAACCCGCGGACACGATCCGCTGCATGTCAGCTCATGTCATTCGGGAACCAAATCGGCCGCTTCGGCCCGGGAGATTTGACGACGATGCTTCCGGATAGATAGTTGAACCGAATACTAGACAGGCACGTCACGGTCGGACATCTGAATAAGTCCGCGTGATACCTACATTGCCAGGATGTCAAAAAGCATGGCTCTGGGTTTCGAGAATGCAGGCAACGACGAAGTTGATCCACTAGTGCACACAACATTTATATCGCGAGGTCAGTGGGGAAGCTTAGTTGCGCCACAATGCGAGGGTATTAATTTTAGAATTTGAAGAAGCAAATATTGTAAGTTGAAAGTAAAAGGATTTATTCATTAGTTGGGAGGGCTGCCAGGTCAGTCCGTAGCAAGTGATGTGTCCTACAGAAATCTTAGACTATTTTCGGACATGCTACATACACGGTTGAGCCAACTGACCAACCCCTATTCCTCACGACTACCTCTAAAGGATTTTTAGGCATATCGTCATACCTGCTATGTGATACAGTTTTGCGCCCCATGTAGAGGTTGCCATGGGGTCTCGCTTGTCATGACGGCTATGGAGGTGCCACCGTAACCGAGTGCGCTTGTATCTCGTGGCCTTGATGCGCCTTGTTCTTTCTTCCGAGACGAAGTAGTCTTCTAAATCCAATTGACATGAACAGTCTGTTTTTGCGGCGTAGGCGCGATCTCGTTCGGCATTATCTGGGTGTTGCAGCGTAAACATGAACAGGTCGTGATGGTCTCTGCCGACTTATCGAATCTTAGAGTTCATGCGAACGGGCGGCAAGTTTGTCGACCGCCGATGCACTTTGGATTGTCACGCGCAAGGAAGCTTTGGACCAGAGCTGTTATGGGAGCGGAGCGATCAGAGCGATATCTCAAGTTTCCTCAGGCTGCTCCCGAGTCAATCATTCGCCTAATGCGTTTCAGCACCGATACGTTCATAAGATCTGAGGCCTCTGGTAGCATATGATTATGATTATGAGGATCTCATCAATATTCGTGACTACATCGACAGCCAGTCCAGTGAACGCCTTACATAACTCAAGGGTCATATGATGGAAACTAGAGCTACAGCTATATAGTAATGGGAATATAGTATTAAGTTCCATCAGGCTGCAACTACTATCCAAGCGTGAAGGCAATTAGTTATCTACCTAGGTAGGTATAGTTATGACGACGCAATTCCACATACAGCAACACCTATAATAAATACGAGAGGTGGCTGTAAGACTTATCCAGCGATCGACCTCCGCGGTTGCTTTTTCTTTTGACTTCCAATGAACATAGAATTGACTGTGTGTTCTTACCGTGGTAGTTGATGGAGGGTTCTCCCGATTGCCGGCCTGTCATCGGGGTTGCCGTTGTAGAGTATCGCGATCTCCTGGTGTTGAAGGTTTGGGTATAGGAGGTGCCTACTTTCACCATAGTATGAGCCTGCCTCACCATAGAAATGCCGGAAGACGAGAAACCTAATGGTTATTATACTTTCAATTCGTAAACAAAGATTGTCTATAAATTAACCAGACACCGCCCACTTGAAATCCGCAGACTCGCTCAACACAACAATATGTCATGGCATCATCTACACCTCATTCTATATCCTAGAAACCACCGAACCTCCCAGTGCTTGTTCTTCTTCAAATTTCTACTTCAACACTTTCTCTTGACCACCAGTTTCAGAATTGTCACCGATCCCAGAAAAATTGGCATGTATGTATACAGCCGGAGACTAGCCCAACAAGATATTTAGACCCCTTCCCGCAACAACAAGCGTCTATACATACCCCATACGTGAGATCCAGACAAGAACTACTTACTAATCATCAGCCTTTTAGTTTGTCGTGCATTCACACTCAGGAAAGCTCGTGGATTGTCGACCCATTATCAATGTCCTCCTCTCGATACTACAAGCCAAGCTAGTACTGGTTTTAGCTCAGCTAATACATACACCCTTCGCGACCACCTACATGGCCTTGCCGAATTCAATCTCATCAATTACATCGACGTCTCTTGGGGGGCCCCGTCATACGCTGTCAAAATCACCCTATATCCGTTTACGAATTCAAAAGTACAGGTATGTGTTGAAATGTGCTTGTTACACGAAGACTCCCCAACAACGGCTTCATGGATTAGGCATGGATGAAGGCGGAGTGCCCTTGTTTACGACGCCATGACACTGACAGATATCCCAATCCCAGGAAATGAGGAATGAACTGCGCCAGGAAGAGCCCGTAAGCATCATCTACCAGTCGATGTCAGTATTACTGGATAGCTAACAGCATATCCCCTAGAGAGCCCTAACGTACCCTTGCCTCCAATGCAGACTTGCATCGATTCCGCGTCCCGACACCGTGACTTCATCAATAAGTTTACTCATGCGCCACCATTGATAATCATGCCCGATTTTCAGAATCCTATCGGTTGCGGGTGTTGGTTGATCGCCGACTCGGGTTGTGCCCCGTAAGTACACACAAATACCTTCTGCGTGTATAAAGTTATTACAGGTGTACGCGCGTGCCGCGGCATCAGTCGTATCATACCCCCAGCACCCTATCCATGTCTTTGCTAAACCTAGGTACTGATAATCTCTTCTATAGGCAGTATTATTCCCTATCAAGTCGGATTCGCGGACATGAGCTTCTGATAATTGAACATGAAACTAGCCCTTTCTAGCACCCATGCCAGCCAAGCTCCTAGCCGCTCCGAACTACACCTAATTTGTATATGGATCAGAGCAGACCCCAGCCCACCACCCATAACATGCAGAAGTTGATTTATACAGACGGTCATTCATATAATTTACAGCGCTTTACACCCACCTGCACCAAATTCGATCCAATTAACTACAATCGATCGAATTAACTGGTTTTAATTAAATCTAATCTGAATTTATTAGTACCTGTATTTTAGTAGCAACTACTGCTAATTTGTTGTACCTATAGATCACCTAGGTAGGTACACTTACGACCGCCCGTGACCTAGACAGACTGTTGATTTTTGACCTCTCCACCATGCCCATGGCCCCTGCTGCAAATCCTATACAAATTAGGTGTAGTTCGGAGCAGCCAAGATGGGTGTGGTGGAGACGGCCAGAAAGGGCTAGTTTCATGTTCAATTATCAAAAGCTCATGTCCGCGAATCCGACTTGATTCCCTATTGGGACCGATTTGGCCCCCTGGTTTATCCAGGCCCGTATTTATGTCTTCCACTTCTTCTGTGACAGTCTCAAAGAGATTTACCAAGGCTCCATCGCTATTCGGCATCGTTCCTTGTATTTTTTCTCGCTTCTTCGCCGTCTTATACCTACCGCCAACAGGAATAATACCACCTCTCGGGAAAAATCACCATCCTCTCTTCGAGAACTTTCGTACAAAATATCTCACCACCATAGCAATCCCATGACAACATTTACGTCCTGTCACGGAACAGAACTACAGCACTAATACCACGACACTATCAGAAGATGGAATATTGTCAATTCGGAGACTTGGCCGTCTGGAGTTATTATATACGTACCGTAACACGTTTTTATCTCATTTGCGAAATTGGAGTAGGTGGGAGGCACGGTGCTGTTCAATGTCGGTTCAGACCATTCGGACCATGTGAAGCTTCACCGAACTTGGCCCCGGCCTTTGATCGTGCGGTCATGGCGCTGGGGACTTTCATGCTCGATGGACGGTACAAGACAACGCCCCTAGCCTTGGAAACAGGAAGAAGCAACGAATTTGATTTGCAGAAGGCAGCAAATAGCACATATGTCTTCTAAAAAATAAGGTACGGAGAAGGGCAGTGTTAAAGAGTATCGTCAATTGCACTGGACGAGATCCACCGGTCAATTTTGAAAATTACCCAGACAGCCAATTATTGGACCTCAAACGACTAACTATTCGACCTCTTCAAATCGAAACTCGTTGAATGGCTGTCGATCCCCGGGCCTAGGTCTTGAATGTCGACATGATGCACGGAGCACCCCAGCCCATCCCGCTTGATACAACCAATTTGCCAGTATATCTATCAACATGTTTTTTATCTCCACATTACCATCCTTCGACAGGGTGCACGCGTGATGGGCTCGCTCAAGCCGGCGTCGGGTTGAAGGAAAGTCACACTCTATGATGCGGCGTTCGCCATGATTGCCACTCTCATCGCAGCGGCTTAATATATTCATGATTGCTCCTAGCCGCCGGCGGATCTACTGTTCTGAGTGCCGATACATAGCTCCTTGCGCCCATTGCGTCTTTCGTGGCTGGCTCGTCCGCCTCAGTTTTCGCCGTCGCTACATCTCCTCGTCTACGTTCACGCAACTTGGGGGTTGGGATGCTAGACAACATCACATCTCTGGGTGGTGCTGCCGGCCGTGTCAGCATCGATATGTCGTGGTTGTCATCGCTGTCGTCATCGCTCCTTTCGTCGGTGCTGTCGTCAGCCGTTCTATCATCTGTGTTGTCATCAGACTAGTCCTCTGTGCGAACGTGAGGAAATGAAAGGGTTCTCTCTGTTCGTCCAATGGGTATCTATGCCACAGACGAGCCAACTTGGATCATTCAGTTCTAAGAAATCCTTGTTCTCTGCGTGAGACCGGCTTCCCCCCTGGTTCGCTCCCTATATTATCGAGGCGAACTGGCGTTTCAGGAAGCAAGGCCGGTTAACAGCAGGCGCAATTACAACGTCCTCGATAAGAACTATATCCCGACAGCTGCAAGCCGGACCCCCTGCTTACGCTTTTCCCATTAATGAGGAGGGAGAGGGAGTCATTGGATTAAACTCCAATTATCTTCCTAATTTCCGGTCAACCGCTTATCCAAACCCAGAAATATTATCCATATCTCTCGGATCCAAGGAGTTGTCTACAAACCAAGGTCGCCGCCCAAGGCACAAATTCGCGGTGCATAGACAAGTTTGGGACGCATTCACGAAACACGAATAATTCAGCAGGAATATTCGCAACAATGTTCGTATCCGGCAACCTTACGACTTTATTCCAAATTAGTCATTCTCTGCGGGATTATGTGGTTGCCCAGTTGCGGGTAGTTCGTAGGAATTTGCTAATCCTCTTGTCCAAGGGCGGGGCCTGGATCAGCTGAGAACAGTCTTGGTGACTACCTAGGTAGTCATGTTGACTATAGGGACAAAACGCGGAAAGCGAGTTGGCAAAAGCAGTTCGCCGGTTCTTCAAACACGCGGCAGGACAGTCGTAGCTCTCGATTTCGGCAGCTCATCTTCGGCCGTCTGCCTGGCGATGGGTGACTAGGCCCGGGCATGGGGAAGGGGGATCTATAGGTATAAAGAAACATGGGATAAGCATGGGATAAACATGTGATATTCCAAGTGATTGGATCAGATTTCCTGTTTACTAGATTTAGCGATGGGCGCCCGCCTAGGTAGTTACGGAAGCTGCCGGCTCACAAGACTGACTTGATTCCTCTTGCACAAAAGCATTGCCGCACACACCTGCACCGCATTAATACTAGTACCTCTCATGTGCCTCTGCTCGACGGAGGAGTTGCTAAATGAAGGAAGTGACTTGTCGGACTAGGTTGGGTCTATCTTCTATAGGAGCGAGCTTGTACACCTAATGGGATAGACTAGTTGCAGGTACTGTCCTGTATCTTTAATCTATGCGCCGTAAGGAACGGTCATGACTACCTTGGCTTGTTGACCTGAACTTTCAGTAGTTGCAACGGCATGTAAGTCAGCCGGGTGTTAAGGTGCTTACCGCGTGGACGTGTCATTGCAGAAGGTGGTGCGCTCGTGCTGTCGCTTGTCATTAATAAGAACGGAAGGGCCTTCTGTGTTATCTATAGTGCGGCCTCGGCAGAAATACCGTCTTCACTTCACCACTATGCGGTCAGGATGTGTCTGCCCTCGTCCATCTCACTGCTATTAAAGGTATGCGATTAAAATTTGGAACGTGCCTTAGGTAGCGAAGTTGGTACAGCGCGTTGCTCTCCTCAGTCATAACCGAAAAGTGTAGTGTACCCGTATGGACTCCACTTCGTCACATACGGTACCTGTATCTAGCTAAAGTGAGTGATGGTATAGTCAGGCGTACACACATAAATAGCAACTGGGGTGCCTTGGATGGGCAGGCTCGCAGATGACAAGAAACACCATATCATGAAACAGGTCTCAATCGGAGTTGTCACTAAGCTGCAGCATCCTCGGGGTCCGCGCGCGGCGAGATGCCAAGAAGCTGGTGTTCGTTTTCTCTGCTACGGAATCTTGCATCGAATCCGAGTTGGGCGAAAACCGAATCCCGTGGAAAGCTGGTACATTCCACCTGCGGTGTTTCACAAACGCACGGCAGGGAAGGAACAGCTTTTTACGGGAAAATGAACAGAGGCCGCACAGCATCGACCTTTAATAATAAATTGGTTCGAGGTGTGATGACTCTAGGAGTGGGCGTCGATGAAGTCGAAAGGTGCGGCCAATCTCGAGGGAGGCATGTAACTATGAGATGTTACCAGCATGGGGCGACGACTCGTGGTGAAATCCTTGGAACGTGCGAGTAAAGCTATTACGTAGCGGCAACCCTTTCCTTGTTATTCCGAATGATGAAATTCGCCATCATCATCTAGATGGCATGCGCCCGCAGAACAAGCCGGCTGGCAAGATCAGATAGCCAAGTATCGACCGGCACTGGCTTGAGAAATAGAAGGATTCGTCGTTGGTAGTGGACCGGGCTACTGCGGGGAATACAGTTGACTGAGAGATGATAGGGGCAGCTAGTTAGGAGGTCGATTTAATTTATGTCTTTGCGCATCGCCACACATCCGAGAGCCGAATGGAATACTACCTAGGTACCTACCTAAGGTACCTAGCTCTAGAATACCTAAATACCTAGATAGTGTACTTGACATAGACAGCACCTCCTCATTTGGTGCGTCCACTTAGGCAGTTTCGAAGGTTGTATGTATTTTCAGGAAAGACCGGGATCGGGATCGGGATCGGACTCGCTTGATAACGATCCTGCATGACCATGTTAGAGATGTACGTTTTATAATTGATGAATGCTCTAATATAAAAGGCGAGAGTAGGAAGCTGGGTCTTTGAGGCCTGGCGGTATCTTCATCCTACCTACTATTGGCCCAACTGCAACTATAAGGTAGGTACCTGGTACGTCATAGCAAACCCCCGCCCCAGCGGTTGATCCGAAGTTTTACAATTTTTTTGATCGTCAACGCAAGAACTGTCGGCCTAGCTGCAAAAAATTATGGCAGTTGAGTTTTGTCCTTATTTCCACTTAAAGCGCATTACATGTACCCGTTCTGTACCCGTGGTGGCTTACTCAGAAGCTGGGTACAATCGTAACCATTTCACTCCCGACGGGTTTTAGGCCTCGACGTACCCACTACCTACTATGTACAGAGACTAGGTACCTATAACACGACGACATTCCCAGTAAAAGCATACGATGAAGAAATAATTCAACAAGAATGATTGGATTTACACATAGCGAAACTATGGCATTCAAATGTACTTATAAGCTCCTAGATATTGAGTATCTCTGTGTCAAGATAAAAGCGGGTTGGGACTTTTTTTTCCGGGATTGATGCCACCTATGCTGCTTACGTACTAGATACATCATAGTACCCTTGGATTGGCGACCCTGGCTCGCGCTGTGGAACGGCTAATGGACCTTCAGTTGGACCGGCGGATACAATTGATGCGATAATGGAGAACAGACGGACACTGCGTAGAACCCGCCATAACGGGTTTAAAAAGTCGATGGTCTACATACCTACACGAAGGCGTACCAATGGAAATAGATGAAAATAGATGGAAATAAAGACGCCCAAAACGGATATCGCCCCTTCCGAGTGGCGCCGTCTCGTGGCTTGATTGATTGATATGATATGAGATCTGTTTGCTGTTTTTGTACAAGCATGCTTGCTTACGTCAAGTTACTTACTTACGTACAGCGCTGTGTTGTAAGCAGGGCAGGGCTTTTAAAATGGAGGTGCCTCGGCTCTTCAGCCCTACAACTCCACCCAGCGACACCTCGTACCTAGGGGGCCAACGACGGCGACGACACGCAATCATGCGTGTTGGCGTCGAGCGGATCGTCCTCGGCTCACCGGCGATACCAGCGATAGCAGCCATGTCTCCAGTGTTTTGACACCATAGCTTCGGGCGCTGCCAAACACGCGAATCCCCGGCACCACAGCGGGGTCTAGCATTGCTCCGATACCTTGATACCTGCCTTGCATTAGATTGCATGGCCATCGCAGCAGTTAGTGCCATTCGTGACTGACGCCGCCTCCTCGGCACCCAAGCCAGACCTGAATGCGCCAAGCACTCCTCGATACTAGTTGCCGAAATATATATTATAGTGCCTCCCTGCTGTTGTGCTCGTGTCTCCTGAATGTCAACAGTTCAAGCCATTCGTGCCACCTGACCTTGTACAGAACATGGCGACAATAACACCCATCCCCTCACCGCCAGGCCTGCCCATCGTCGGCAATGCCACTCAAATCGACCCCGTGGCCCAACGTCGCTCCTTTTCCGACTTTGCTGACAAGTATGGTGCGTGCCACTAGAACATACAAGTAAGGATATGAGTGGAAACAATATACTGACATGCTTTGTAGGCGAAGTCTATCGGCTACATTTACCTGGCCAAAGGACCGTAGTGATGGCCAATAGCCACCGATTGATCGACGAACTGTGCGATGAGAAACGCTTCACCAAAATACCAAATGGAGTTCTCGAGGTTCGTGATTTTCTCACTCCATGCGTTGCTCGCCGCTCACCTGAGGCGCAGGAAATTAGAAATGGGGTCCACGACGGGCTTTTCACCGCAAAGCCAGGCGAGGAAGCTTGGGGCATAGCCCACCGCGTGTTGATGCCAGCGGTAAGCCATTGTTCCATGCCATCATCCGACCGACATTCATACTAACAAGTGCTTAGTATGTCATTCTCTTAGCCTTAGTCGGCTTCTACTCTGCTGTGTTTAGCAACTAGGGCGATGCAGTTCGGAAGGTTAAGACTGTGCTGACACTCACAGGTTCGGGCCATTATCCATTCGTGGCATGTTCGAGGAGATGCACGACATTGCAACCCAGATGGCCCTGAAGTTCGCTCGCTACGGACCTAGCACACCAATTCCGGCATCTGAGGACTTCACCCGCTTGGCTCTCGACACGCTTGCTCTGTGCTCCATGGGTTTCCGCTTCAACAGTTTTTACACCAAGGAATTACACCCCATGATTGAGGCAATGGGTGACTTTCTGGTCGGGTCTGGAAAACGACCTAGTCGAGTACTGCCCTCTTTCTTTTACCGAGCCGAAGATGCCAAATACTGGCAGGATATTGAAGTCCTGAGAAATACGGCTCAAGAAGTCCTTGACGCGAGGAAGAAGCATCCTGATGATCGTAGAGATCTTTTGAACGCTATGCTCAACGGCGTCGACCCGAAGACTGGGAAACACATGAGTGATTCGAGCATCATCGACAATCTAATCACCTTCCTGTTAGTCCCCTGGAGTCTTTTATTCCCCCTTTTGGCATGTCTGAGAGCTATAAATTGCCGTAATGGGCGTTTTTTGCTCTTGCTACTCCTACAAGCTCCCGAAACCCTAAATAATTTTTACCATAAGTGGACATTATTAACTCCAGTGTTATAACCGCATATAGAATCGCCGGACATGAGACAACGTCGGGTACTCTGTCATTCGCCTTCTACCGCTTATTGAAGAACCCGGACTCGTATCAGAAAGTCCAGAAGGAGGTCGATGAGGTCGTTGGGAAAGGTCCCATCAAAGTTGAACATCTCTCTAGATTGCCTTACATCACGGCTGTATGTATCTGCTTGTTCTGCACTAAGTAGCTTGGCTGATTCCTTGTTAGGTTCTACGCGAAACCCTGCGACTTGATTCGCCTATCTCGGCATTTGGCGTGGTTTCCCTCGAAGACCAGCTATTAGGTGGGAGATATCCCGTTGCTAAAGACGAGCCATGTGGGCTATTTCTTGCCCGCGCTCATCTTGACCCTGCTGTCTGGGGTGATGATGCTAATGAATTCAAGCCGGAGAGAATGCTGGATGAACCGTTCAACAAATTACCCAAGAATGCCTGGAAACCATTCGGAAACGGAGCTCGAGCCTGCATCGGCCGACCATTCGCTATGCAAGAAGCAGTTTTAGCCATGGCTGTGCTCTTCCAGAACTTCAACTTCGTGATGCACGACCCCACTTACAACTTAGCTATCAAGCAAACATTGACCATCAAGCCTGACAACTTCCTCATGCGAGCCATCATTCGCGACGGCATGTCACCAACCCAGCTGGAACACCGTCTGGCCGGCAACGGTTCCCCTGAGGCATCATTCAAGTCGCATGCCGAGGAAATGTCTGCGACTGTAGGAAAGGGACAAAAGATTACCGTTCTCTATGGCAGCAACAGTGGTACTTGCGAGTCATTGGCTCAGCGGCTAGCTAGCGACGCTTCTCGCCATGGCTTTACTGTCGACAAGGTGGACTGCTTGGATACGGCCAACGGCGCGCTCCCCAAGAACCAACCGGTGATCGTCATCACAGCATCATATGAAGGAGAGCCTCCAGACAACGCCGCTCTTTTCTGCTCCTGGATTGCCGGTTCTAAAGACGAGAAGATGCTCGAGGGAGTGGATTACGCCGTCTTTGGTGTCGGTCACCATGATTGGGCTCAGACATTCCATCGTATCCCCAAACTCGTTGACACCAAGCTCGAAGAGAACGGTGCTTCTCGTATCGCAGATATGGGGCTCTCGGACGCTGGGTCGACCGACACTTTCACTGACTTTGAAACATGGGAAGATAACGTCTTCTGGCCAGCCATGCATAAGAAATACGGCACCGAGAATTCGAAGGACGCGCAGTCTGCAGGCTTGAGCGTAGAGATTACAAACCCGCGGACATCGACCCTTCGCCAGGACGTTATGGAAGCATTTGTAGTGGACACTCGCAAACTAACGGCCGACGGTGAGCCAGTCAAGAAACACATTGAGATTGCTCTATCCAGCGGACAGACTTATCGATCAGGCGACTATTTGGCAATTTTGCCTATCAATCCCAAGTCTGTGGTACAGCGCGTGATGCGGCGCTTCAAGCTGGCATGGGATGCCCATATCACAATCGCAGGTGCTGCTAACACCCCCCTGCCCACTCAGACTTCCATGCCAGCCCAGAGTGTCTTCAGCGCATATGTCGAGCTGGCTCAACCAGCGACAAAGAGAGTAAGTGGAACGATCGCATCAGCGAATAATAATGACTAATGGTAAGAATAGAATATCCTTGCTCTAGCAGAGACTGCGAGCAAGCAAGAAGACAAGGACGCCCTGAAGAAGTATGTGGACGAGAATTACACAGAAATATTGGAGAATCGTATTTCAGTCCTCGATCTGCTAGAGAGATTCCCCGCCGTCGAGCTCCCTCTAGGAATGTTCCTCGCCATGCTGCCACCCATGCGTGTGCGCCAATAGTAAGTCGACTGTCAATCCCGAGACACAGGAAGTGCATTCTCGCTGACGATCCGCAGTTCCATCTCATCCTCTCCACTATGGAACCCGTCTCACGTCACCCTGACGTTCGCCGTGCTCGAAGCGCCCTCGAAATCCGGACAGGGCACCCACGTTGGCGTCGCCTCGTCATACCTGGACTCCTTAGAGCCCGGGGATAAGCTGCACGTCGCCGTGCGACAGTCGCACGCCGCGTTCCACCTGCCGCAGAACCCCGAGAACACCCCCGTGATCTGCATCGCCGCGGGAACCGGCATCAGCCCCTTCCGCGGCTTCATGCAAGAGCGCGCCGAGATGATCGCCGCGGGTCGCAAGCTCGCCCCCGCCCTGCTGCTGGTCGGATGCCGCCGCCCCGGCCGCGACGACCTGTACGCCGACGAGTTCGCCGAGTGGGAGAAGGCCGGCGCCGTGACGGTCAAGCGGGCGTACAGCCGAGCGACGGAGAAGTCGAACGGCGCCAAGTACGTGCAGGACCTGATCCCCACCTACCGCGACGAGGTGGTGCCGCTGTGGGAGCAGAACGCCAAACTGTACATCTGCGGCTCGCGCGCCATCGGCGAGGGCGTCAAGGCCGAGGTCGTCAAGATGATCCTGAACAATAAGAAAGAGGCCGGTACGGAGACGACTGAACAGAGCGCCAAGGAATGGTGGGAGGGATTGAGGAATGTCAGATATGCGACTGACGTGTTTGATTGATTGATTGATTGATTGTACCTGTGAGGAATTATTGACGCTGTAGATATCTATAGGTCTCACACACGAAGGTAGGTCTGAGCGCATATATTGGAGGGAGCATGAGCCTCTACTGGAGGCCTGGCGGTTCGCTATCCTTCTCCCGAAGACATCACAATTGTAAATCATGACGAGAAGGCTCGAGTGGTGCCCATGTAGATAAAGAAGACAGAAGCTTTGTTTCCGAGCCAGTGGGCGAATTTGGGAGATTAGGATTTTCATGTTCTCAAGTAATGAAACCAACTCATAAGTTACATTAGCTTCATGCGTTGTTTTCGGGGGTCTAGCAGCTACACTCTAATCGACATGTGAACACAGTTCTCGGTCGCCCCCGAATAACCTCACAAATGATTGGCCACCTAATTATCATTCTTGACTTGATTTACATTAACAACGAGGACGTCATTCTCAGTTTCGACCTTCATCGGGATGGAGCAGTCGAGAATTATTTACTTCACCCCAATTCGAGTCGTCAATGGTATTCTCTTTCGAGCCCGACTAATTACTGAGGACGTCTTAGTCCTTCTGACAGTCGATTAGATCGATTAGATTGGGAAACGGCCCTGTGCTTTTATTGCGCCGTCGATAGCCCATCCCCAAGGCTGGGTAAGATAAGACCGAGCACCGAGACATGGGTTTTGTCAGAATTAAGCGATTTTAATTGAATATAATGTGTGTTTTTATTAATATGTTTTATTATATTATAAAAATTCTTTTGTTTTATATTAAATAAATATATATAAGTAATTTATGCTATATAAACTGTTATTTTAACCTTTTAAATTTAATACACCTTTTTAAAAAGGTTTTATATAAATAAAGCTTTTTATAAAATAAATACTAAAAATAATAAAATTAATTTTAATTATTATAATATTTAATAAAAATATAAAATAAATTAAAATAAAAACTTTAAATAATAAACAAAATATATATAATCGTTTTTTATTCTAGCTTTATTTAAAGTTATTTAATTTTAAATAGTTTAATTTATATTTTAAAAATAAGTTTTTTAAAGCTTTTAAACTTTAATATTTTTTATTATTTAATTTTTTATAAAAATAATATTTATAAATATTTATAAGCTTTAATTAATTAAAAAATTAATTTTATTTATTTTAGCTAAAAGCTTTTATTAGTTTATTAATAATTATATTATTTATTAATATATAAACTATTTATAAAATAATTTTTTTAACTTTTTAATAAAACTAATAATTATAAATATTTATATAATAAAGCTTTATTTATAAAGTTATTATTTTTTTTATAATAAGTTTAATT
>MU619737.1:0-65902 GCA_025201785.1 Xylaria longipes
ATTAAAACTTTTATTTAATTTTATTATAAATAAACTTTAATTTATTTATTTATTTTGTTTATTTTAAATAAATAAAATTTATTATTAAATTTAAACAGTTAAACTTAAATATTTAATTAAAATTTAACTTATAGTTATAACTTACGTTAAGTTTATTATAGCTTTATTTATAATATAAAAATATTATAAATTAATAACGTTTTTTTTTTTAAAAATATAAAGGGTTTAAACTATAATAACTTTTATTAAAGTTATTATAATATTTTTTTTTTCCGTATTTAATTAAAATAATATAAATATTTTTAATTTTTAAAGCTATAACTGTTTTAATAATTTTATATTTATTAAAGTTTTAAACTATTATTAATATAGTTTTATAAAGAATTCTTAAATATAAAAGCTTTTTTTTAATTTTATTATATTATTTTAATCTTTTTTATATAATAAATTACTTTTATATATTTTAATTAAAATATAATTAAATTAGTTTTATTATTATTATTAACTTTAACAGTAGCTATAATAATATTTTAACTTATATTAGGATTTATTTTAGCTTTTTTTTATTATTTTTATATTAAATTATTTTCGGACTATATTTTAACAGGTTAATAAAAATTATTAGTTTTATAAGTATACGCTTTAATTATTTTTTATAAAAATATTATAAATTTTATTATAAATAATTTTAATAAAAAGTTAAAAAATTATTATATAATAACTAAATTAAATATAATAACAAGTAAAAAAAGATTATATAATAAATAGTATATAAAACTTTAATTTATAAAAAAAAAAAACAAGTAAAGAACTAATCTAAGTAAAATATAATAATATATATAGTTTTAGTAGCTTAGCTAAGCACTTAGTATAATAATTAATTTAATTATAATTAAATAAATAAAAAGTTTTATAAAGTTAAACCTTAATATTTTAAACCTGGTTTTAAAAGTGGAAAAAATAGCTAAAAATAACCTAGTTTATTTTTTAATATTAAAAAACATATAGTTTATTATATATATATATTAAAAAATAATCTAAAATTTATTCATTTATTTATAATTAAATTATGTTTAAAAGTTATGTTTTATTTAACTATATTAACATATTTATATATATTTTACTAGTAAATTTATTAACACGGTATAAAAAACAGCAAACACTTTATTTTAAAACTAAGCTATAAAAAAAATAAAATAAGGTATATATATTAATTAAACTATATTATAAATATAAATATAATAAACTATTTATAAATTATAGGCTAATATTTTTATTATTTTTAATGAATTAAATATTTAATATTATAGTATTAATATATAGGTTTTTAAAGTATAAAATTTATATATAAATTTATATGGTTTTATACACTATAAAAATTTATATATAAAGTTTACGTTTTAAAATAATATATTTTAACGTTTTAATATTAAATAATTAATAAAATAAAAATAAATTAAATATATACGTTATAGTTTTAAATATATTAAATATTAAAGTATTTTATAATAAATTTTATTTTATTAGTTCCTCACTTTATTCTTTTTATTTATTTGGTTTTATAGTGTAGTGTTTCTCGTTTTTTAATACTGTGCTAATAAATTTACTAACAAAATCTATATAAATATATTAATAAAATTAAATACATTTATAAAATATTATTTATATAAATAATTTAAAATTATTGCTAGGAGAAAACCTATTTTTTAAATATTCTTTATAAAAAGATTAAAATCTATTAATCTTATTTATTTTAACAATTTATTTTTAGCTAATATTTCCACTTTTATAATTTAGTTTAAAATTTAAAACTTTAATTTTATAAAATAATATTTTATATAATTATAATTAAATTAAAAAGATTAAAAAATTATATACTTTATTTTTTTATAAAATATTAAGAGCTTTTTTAAATTAAAATTTAAAGCTAGGCTATTTCTAGCTATTTTATCCACTTTTATAACAAGGATTATATATTTTAGATTTTATAAATTTTAGGTGGCCCGTGAGGCGATGGCCCGCGAGAGGGGGGGTCACCTTACAATCAAAGTGGAACGGCTGAGTAGGGCTTGCATGGAGATACGTTATTCGTTCATTCGTGGGCCCCGGATTTACATGACGGCAACGTGGGAATATTAAAAGGACTGATAACAAAAATTTGAACTGTACTAGGCAGTGTGAGCCTCAGTCTGAACACTGGTGCATGAGTTCGCGACCCATTCTCTATTGGGGGCACGTCAATATCGAGGCTTCTTGTTGTACGTTGTAAGCAGGGTCGGAGGACACGTGTTACACGGATCCCAGGGACTGGGACCAGATCTGAACCCCCTAGACCAGCCCCTAGGTCCGGTGAGCTGCATATTCGTATGCATATTCGTGATCCTGTAAATAATCATGTTATAGGGTGGTAGAGCCTATGGATAGCCAAGGCTTCCCGTCTCCCCCCGTATGTCCTGATTTATCCGAAACAACGCGAAAGCAAGAGGAAGCCAGGCGGGTAGCTTAGGTAAAGCTATTCGCATATATAGCCTGGAGTTCGCCCGCCTGGCTGAACAGGAGAACTAGACCTTCAGAGCCTCCTTGATCGCATAAGATGATTATTTAACTTTGAACATTACTCCAAGCCCCTGATTCAGGCCCTTGTTATAGTTCTGATAGTACAGTAGTAATAACTGCCCAGAAAGCATTTGAGCATGTCAGCGTTAGAGACGGAGTCGATCTATCCTCGCTTTCACTTTCGATCCGGAGTAGTGTTTATTCCGGAAGAAGCCCTTTCGTGACTGAGGCTAGAATCCCCCTGCTGTCTCCACCATTAAGCAATAATAGAAAATATATAGGGTGCTAGAATTAACTCTCAAACGGAAAGATAACCTCTGCCCAGGACCCATGATCACGTGCTAGGTCTTGGTGGGGAACTTTGGTGGGTTAGGTTAGTGGTTGGGCTTCGCTCGGCAGAAGATGTCAGTCTAAAACGGTTGATGCAGTACTGTTAGTGACGTACAACATTGAGACCGTTTTGTCCGACTACGGCCAGCAGTCGATAATTTAGCGGGATGGGGGGCAACGAGCGAAAAAAACTTGGGGATCCGATAGTCAATGAATGCGACGGGACGGAAAAAAATATTCCATTGTATTCAATATCGAGGGTCTATTGTATTCGCTATTACCTAGGTAGCTTTGTAGGTCCTGTCTCCATTATCTCATTTGCATTCATTATTGTCGAAGCAAACATACTGAACAATACTGTCTGGCCTGTGCTTACAATCTCAACCCTTTAAAAAAGGCGATAGCTAACACGACAAGAGCTTCCAGTATCTCGAGAAAACCACCAGATTGGCGCATCTACTTACTTCAAACCCGCTCTGATCCACCGATTATCGCGCAGTGTGAAGATAATTGCAACATGACAACCCCGATAGTTACTTCCGTCGACCTCAGGTCGCTTCCTCTGGTCGCCAAGGTCAGTCTGCATATTCGACTTACAAGTCTGGGACCCATGCACTGACGCTGGCTGATGTGCAGGGCAAAGTGAGGGAAATCTACGAGGCCAGCGACTCCACGCTTCTTCTAGTCACCTCGGATCGCATCTCTGCCTACGATGTAATCCTGGAGAATGGCATACAGGACAAGGGCACCATTCTCACCCTGATCACAAACCATTGGCTCAGCAATGTGCTGCCACAGCACGTCCCGAAATTAAAGCACCATCTGGTCTCATTGAGCATCCCCCCGACGCTTGACATCAGCCCCGAAGACAGACAGCGACTCCGAGGTCGCTCGATGGTTGTCAACAAGTATCGCGTCTTCCCCATCGAGGCCATCGGTCTGACTCCCGCAAACTCACCTATGACTTGACTGTTACTGACTCTTGTTCTAGTGCGCGGTTACATCACCGGCAGCTCTTGGACCGAGTATAAGGAGAAGGGAACAGTGCATGGTCTGCCTCAGCCGAGTGGACTGCAGCAATGCCAGCAATTTCCTGGCGGTGCTATCTATACGCCATCCAGTAAGCTGTTGCATGGCCCTTCAAAGCTCGTCCAACGCCTGTCCCCTGCAATAGCCGCTAATCATGCCTACTACAGCCAAGGCACCCATGGGTGAGAAAGATGAGAACGTACGCATTCCAAAGTCTTTTTCCAGCGTGTTTCAGACTCGATGCTGCTGCATATTCCCGAGACTTTGCATGAGTGTGGCAGTTACGGCAAGTACTGACACATGTTCGCGGACAGATAACCCCCGATCAAGCGCGACAGATCGTAGGTGATAAATACGCCGATAGAATTGAGAAGCTCGCTTTGGCCATCTACAGGGCTGCGCACGCCTATGCTGTAAGCACCCCTCTCTACCATTTCTCTGTTTCTGAGAACCGGCCGGGCAACTTCCAACACTCCCCCGGATGTTGAAATCGCTCTCTATCATTTCGAGTGTCAATAGCAAGATAGCGCGTGTTATATTAGCAGGATTAGCTGACTCGTTGATGATGTAGCTTGACAGAGGAATTGTTGTCGCCGACACCAAGTTCGAGTTCGGTAAGTCTCAATCCCTGCAACCGTGACGTTTCTCACCATATACTAACGGCCGCTGTAGGTCTCGACGAGGAGACAGACGAGATAGTGTTGATCGATGAGGTTCTGTCAGTACTGCCCGTCCCAAGGATCAAATCAATAGGCAGACGAATGAAAGACTGATAAGCGAATGCGCAACTAGAACACCTGACAGCTCGCGATTCTGGCCGGATATAGACTACGCCCCGGGACGCGATCAGAAGAGCTTTGACAGTAAGATCGAAAATATCGTGACAGTGGTGAAGTTGCTAACTCACTCGGGTTCTAGAGCAATACCTGCGTGATTGGTTGACGTCTCATGGCCTCAAAGGAAAAGAGGGTGTTTCGGTATAGTTCCATCAACCCCATAACGATAAATCAAGGAAAGATTGCTAACGACATCATTCAGATGCCGGAAGATGTGCAGTATGTCTCTCAAAACTTGTTTATTCCCCGTCAAGCAATATGCCTACTGCGGTGTGACAGACGCTCCCACATGCTCACGAACCCCCCCAATACGTAGTCGAGGCTGGCCTACAAGTCGGGAATCTAACTCGTGATTTTTTCATAGGGTCCAAACGAGAGCCAAGTACCTCGACGCTTTCCAACGTCTGACCGGAGAGACCTTGGACCAGGCACTGGCCAAGTTGGAGAAATAAATAAGCTATCCTGGTTACTACGGGTGCGATGAAGTGGGAGTTCTCCTTCGGCGCATGGGAATAGAGGACCGTTTCAAGGGGGTGGCTATTGCAATTTCAGGGCATGATAACTGAGTTGTGCGCCTAAGTTGTGCTTATGGGCTATGTTTCTGTTGTATGGGTCTGTAGGTTAGCCGCGAATAGAAAAAAGATCCATACGAATCGATACGGCCAATGGGGCCCTCAATTGGTTGAACATGCACATTGGGCGCTTGTGGTCGAAATAGTGCGGTATGACATGAACATGGGTCGTGTCCGACTGAAGTTGAAACCTGCTGCAAGCTGCCAATGCATTTCGGAGAGCATGGCCGCCTGACTAAGCCCACAAAGCCGCTCCTCGAATCCGGGCTCTGTCCGGGCTACGGCACTTGTATTACAGTACGTGTAGTGATTGTCGGATCTTCGGAAGGCCAAGAGTCCACTCGGCTCTGTTCCGCCCTCAGCTCGCTACGTTAACAGACTATTTGACAGCTCCTTACCTTATAAGATATGATGCCCCCAACTGGCGGGCATGTCTCCCTGGCTACGGGTACAGGGGGTTGGAGCAAGAAACTGGGTCGTGGAGAATTCTATGGCGATCTGCTACCCTTTTCTAGCAGGCCTGGCGCTCCGCAGCGAGATCTGGTCAGAATCTGGTGCCAAGACAGCTACCAAGAGCCGGGGTTGGAAGGTGAACATTGGGTTAATCGCTAGACTTGTCCATAACCACAAATAAACTTGACCTGGTTTTACTGTTATTCTGGCTCGTATGTCTTTATTTGATTTCCTTTTTCTTTTTTTGACTCTGCTTCTTCTTTCCTACTTTCAGTATATAGTATTTATCAAACGAAACCGTGGTGAGTCACTATGTAAAACCTTCCAAAATATTCTCCGATAGACACGAGGAAATAATCCCCGAGCGAGTTAAGTAGGTAAATCATGTGGCCAAGGTTTCTACCCGCCCAGTCATAGCCAGGCAATTGATTCATTCAACTGCCGCCAAGAGCTTACCCCAAAATACCACACCAAGCCGCGCCTGGAAGGCCGCAGCTGGGATTCTTGCCCAGGAAGGACCATCGTTGGGATTCTGCCAACCCACGTGTTCAACAATAGCGTCTTCACTGACGACTTGGAAGACATGGAAGGGAGACGCAAGATGTAATGATCATCCCTCAGTGGCTCATGGTTCGGCGAAGCAAGCAATAACGGGCAGGTCAAGACATTTAGACGGCTGAGACCTTTCTTGTGTGCATTAGCACCCCATGTCATACCTAAATCGATCAGATGGGAATAATGCTCGAAAGCGAGAATCGGGCGGAGTTATGCTATACTACAAAGCTAGCATAAATATATATAAGTAGGGAGCCATGCCCTCCTCTTGCCCTACTGTGACATCTGCAAGGAGAACAGACATTCTAAGCTTCGCGGTCATCTTCTGAAACGGGCTCTACTTCGCCTCTACTCCTCGCTCGCTAGTCCTGCCCGCATACTCATCTGTTCTCCCCCTCGCTACCCGCACGTCAGACGACAAGACAAGATGAAGGCCTCCGTGCTGCTGTCCACCGCCCTCGCGGGACTGGCGTCCGCCATCCCCATGACCCTCGACCTGTCGGAGGAGATGATCGTCAAGCTCAAGACGGGCAAAAGCTCAGGCATGCTCGAGGTCGCAGCAACGGGCACGACAGCCAACGAGTTCCTCGACGGGGGATGCCGCCCCGTGATCTTCCTATACGCGCGCGGCAGCACGCAGGACGGCAACGTCGGGGCCTCCCCCGGCCCCCAGACCATCGACCAGCTCAAGGCCAAGCTGGGCGAGATCACGGTGGCCGCGCAGGGGCTCGAGTACCCGGCCAGCCTGCTGGACAACCTGCGGGCCGAGGGCTGCGACCCGGACGACGCGGAGAATTTCGCGGACCTGATCACCAAGGCGGCGACGGACTGCCCGAGCTCCAAGCTCGTCATCTCCGGGTACAGCCAGGGCGCCGCCTTGGTACACGCGGCTGCGAAACAACTCACTGCTGCCGTGGCGGCCAAGGTGGCGGCCGCCGTGACCTACGGCGACACCCGCAAGAAGCAGGACGGCGGCGTGATCCCGAAGATCGACGCCTCGCGGGGGCTCATCCTGTGCCACGACGGCGATCTCGTCTGCCAAGGCTCGCTTATTATCACCGATGCCCACCACGACTACGACGACCTCGCTCCCACGGCTGTCAGCTTCATCGTTGGCAAGGTTTAATCTAATCAGGAGCTATAAGGAGTTTCGGGACTAATTGGAGTTTTTCAGCATGGATAGGTACCTACCTGAGTCTGGATTTAATATTTGGGACGATAATGTATATAGCTTATTAGCGTGAATACGAGAAACGTGCCTCGCCACACACACTGTCTTGCATTGAACCTCGCTGGAAGCTTGTCAAGTATGCTTCTTTGCGGAAGTACCTCTACGGGAGGTCTATCGTAACGGTAAACTTCACGTTAAGCGCCGTTGCATCTGTACGTCCATTCCTCAAATCGAGATACTTAGGGTGATATCTCGGTTAGGGACATAATTCCACGATGATAATAGGACCTAACCAGCATGACTGACTGTCATTCTACCTATTTCCTCTCGTCATCTGAATACCAGACAATGCAAGCCACCAAAGAAGCATCCCAAAATCATTGCAGTTGTCCCTTAATCTCGAAATCTGCTTTTGTAACGCAAGTCTCGAAACTTTCGACAAAGGTACTCCCACCAATCTGATAATCGTTCGACTTCGTTGAGCAGCTGAGCAGCGACTTCACGTCCAGCTCGCCAATGCTCTGGAACCGTGTTCTAGGTAGGCAAGGATCATCAGCAAATCAATTTCAAAACCACGACCAAAAAATGAAGATACCTACCCTTCAGCACTACCGTCATCACAAAACCACGTCTGATTGACCCTCAGCAGATCCTTACCATCAACAACCCAATCAAACCTGGTAACAGGGACGTCTTCCTCATCAGCCTCAAAGACACCACACTTATACGGCGTGACGTAGACGCCTCCCTGGGGGCCGTGGAGCGCGTGTTCAGCGCAGACCATGCGCGGGGAGTATCCGTCGAGCGCGGCGCCTCGCAGGCGGAACGTCATGTTCGCGAAACCGGGGTCGAGACCGAAGGTCGTCGTCCGCCGCACCCAGACGAGGTCTCGAACAGTCCAGTCCGGCGTGGCCCGCGACGCGACGGCGCAGTTCCGCGTCGGAGGCGCGAGGACCTCGACGACGGTCGCCTCGAAGGGAAGCCGAGACCCGGCGTTCGAGACGCACGCCGTTCGCCGCGACGCGTCGTCGAAGACGCAGGCGAAGTTGCGCATCGCGAGCCTGCCGGTGGCGCGCATGGGTCGTCTGGGGCGAGCGATGTCAACAATCCATCCATCTGTCTGTCTATCTGTCTGTCTACTTCTTTCCCCCCAACCCCGCCCCCCACCACCCCAAATAACAACGGGAAGAGTGGCCGACCGGATAACGTAACTCACCCAGTCGCGGGACAAGTCCACGTCTGTCGGATATCGAGGAGATGGGTATTCCACCAGACCATCCTGAACTCCGTCTTCACATCCGCACTGGACCCCTCGCACGCATACCAGCTATACGTCGGCGTCGTCCCCGCGAGCTGGCGATCGTATTCCTCGGAGAACTCCCTGCCCTGCGCGCCGCAGCGCACGGGGGCGTCGTTGAAGTCGCTCTGGAGCGCAAAAGCGACGCGGCTCTCGTCGAAGTCGTCGGCTGGGGGCGGCCACGTCTGCCCGCTGGAGATTTGCGTCAGCGTCCAGTTTAGGTTGCTGAAGACCCATTCCTGCGGCGCCGCGTGGCCGATGTCGTTGAGCGGCGGGCATAGGAGATCTGTTGCTGCCGCCGCGCGGCCGACGGCGGCGAGGAGGATTATGGATGCGGTTTTGAATGCCATTGTTGGTACACCCGGATGAGCGAGACTGTCGATTTGTAAGAGTAGGTGGTCTTCTTAATATAGACCGAGGACGCCTTCCTCCCTTGTTCCACGGTGACTTATCCTTTCATTCCCCAAAACCTTCACATTTGGGTTGTTTCCCTTCATTTTCCACTTCCAGCAATTTTTAGATCTCGCCATGCCATATACCCGCCGTACAATTCGTTACCAAACATCGTCTACTCGGAATAGGTACTTAGTTAGGTAGCGCTTCGAGCCCGCGCCGCACCACGACGTTGCAATGCAGTGCGCTCCACGAATGGCGAGGGACTCCACCGCGCCCGGTTTAGGTAGATTCTCGGTCCTGGTCCTCCTGCTGCCACATCGGGAACGTCAGTGGTGCGATGCAAGACACACTCGTGTCTATTTGGTATACACCAGCGCAGACTAGATTTAATAGAGAAGGCGTGAAATCCACCCGGGCCCCGGCCATCTATCTAGAGCATGATTCGGCGAGGAACGAGCTGGTATTTAAGTGAATACTTTCGGTATTATTAGCCTGTCTCACCGTCTATTGAGTCAGTAGGCTCTTAAAAATGAAAGATACTGCACAGACAAGCTTATAAGCTGCCGTGACTGGTTATGTAGCTCGACAGTCAATATTTCCGGATCGTGACTGGACGCGAAATTTTACTACAAATTATCAAGATCAGTCAGTGGTATGTTTTAGCACGACAAGCACAGCTCAGTGTCGGTATCATTTTTCATAAGACGCTTCGATTGATGCAAGGCTTCCCAAACAGCGTAAACAGCCTACTTCGATTCATGTTTATAGCAAGACCAATATCGCGGAGCTGGCAGAGCAAAAACAAACTAACCAGAAGGTCTGCAATTGCGTGCCTTGGATACTCTATTCTATACTAGAGAAAAGAATCGAGTATGGTTAAGAGTGTTTCTTCAAAGTGGAATGAAGACGGACCTGCCCAGTTAAGCGAGTGATGCAGCAGCTCGCCCGAAGTAGCCACGACGGGCTCTTCATTCCGAGACACAATAGACAGCAGTCAAAGGTCTTTGGTTTCATAAGTTGCTAATTGATCAACAAGCCACCCGTTCTATAGTCAGCGCAACCTTCTTTATGCTGTAGTGGGTTGGGATTGATTCTTTATTTCTTCGCCTCGATTGCGATAACCTCAACCACTGGGTTACGAGTAGTGTTCGTGGATGCCTGAATAGTAGACTGGTATCATGCCCTGTTGTTCCGAATTATACAATGGCGTAAATAAATAGATAATGCCGAATATATGTATATAAGTAGGCTGGCCGTGGCTGTGACGGGAATCCTGAAACTACGGTACCATCTGAGACTTTTTATCACGTCTCTTTGCTCGGAACTCTTGCATGTTACGTCTCGTCTCCGTTTCGCTCTGCGTATTATCGCCTCCCTCTTGTTGTTCGACCTTGATGATTACGTCGCTCGATCGGTCGCTATCTCTGTCGTTGGTGCTCCTGCTCTCATCACGGGTTGTCTTTGTGGTCCCCAAGACCTCTTGCATGATCTTTTTGCCCTCATCCATCTCACCGTTCATAGCGCCGCAGCCCATACACTTCCAAGTCCCGAGCTCAGCGACGTTCTTCACGCCGGGAGGTGCTTGGCCATTGACCAGTCGGCATTTGCCGCATATCAAGACGATGCGGTTCTTGGGCGCCGTCTCGTCTTCGCCTAGCATGAGGTCCAAAATGCGATCGTACCAATGAGGAGGGCCTGGATTTACTTCGTATTGACTGTAAGTTGGTGGGAGGGGTCCCGCGTTAGGGGCGAACTCTTCGGTTGGCTGAGATTGTGGGGATGACGGGATCGGTTCGAGGCGAGAGCTGGAAAACTGGCCTTGCCGGTTCGGGGGCACGCCCGAAGCAGTCGATGGCCGTTGAATGTTGGCAGTAGGCGGCGGAGGAAGGTGTGTTCTTCCTGTGAGATGGCTGGAGTCGATGCTTTGGCGATGCTTCTTCTTCGAACCGTTGTTCTCTTGCACGGGCGTGCTTTCGTTCTCGTCCTTCTGCTTTTTCGCCTTGTTGCGTTTCTCGCCTGGCCCACCGTATTTCTCGAGCAATTCGAGGGTCGAGTCATACTTGGTAGCATCCTTGAGCCTCTGAATGGTCTTGGTGCGCTCTGCCTGTCGATCCTTGAGGCGGGCCTCGAGGGTATCTAGCCGGAAGCTGTAGTATGCGTTCGCGGTGGTTCGGACGACGTAGATGCTGATTCGCGAGTCAACGTGGCATTCTAATGGGCTGGAGATGTGAGGGGAAGGCCTCTTACAGCACAGGGCCCCCCGCCATGCCAGTCCATTCCCAGGCACCCAGGTTCTGCCATCCGACGACCAGGGTCAAGACGATGGCGTAGACGAGGTATCCAAAGGCGAGATAAAGGGTCCACAGGAGCTTGATACGGCGGGCGCTGTTGCGCACCTTTTCGAGCTGGGCCTGGGTATTCGTGATCTTGGTAGAGAGGGTCGAGAGAGTCTTCTCGAACTCGGCCGGGGACAAGTCATCGCCCTAATTGCGACTTGGTGTCAGCGGCTTGTCTCTTCGCGTAGCTGGGTGATGTGGCAGGAGCTCACCTTCCAGGGCCAGAGGGACACCATGGTGTTGCTGGATGTTGGGGAAAGGCCCGGGTTACAGGATCATGGCGGAAGCTGTCTGTAAGTCTAGGAAATGTGGACACGGAAAGAGGGGCGGAGAAACGAGTGTACGAGATACAGTAAGTAGGTAGGTCGGTGTGAAGTGTAAAATGGTGGTGGAGGTAGCGAGGACGGACAGACAGTCTCTCTCTCTCTCTCTCTCGGGGTTGGTACAATACCTAAAGATCGCTACGTAGCAGGTAGAGGTACTGGTAGGCAAAGCATTAGGACCGCTCGACTCGGCAGTGTGTGACTTGTAATGTAATGTAAGTATTGTATGAAAGAAGACGACAACGACAACGACAAAGAAAATAGAGGGGAGATAAGGACTCGTGAGAGGGGTGCACAAGCCTAATTGTAGGCTAGGCGCAGGCAGGCAGAGAGATGTTGATGTCGGGATCGGTGTGCAGTGTTGGTGACGACAGAAAATAAACTGGGCACTGGTTACAGCTGGAGAGGTCGCACAAGGCACTGAATGACCTCAGCTGCGTGTGCTGAAACGGTACCAGGTACCTACTTAGGCATTACCACTTTTGAAGCGCATAACAAATTGGGCTTAGCGTATCTGCTTCTTTTCCTCAGGCTCGGCTCAGCCCATCATCAGGCAGAATCAGGTACATACCGTACTTCGTACATACAGTACGTAAGTACCTACCTAGTTACTAGTAACGGAAGAAATACTTTATGTAGGTACCAAGGTATCTATTTGAGTGCTGAGATAAGTCCGTGACATTTAATAGTTGAATGCCTACCTAGGTAAGTAGAATTCGTTACGTGAAAACCCCTCGAAGTCTAAGTGCAGGTAAGTAGGTACTGACTTGTAGTTTATGCAGAGGGAAACGGCCCCCAAGATGGTTTCGTTTTCACTGTCAACGAGAGGTCCACAGCACAAAGTTCTGTCACCACTTTCCCACAATTTTTAATAGCCTGATAGCGAAGTGGCTTGGTATCTTTCGTGTGTATTCAAATGATATAAATTCACCGGCTCTCCTTCAACCCTCTTATGCCAAGGTAGAAAAATAATAGAAGCTCATTCGCTTACGGCAATTCCGTCGATCAGTGTACGTAGACTGTCAATTTGTTTGACCACGATTTCTTTTCGATTCTTCGGTTGTACAGGGTAAGCCGCCATCTTGCCGGGTTTGCGATCCTCGGCCGCTCCGTCTGTCTTTCTTATCAAGTAATTGTACTTAGGAATACTTCGTAACACTCGTTGAGCCGAGTCCATGCAAGTTGCTCTGGACTCCGTTCAATCCTAGAAATTTACGACACCGAGAGCAGGTAAGTGTTATGAGGTTTCACAGCCGATATTGTGGGAGGGTGCCTGGGATAGCGGAACAGGATGCGCTGACAGAGGGACCTTAGTAGACCTGACGTCAACGCTCTTCTTATTAATATTTCGGAATTAAAATCAATCAAAGCGTCGTCATCTCCCATCCCGCGCGGTTACGAATGAATTCCACAATGTCATCAATCTCATCAGGAATTTTATACCAATGACCCAACCCAGGATATAGCTTCCATTCAACGTTGTACCCAGCGGCACGCATAGTACGGGCGGCATCTTCGCCCAGTGCATATGGTTTCTTCTCGTCTGCATCCCCGTGGCCCAAGAAAATTGGAGTCGATGACGCCGTTTGCTGCTGTTCTGTAGTGGTGTCCTGAGGAGTGTCAATACAGAGAAGATCTCTTTGGAAGTTTAGAGCCCTCAGTGCTGGGTCTTCGGGTTGGCCATCTTCATCCGATGCCGCAAATGGGTTGTCATCGTCCATGCCGTCGTTCGATCCATGTTCCTTATTAATTGCATCTTCGATATCTTGTTGAAAAGGCAGATACCCACACATACCGAAGTATCCGCCAAGTGGGTATTCAAGGCCAGGAGAACAGAGAGGGACATCGCACAGCCCTGGCTTAGTCCGCCGAGAATGATATTGGTCGGAGGCACTCCTGCCACTTCTATCTCTTGACGAAGAAGCTTCCGGATTTCGACTGCCGACTCTGCCAATCCTTGCAGCTGCGTCTCCTTGCGGTAGGAAGGATCTGGGAGACGGGCAATGTCGAACCATTGAGTAAGCTTTTTTCTGCCAAAGGCACTAGAACGCCGGCGTTTGGCAGTCGGAAATATGAAGCGGGCGCCCGGCAGTAAATCAGGTAATGTTTCACCAGCGGACGTTTTTCCTGTCTCAAGGAGTTCTTGGCCAAATTTCTGGCCGTTCGAGCTGAGACCATGAAGTAGAATGATCGTGTGAGAGTGATTGGCTGTAGGTTCAACGATGTATGTCGATTGGTCGGGACGCGCTACTTCCCCGGCAGCTGACGGTGGCTTACTGTCCAGTTCCATGGCTTATTGTTATGGTCCGTACTGCTGCCAAAGTCGTCTGGTGCTGTCCAAGGAATTTTTGTTGGTTTTATTATTTGCCCAGTGTACTACGTTAATATTCTCATGTTGGTTTGTAGTCAAGGGAACTGGGTTACCTGTGTTACCATAACACTAGCGCTACCACGGTAAGCCTCGCTGTATGCTCGGCCAATGGAGCTGTCGCACTTACATAGTAGGTATCTGTCTGAGTGGCGGGACAACCTTGGAACTCTCCACTTAACCACCTGGGCAGCACATCTAAGTCTCGGAAGCGTGTGCGTACCTCCTTCATACCTTCAATTTGTTTTTAATCAAACATCGACATGCCGAGGACAATATCGCAAAAAGATCTGGCTAACGCGCAACGATTTGGGGAATTTACTCCAGTCTACAAAGTTGATCCGAGGACTGTCGTGAAGTCTAGCAAGGATATTCGCCTTTCAGAAGCCGAAACCATGAGATTTGTTCGCAATAACACCAGCATCCCAGTACCTGAAGTCTATAATGCCTACAAAGATGAAGAATCTGGTCATACTCGCATCATAATGGAGTTCATCGAAGGTGTCGAGCTAGAGGAAGCGTGGGATACATATTCGCCCATGGAGAAGGAGTCGCTCATCGCACAATTACGGGGCTACATGGAAGAGCTCCGTCAATTCAAGGGAACCTTCATCGGGTCAATTGACGCCTCGTGGTGCGATGACCACTTCTTTGATGATCAGCGCGGAGGCTATGGGCCGTTCAAAGACGAAGATGACTTCAATGCTGGCATTGTCAAGGCACTGAAGCAAGGCAAGACACAAGCCCGTGTCGATGTCGAAGTGATCTGCGACATCTTCCTCGAGACCATGAAGGGACATGAGATCGTCTTCACACACAACGACTTTGCCCCCAGAAACATACTCGTACAGGGATCGAAGGTTGTAGCCATCCTCGACTGGGAGCTTGCGGGCTATTATCCCGACTATTGGGAATACTGCAAGGCGATGAGACGACCAGATTGGCAAAGCGGCTGGATTAAAGAAAGGGCATTGGATAATATATTGCAACCTTGGTTGAAAGAATTGTCGGTCATATGGAATACAACTGAGATCATTTGGTAGCTAGTAATAGGTATTAGTGGTCGTCTTGATATATGCCAGTCTGTTTGTGCTAATATCGCCGAAGTTGTCGTGCATTTGACTTTTCGTTGACCTAGAATGCCGCCTGACTCCATAGGTAAATACTCCTCGCTGGCCTCATGCCTTATTGTTAGGTCTGCCTGCATTCAGGGCGAGGCCCTTGTCACTTCGTATATCTAATAATAAAGAGGCTAATATTATTAGCTGTATAATATCTACCGGTCGTAGAATAAAACGGCTAAGTAGATACTTCAAATGGCACGCCGATTTTCTATATAACGACGTATTTTTATGTTATCCACGCTTTGCTTGCGACTCTGAGGAAAAGGGTGTGTTTTGGCTGGCTCACCGAGGGGTAATCTCTTTCGTGGCCACTTCGGCTCAATGACTTTGCGTAAGCACTACAAGTAAGGATACAATAACCAATAAAATCAATAGAATTACAAGTACTTCTATTCCCACCTAATTTTGCCTGTGCCACAAGTCCTAACAATACAAAGAGCTGTGTTATACTTACTACGACTGTACTTCACTTAAAATTGTCTGCTTTTAGGAAGCTATCGTGAAGCCTTTGCAAACCCTACAATCGGGTTTTTTTTTTGCCTCGTTTGATTTATTGGTAGCGAGAAAGGCGAAAGGTGCCCTTATCTACCTCTGTTCTTAAGGCTTCTGGCTGCATTATTCCGCAACAGAATTTTGGAAAACAAAATTATCTCGGAGATAGCCCTAAACCTACGCTTTCGATTAATATATTTATTTTAATTAAAGATGTTGTTGTGATAGAGAAATTAAAGAGTGTCACAAGGGTGAAGATTAAATTGACCTCTTTTGCAACGATGTCACTCCTGTTAGTAGGGGCAGGTAGGGGCTCGGTAGGTCATTGAGCTGAACCGGCCACGAAAGAAATAACTGTTGGTTCCCTGGAGCATATTGGCATCAATCTTTTAGGCCATCTAGGCTAAGAACGGCGCTCCTCCTCCAACGACACGCGTTAAAGGGAGACGCCGACTAGAATAGAGTGATTTATGCAGTATGGCTGTTTCGGTTAGACACTCAAAACGCCTTGTACTAACCTTATGACCGCCATCCAAGAACCACATGGTCTTCGCTGTTTCACCCAAAGTATGGGAGAGCAAGATCGAACATCGATCACAACTCCGCTTTAGACACTGATGATGTTAGTGCTCAAAGACCTTGCTGCAACAAGAGGATTCCTCTCTCCCGCGAAGGTCAATCTTGTGACGGTAGAATGAATATAAAACGACAACGAGTTCCTGTATTGGCTTGAAGTTTTCAGCAAGCACTCAACTCGTCTTGCCATTCTTCCAAGACTTGTATCAATACTCGGCAAAACACAAAACTCGAACAACGCTTTTTCCGGTCACCTTTCATTTCCGGGTTTCCATTACACTCATCTTCGTTCGCTACTCTCTATCGTTGCTTATCTATTCATTATAATATGCCTAGCTTACACTTATATCTTGCAATGGGAAAACGCCGAGGAGATGACCCGCTACATTGGATGTTAATCCTCAAGGACCCAGAGGGAGACAGAGCAACATGGTATCACGTGACTGGTGGACGTGGTAGGTATGAGGTTACTATTCAAGATGGCAAGCGTTTCCGCAGTCACGGAATTGGCGAACATCAGTTCATCTGTAACTTTTCGGAATCGAATCGGAACAAGCTAAAATCGGCTTGTCAGCGAGCCAAGCTCGCTCGCTGCCAGGAATGGACCACCGCAGTGTTGGGTGATCTGGAGCGTCGGGGTCTCGTGCCGGAAGGGACATATTCTCACTGGTTTCATCGAATCGAACCCAGCTAGTGGTCAACTGATGGGTTCATGGAGTTAGTCGAATTGCCTCGTCGAGAGACACCCAGGAGGGACAGAGTTACAGAACTACTCAGTCGCAATCTTCCAGAGCCGCTCAGCCACGGGCTCACAGCAACACCTCTCAGTCATCTGTCGGTTGGGTCTGGGATGATAAGTACTGGAAATATCGATATTGGAATGAAGCGAATAGGCAGTGGGTTTGGCAGAAATAAAATCTGCTTCAGCAGTCGGACATTCTGAAAGTAGGGCAGGTTGGAGAAATTGATACTTGTAATACCTATACTATAAAGGCTAGCAAGGTCACGTAGAGAAATGTTAGGGTAATAGAAACCACGAATATTGCTCGTAAACTGGATGAAACAGAACCTGGATATGACTTGTAGAATCTAAAAGCTAAGTGTGAGCTACATATATGAGATATATGAGGTTCAGTCCTAGTCACGTGACCTAGCATGTATGCAAGAAGGAAGCTGAGGTGTGTGGATCATCACAATTCGTATGTATTTTTCCGCGGCGAGATAAGTCACTAGAGCTAACCTCGGGAGTTGCTAACAACTGATCATGTTCTTCCATTTTCAATAAGAGGTTGATTGTAAAGTACTTAGATGCCTAAAATTTGTCGTGTAAGCCATGGTCTGATGGTCCATAGCTTATTTTTCACGGAAGTAAGCCTGTTCTATAATGATTTAAATTATTTGGTGATTACAGAAGTCACCTGGACTAAGTCGAACAGCTATGCATCTATCAACTATTCTATCTGACGTTATCAACTACAGCATAACACAATACAGCATGAACAACCCCGCCCTTGTCGTTCGAAAGCAAGGGAAGTACTTAGTACGAGGAAGTAGAAGACATTCTAGCACGGAAACCTGTTTAAGGGTTGTTTCTGGCACTATTAATGCAGTAAGCAAATGTAGAGTTTACTTTGCTCAAGTACTACAAATTACAAGCAGGTGGTCTAGCAATAGCTACTATAGCCGGTCTCGCCTTACCACATCAGGCCCTAGAAATCAAGGAACTCTGGTCGAGTTTATAAGGTGTTTGAAAGCGATGCTTTGTAGCTCGAGATGAGGCCTAGGGGCAAATGTTGATATATTTCGCCGAGAAGTCTCGAGCTAGCTAAGGGTTGGCTATAGGGTTATACTATAGAAATATTCATTAAGGGATGATCCATGGTCGGATTAGTTAGTTTGTCTTTTGTTGCGGAAGAGGGTTCGTTCGTGATTATAATGCCAAGCTTCACGCAGACTTCGAGCAGGTTTCGGCTAGGAAGGTACTGCATTGGCCCCCGGGAAGAGGTCGTTGCATCGCATACCATCATACGAACATAACACCAACCGCAATGGAGTCTCTGTAGATTACTTATGTGAACGGACATTGTGTTTTTATCTAAATTCTGAAGCATAAACTATCCCTTCAAAGACTTATTTAGTACCACCCTTTAAAACAACTACCTTGGTACTGTTGAGTACAACCGGCCTTTCAGATTTACTTAGGTTAGTCTAGTAGGTTAGTGCACTAGATACTGTAGTAAGAGGACGACCAGCCAATAGAAGCCCCGGAACAGCCCTAGGAGCATCCCACATGCATGTCCAGAGCAGCTGCAGCGCAGGTGCGGTGCGGCCTGGGTACTTATAGGTAAGTACCTAGGTAGGTATAGCCGTAGTCTTCCGCTAACTTAGGTAGCCGTTCCGTGGTGCGCAGCGACAACCAGCAAAGCATCGCCAGCAGTAAGCAGCAAGCCTCGCTGTCACAGTCTCGAATCAACCTTCCTCAATTCTCTTTTTGGATGATCCGAAGGGCTAGTCGGGTATATGTCAACCGTGGGAACACCCAGTTGAATTCATCGAATTGGAATTATCACACTTATCACACGATCGCCCGCGTATTACATGATACCAGCATCCACTATCGAACGGCTGTTACAGTGATAGCTGTGTGGTTTGCGTCTCCCCCGTCTCGAAGCCGACCAATTGATCCTGCATTATATTGATCTCGCATCGTTCGCCGACGTGACTATACCGTCCATACTACCACCACCACAGTCCTCGCCACAGCCTTCACCAACTTCGAGAAGCCGCCCGCATCCCCCTTGCTTCACCTTGCGCTTCGCCTCGCCTCGCCTCGCCTTGGCGCATGGAGACGAGCCAGGTTGCTAGTTCCCCAGTCGCGTTGGAGTAGAGTGGTGCAGAAAAGAGAACGGACAGCTCGAGAGAGTAAGGACGAGCGAGCCACCATGTTTTCTGTAAGAACCACTGTCAACGCTAGCCCCGTGCTCGTCCATCCGCTAAACCGCTGTGTACCACATCTCTAGAGGATTAAGGATGCCCTCGACCGTACAATAGCTGAGGAGCAGGCCCGTCTCAGGCCTGCCGCCGAGCAAAGAACAGCCAACACCAGCACTAACGATGCCGCCGCCTCACCTTCGACCGATCCTGCCAAGAAGCCCGGCCAGGGCGGGTCCACGCACCCGGATCCTGCCGTGTTTGAAGCTGCATTTCGGCCAGAGGATGATTCGGACAGCGCCAGGGGCGGTGGCACCCCGGTGTCCTCCATGTCCAGCGAGACCGCGAAGGGGGTTGTTGATAGCGCCATCTCTGAGAAAAACAGCTCGGCACAGGGACAGGATGGCGACACCAATAAGACGGCGGGTGCCGATGCATCCCAGACCCCCGAGCTGCCACCCCAAGTGAAGGCAAAGCTTAGGAAGCTGGAAAAATTGGAGCCTAATTTCTATGGTACGTGAACCGATCTGTCGCGCGGCCAGCCTGTTTAACTAACACGCCTTTTGACACAGAGGTTCTTCGATCCTACCGGATAGCCCACACGCAGATCAAAAACTTTGAACGAGTACTCCAAGAGAACACCCCGCTAAGTACGATTAAGGACCCGAACGCCCTGATGGACTATCTCAATGAGTTTACTCAAAAGACCGACATAGCCTTTCGAGAGATGAGGCGTGTCTCTACCGAGAGAGATGACCTCAAGAAGAGAGCAGACTCATCCGAAGCAGAGATTGCTGTTTTAAAGAACGAACTAGCTGCTCTAAAAGAAGCTGCGAAGACAGACGTCAACGTTAGCCCGCTAAATGAAGCACGAGCCGATAAGGTTCCAGAAATGAGTGACGAACAGGAAAACATGTTCTCTTACGACGACGAGATTTCTAAACTACAATCTGAGCTGGCCTCACAAACAGAGCAGATGACCAAATTAGAGCTGGAAATCAATACACTCAAGGAAGAATTAGCCGTTGCCAATGAACAGGGTGCAAGTACTGTTCAAGGGGCACAGGAGGTCAAGCTCGAGCCGAGCGAATCGGGGGACGATGGTGCCCTCGCCCAACCTAAATCGGATACCCGAGACGCTGAGATAAAATCACTTGAGACGGCTCTCGAGAATGTGCAAGAACAACTCCGAAATAATGAAGCGAGTCTGGAAAGTGAACGTTCTCTTCATGCTTCCAAGGCTGCCGATGTCGAAATGCTGGAGGCCGTAAAGAAGGAAAAAAACGCTGAACTTGAGAAGCTCGTTGGAGACAACACCCAGATGACAAAGCAAATTGCCAGCTTGAATGGCCAACTTGAAGAATACAGAAAAGCCGACGCGACTATGAAGCAGCAGCTTCAGTTAGCTCGCAAGACACCTGAAGCAACCGCACCTACGAATGGGTCGTCTAAGAAGAAGAATAAAAAGAAGAAGAAAGGCGGCGCTTCACAGACAGTCGCAGAGACTGTTAGCAGCGAAACGTCAGAGACCACGGATCCTTCTTCCCTCGAAAGCCATGAAGCTCTTACGATCAGGGTCTCAACACTCCAGGAATCACTCGACATAAGGCAGAAGGAGAAGACCCAGCTGTTGGAGACAATAGCGAATCTGCGGGAAGATGTTTCAATGTTACAGCAGAGCCTCATCGATAATGGCGAAGACGTCACTGCGGCGAAGAGAGACAAGCAGGAACTTGAAGAGAAAGTGAAAGTACTTCAAGCGACCAATTCTGAGTCGGAAAAGGAACGCGAGACTAGGAAGACAGCGTATGCTACGTTTACAGCGCGCATTGTCGAATTAGAAAAGGAAATTGAGGGCATGGGTGCTGTTCAAGCGCAGCTTTCTGAGATGGAAAAACGAATGAAATCGGCCGTGGTGAATACCACAGAATCTGCCTCTAAGCAGGAGGCTGAACATGAATCGACAAAGAAGGCATTAGAGGAATCAAAGATCCGGAGCCGCACTCTGCAATCCGATCTAGGTGCTTCGCAGAAGCTTGCTCAAGATCGTTTTAAGGAGATAACGAATATGAAAGAAATACTTGCCAAGGCACAAACTGAGATGAAGAGTCTTCGGCAAGATTCTAGCGACTTGAAAACCACCCGCGAAGCGCTCACGTCCAAGCAAAATGAGTTGCGTATTCTCGAGAAACGAGAGAAGGAGCTAAAGAATGAAGTAAGCCGCATTCAGCGTCTATCCTCTGACCGCGAGTCTGAAATCAAACTACTTAATGATCGGCTGTCAGCCGAAAAGGCGTCTCGTGTCAAGTTGGAGGACGAGAAGCGAGTTTTGGGTCGCGATTATAGGCGCCTGGACGCCGAGAAAGCGGAGATAATCGCCAGAGCGGAAAAAGCTTCTCTAGACCTTGAGACGGCGCAGGTTGAGCTGTCTAGTCTCCGGCCCAAGACTAAACTACTCGAGGACGACGTTGCCAGGTTGCAGAAAGAGAAGACTCTTGCCAAGGAAGAGGTTGACTTGAAGACTCAACAGTACCAGAACGCCCAAGGTCTGCTGGCGTCGATGCGTGCTGAAAACAAAGAGTTAGAGACCCAGCTGAAGGAGGCGCAAAATCAAGCCGAGAGCCTCCAAGAAGAGCTAGCAGAGGCACAAAAGCATCTGGGAGAAAGAACACGCGAGACAGAGACTATGCGGCGACGAATAAAAGAGGAGAACGAGAAGGCCGATGCAAGAGTTCGCGACATGAGGGCTCAAATGGAGGCAGCGATAGAAGACCGTGACCGGATTGAAGATGAGTCGTCAACCCTCGGTCGACGACGCGCCCGCGAAGCTGAAGAGCTCAAAACTAGAGTCCGCGAACTCGAGCGCGAAAGCAAAGCTCTCAGAATCGAGAAAGAAGCCCTCGAAGCGAGCGAGCAGCAATGGCGTCAACGGCGAGAAGAATTGGAGCAAATCGAGGAGAAGGCCACAGCCGAAACTGAGGACATGCGTTCCACTGTTTCAAGTCTGCGCTCAGCCCTGGACGCGTCTGAGCAGCAGGTTCGCGACGCAGAGAAGCAAAAGGCTAACTTGAGGAAGCTACTGGATGAGGCTCAGGGCCGATACGAAAGAACGAACAAGGAGCTTAAAAGTGTACAGTCCAAGCTCAGCCTCGGTAGCGGGCCTAATGCGACGAGTGGGGGACTAAGTACAAGCACCGTGAAGAGCGGTGTTGATATTACGTACCTCAAGACAGTCTTCCTACAGTTCCTCGAGGCCGAAGACGGAAGAGTGCGGCTACAACTGATTCCCGTGATCTTGAAACTGCTTGGATTCGACAAGTACGTCTCCCCTTTCCCATGCTCCCCCGCCCCTACCACCTGGTTACTAACGCACCCTCAGGAATGAAGAAGAAAAGGGGACGAAGACACTTCAGCATTTGCTGGGATCAAACAGAAAATAGTATTGAGGTTTCGGGGGGAGAGTCAAGCAACCTAGTAAGTCTGCCGACATGTATCGATACTTAATGCTTGAAATGCATAGCGAGGGGAGTTTATGAATATTGTACATCATCATTAGACAGCGTCTATGGCTTAGATTCATGTTAGGGGCGGCAGACAGGTTTCCACTATGCATTTGCTATGGTATGATATGTGCAGGTCGCAGAGTGCAACAGACAACTATCCAGTATCTGCCTGATTATGAACTATCTCCTTCCTTTCGGACCTGACCTGTATGACTCGCTACATGCGTATGTTCGAGTTAGCGACAAGCGGCCGCGCCAAGGATAGTCGACTGTTGTATACATTGCACTAGATCTAGGCGCTGGGAACCGGACTACAGGAATGAATCATAGTGAGATGTCACGAAGCTGTTATTTGCAAGCTAGATACCTCGGCAGCTAGTTGCGATTATCACCTCCGATCGGAGTCCGGTCCGGAACGGGAGGACGCGGCTTGTCACGGCGAAAGTAGGGTGAGTGACCGACCTATCCTTTCAAGCTCCCCAAGTTCTCTTATATGTTTGGAGAGGTCGCAAACATCGGCATATTCTATCACTGTTTATGATTTGTTTCCATCCCCGTATTCAGGTCACTGATCAAGTGACTGGTACTACGTGAGGCATCTAATCGTACCTGGCGGACTAGGTGACTTAGTCGAGGCTTTCGGCTGCAGAATACGCCCGATCTTATACGGCGACAAGTCTGAGTAGTACAGCATTTCGACTCACTCACCTAGGCGACCTATTCATCAAGTTGAAAGAAAGCATCATGCCTACCCGGGCTTCATTCACGCCTTTCGACATCGTCAAGGAGATATGGACACACCTGGACCTCCCACCGTCCGCACTCTCGGCCCTATCTCTGCCGGGTATAAACGGCGCATCAGAGCAGACACTACATCCCGTGATCCCATCATCGTTTAAAATCGGGCATCTGGCGCAAAGCACCATTGCGCTCTCCGCGCTGGGCGCCGCGGTAGCACATTCCACACTCACTCGCACTACTGCTTCTTCGGGCGGTAACAGGATCCCGCGAACCACAGTCCCCCTCCGCCACGCGGTCCTCGAGTTCCAGTGCGAGCGCCTGTACACGCTCGCCGGTAACCCGCCGGCCGAGACATGGGGGCCGATTGGGGGGTTACATCCCACGGCGGACGGACACGTGCGCATCCACGATGCGTTCCCGCATCATCGCAAAGGCGCACTCGCGCTTCTCGGGTTACCTGAGACTTGTACCGATCGCGCAGCTGTCAGCGAGCGCACGCGGCGCTGGAAGAGTATCGACCTGGAAACTACGGCCGTTGAGCAGAAAGGCCTGGCGATATATGCCCTGCGGTCCTTCGACGAGTGGGATGCGACGCCGCAGGCGGCAGCCGTGGCCGACCTGCCCGTGAATTTGCGCAGGATTAACATCCCTTCTGCTTCTTCTCGCATCCACCCTCGCGAAAGCTCATCACAGCCAAGCAACCGCTGTCTCGCAGGCCTCCGCGTCATCGAGCTCAGCCGCGTCATCGCGGCGCCGGTAGCAGGGAAGACGCTCGCGGCGCACGGCGCGGCCGTGCTCTGGGTGACGAGCCCCCATCTCCCCGACCTGCCGGGCCTGGACCGGGAGTTCGCGCGCGGGAAGCGGAGTGTCCGGCTCGACTTGGACTCCGCGGCCGACAGGGCGAAACTCCTGTCCCTTGCGCGCGACGCGGACGTCGTGGTGCAGGGGTACAGACCCGGCAGTCTGGCCGCGCGTGGCGTAGATGCCGAAGAGCTGGGGAGGGCGAGCCCGGGGATCGTCGTCGCGAACTTGTCGGCCTTTGGACCGGAGGGGCCGTGGATGGGGCGGCGCGGCTTCGACTCCCTCGTGCAGGCGTGCAGCGGGATCAATGTCGCTGAGGCGGTGGCGTATGGTGGCGGAGACGTGAGTAGGGCGCTGCCGTGCCAGGCGCTCGATCACGGCGCGGGGTACTTGCTTGCTGCGGGAGTCTGTGCTGCCGTGTATCATCGCGAGAGAGATCGCGAGGCGGGGAGGAGCGTGGGCGCGTATGTTGTTGATGTCTCGCTCGCGGGCGTGGGGAAGTATTTGAGGACTCTGGGACAGTTTGAGGGTCGGTCTGGGTTCGAGGGGGACGATGTTACTGTGCTTGGCGTTGATGGGGATAGGACCGAGGACGAGAAGGCGCTCTTTGAGACGAGGGATACATCGTTTGGTGAGATGACGTTCTTGAGGCATAGTGCGAGCGTTGAGGGGCTTGAACCGGGTTGGGAGCGGATGCCCTCGCCGCTAGGGTCTGATGAGGCTGTTTGGGATGGTGAGTGAGGATTCTACTCTAGATGTACATTATACCATGTGCCCACCGTGAAATCTCAACTTGACCTTATCTGATCAAGCTTCATTTCTAACCAGTCATGTAATTGCAGCGTGCCCACACTGATTTGTATCTTCGTGGTCATTCTAGTCATCAATAATAGCGTGTATTTACGACACTAGACAGCAAAACAGTTCTCATTAGGTCTAAGCCTAATGTTGATTCTACGTCCAGGCATATCTATTAGGTGAGACTCGTTTACTCTAGATGAGTGTCCCGAGGCGCTGGAAAGAATAAATGAAGTAGCTTTCGCTTAAGCGTCGTTGTACATTACATTACCTCCTTGCGAAGACCAGATGGCCCAGCCGACTTCGGTAGTAGGTAGCAGCATCAGCCCGTTCAAAAGTAGATATTGGTGAACCTCTATTCACGGACCAATAGGGTAAATGCAGCTTACTAGTTCCCAAAGCAGCGCTTAATTCACAGGTCCCAAGGCCTTGGGTATCTCTTTAGGCTAATATATAAGACCGAGGCGCTGGGATGGATGGACGGATGGAGAATAAGGAGGCTCAACACCAATACTCGCGAAGCACGTGGGAAATTAATTGAAAATACAACAATAAACATTCTCCACAGTCAACGACGACAGTTCCATCGAAACGAAATCAAAACAGACGTTGAAAATACTATTACCGACGATGTCGCCGTCGAGACATCGCGAACTACCAAGCTAGCGTCGAGTGGTCCAGGCAAGCCGCACATCATCGCTTACATCCTTGCTGCTTTTCTGCGTGACACATTCCTGATTCGGACGAATTAGGTAGACGATGTATGAACGAACCGTTGGGACTTGGGCTATACTTGAGATTAATTGACTGCACTCAGCTGCACGATCATCTGATCCCACCCATCCCTTGCCCGCCAACCCCGCCTATTACTCCTTGTTATTGATTCGAGAGCTGAATGAATAAGTTTCCTTCGGCCAACAATCCGGGAGCGTGGCAGGCGCAGAAATCCTTCCTTTGGCGTCGACAAGGAGCTCTCGTCTTTCTCACCAGATGTCTCTCGGCGGTGGAGCTTACTATCGGCGACGAAGGCTACTCTTCCGCCTTGGCGTCCACCCTAGTCTGGGCTAAGACGACGTCGATTGGTGTAAGATTGGTGGTGAGGGCTGTTGGAAGCCGGGAAGCCTCGCCGACAACACAAGGGTTAGAGAGGCGAATAGTATGATATGACACATATCCGTATAATGCGCCTCTCTATTTCGTAATGACTTAACGGCCTATCGCTATTACCTATCTCCCCGGATTGGCGTGTTTCTAGGGAATAGGTAGGTACCAATGGATCGCCAGCTTCCCATCCCCCGCCTTTCGCTAAGCTTACCGACGACGTCCTTGGCATCTCTGGAGCTCAGATAGGGAAATGTCTTTCATGCAGGCAGTGCCTGACCACCCCAACTTTCTCGACCCCATATTCCGGCTCGCTGCAGTTGGGGTTCGCTGGCCGGGGTGCGTCGAAGTATGCAAGCCAAGAGTACCATTGGTGTTATGTATTAGTCTAGGACGTATATAAGAGAGATCATATCAGCGAACAAGCATCTATCTATAATGTGACCGTACCTTTTCCTCTCAGTAGTTGGCGTGTCCTCCGAGGCACTTCATCCTGAGTAACTGGTGACTCCCGTTCATAAAGGCAGGAAGTTCGACAGGAAAGGCTTCACCGTAAACGACGAAAGTGAAGATGGTCACTTTCAAATCTGCTGAGAAGGCCCAGACGGGCGCGTCAGATCCCATCCTGACCCGTCTCGTCAACGAGGATAAGGTGCCGTGGTACCGCAAGCCGAACCTGCGCATGATGTACTTCCTCCTCTTCCCTACTTGCATGGGTATCGAGTTGACGTCGGGCTTCGATTCCCAACTCATCAATGCTCTCCAGATCGTGCCCTCGTGGGTAGAATGTGAGTGATCCCTCTAGAATTTGTGGCAGGATCGCGAGAACCTGAAAGTATTTCGCTGGATCTATGAATATTGTCGCTGACGATAACCAGACTTCGATGACCCCCAGGGTCCTATCAAAGGTATAATCGCGGCGTCCTACTCTTTAGGAGCAATTCTATCTCTACCATTCATTGGTATGGTAAATGATAAGTTTGGTCGACGTTGGTCAATCTTCGGCGGTTCAGTGATTATGGTTATTGGTGCCCTTATCCAAGGTCTTTCAGTTCATGGTAAGTGAAATGTTCAAGTCAACGGACGGCTTCGCAATATGCCAGTATTGCGTTATGAGAGAATGGAATAGAGTAACTCATCTAATGGTGACGCAGTTAGTCAATATATCGTCGCACGTCTGATCTTAGGTTTCGGTATACCCACATGTATCGTCTCAGCCTCATCTCTCATCGGCGAACTGTCATATCCCAAAGAACGCCCGGTTCTAACCTCACTTTTCAACGTCTCATACTTCGTCGGTCAATTGCTGGCCGCGGGAATCACCTTTGGCACCAACAACATCACGAACAACTACGCCTGGCGCATTCCCAGCTGGCTACAGGGGGTTCCCTCGCTTGTCCAAATAGCCTTCATCTTCCTGGTCCCAGAGTCTCCCAGATGGCTCATCACCAAAGAGCGAAATGAGGAGGCGTACGACATCCTCGCCAAATACCACGCCGAAGGAGACCGCGAGTCCGAGTTCGTCAAGGCCGAATTCGCCCAGCTGCAGGCGACCATCGGCATCGAGCTGGAGCACTCTAAGAAATCCATGGTCGATCTCGTTCGCACGAGCGGCAACCGTCGCCGTTTGCTCATTAGTACCATGTTGGGACTGTTTACTCAGTGGTCTGGAAACACACGTACGCCTAATTTCACTATCTGACTCCCAGCAATCCTCTCATTTTCAGCAAGCGATTGCTATTCTCTAGTATAGATTTCGAAACAGGGAGGCTAACTTTCAAACTTTGATTCAGTCATCTCATACTACCTTGGCGATATTCTCGAGGCTATTGGACAAACATCATCCGTGTTCAAGCAGAAGATCAACGTAGCTGTAAGTATTCATATGTTTTCGTTTCTCTCTACGAAAGAGGAATTTCCTCGCAAGATTTGGCAGGCTGACTGGGTAATACCTTAAGATTGCTGCGTGGAGTTTAGTGAACGGAACAATCGCATCCCTTCTCGTCAAGCGGTTCAGACGCCGTGTCATGTATCTGGCGTGTACTTGCAGCTTGATCCTCGTGTACATCAGCTGGACAATCACCATGAAGTATGCCATCGACGGCAAGAACTCGGGTAACGTAAACACTGCCGCCGGCAGTGCCGTCCTGTTCTTCATATTCGCCTATTCACCGTGCTACAACTTAGGTTATAATGCACTCACTTACAGTAAGCCTTCCCAACCTTCTGGTCTCCTTATAACTGCTGACAATAGCGCCTTCCATAGCCTATATGGTGGAGATCTGGCCTTACGCAGAGCGATCTCGCGGTATCGCCTACTTCCAGCTGTGGGGTCGTCTGGCTGGTTTCTTCACTACTTTCGTTAACCCCATTGGGCTCCAGAACGCTGGCTGGCGCTACCTCATCTCATATGTCGTCTTCCTGGCCTATGAGATTACTTTCGTATATTTCTTTTTCCCGGAGACCTTTGGTCGGACCCTGGAAGAGCTGGCCTTCTGTAAGTGCTATCCCTCAATCCTCTAACTGGCATAACATTGGCTAATTGAGTTTCGCACCCGCAACAGTGTTCGAAGATAAGGCACTCGCAGATGAAGCCGTCCACGCCGTCGAGAAGGCTGTTGGAATAAATGGGACAGCCAGGAACGGTGAGAAGACAGAATCGATTGAGGCTCGAAAGGAGGTTTAATGGTAGATGAGGCGGCGATAGGCAGCAGTAGTTATTAGCGTGTCCCCCTTTCACACGTTGGCAGCTGTTTCGTATCTTATGACAGCTGGCTAGATCGTGTACTTATCTCGCCTATGACCGACTACCAGGTGACATCGGTTAATGAGGGGTTCGTCTTAAGTTCATCGACAAACATTTGGTGATGGCTCGACATCAAGTCTTTCACGGTACCCTAATTCACTGCCTTAGTCTCGATCAATTGCAAATAATAGAGAATGGCTTGATAATCACCAAACCAGATGGCGTTATATCTGATTTAGTGACATCGATCCCAAGGGAGTCAGTCCAGCAACAGTTGATCGCACTAGGACTATCGGAGCCTCAATATGAAATTCACTATCTTGAGCGCGGGCAGTTCCTCATTCCAGGCTTCGTAGACACGCACAATCATGCGCCTCAATGGGCACAGCGCGGCCTCGGGCAGAGCATGCACATTCTAGACTGGCTGGACAAGGTCACGTTTCCAAATGAGGCTCGCTTCCGTGACCCGGACTACGCGCGACGCGTCTATGACAGCTGCGTCGACGGCTTTCTCCAGCAGGGCATAACGACAGCATCTTACTATGGATCAATGCATGCTGAAGCCACCAAGATCCTGGCCGATCTATGTCTCGAAAAGGGGCAACGCGCCTTCGTGGGGAAATGTAACATGAATCGCAATGCACCCGACTACTATCGAGACGCATCAGTCGAATCCTCGTTGCGCGACACTCAAGATTGCATAGCTCATATAAGGAGGATTGATCCGGAGGGCAAACTCGTCAAGCACGTGCTCACACCTCGCTTCGCCATTACCTGCGAGGACGCCTTGCTCGCCGGTCTAGGGGAGATTGCCAAGTCCAACCCAGACCTCCCCATCCAGACGCACTTCAACGAAGCTGAGCAGGAGATGTCATTTACGAAAACCCTGTTTCCGACGTTCGGCAATGAGGTAGACTTGTACGACAGTTTCGGCTTGCTTACTAAACGCTCTATCCTAGCCCATTGCTGTTATGTATCCGAATACGAGCTCGGGCGTCTCAAGAGTCTCGAGTGTGGCGTCGCCCACTGCCCCATTTCTAACATGACTGTCGGCGGCGGCTTCATGGCAGCGCCCGTGCGTAGATTTCTCCAGTTGGGTATCAAGGTAGGCTTAGGAACGGACAGCGGTGGCGGATTCTCGAGCAGCATATTGGACGCCATGCGACAGGCTCTCGTCGCTTCGAATGCCCGGGAGGTCATGAGCAACGGCGAAGACAAGGGACTCTCGATTGACGAGGTGTTCTATCTCGCGACGCTTGGCGGGGCCCGGGTCTGTTGCTTGGATGAGAAAATTGGTAATTTCGCGACTGGAAAGGAGTTTGATGCGTTGTTGATTGACTCGAGGAGCTCAAAGCCGGGGATCATGACTATGGTCGAAGAGCAGGACAGCACAAAGACGATCTTCGACAAGTTCATCATGACGGGGGACGACCGCAACATTAAGAAAGTGTTCGTACACGGACGTCAAGTGAAACCATAATTGAATACAGTTTCACCCGGCATAGATACTTGATTAATGCTTCAGTTGCTCAATCATGAAAGGCACGTGCTCCTTGTTCTCTTTAAGAAATTCGAGGATAGCCTCTAGCGGTATCCCTCTCCTCATTGCCGTTTCGTCGTCCCAAGAAGAATGTATTCCAATAAGTTTACCTGTCTTGACGTCAAGTAATGGCGCGCCGCTATGGCCCCAATACGTCCAACAATCGTGCATCAAGGCGCCAATCTCCGAGTTGTCCTGGGGATCCTGATCGTCCGCACAACCGCGGTAGCGGCCGGTGCTGATGTGAAGAACGTCGTAATTGGTCTTGATGCCTAGCTGGCAGGCTTCCAGGTCTTCACTTCCCGGGTGGCCAATACACACCAGTCGCGAGTTCAGAGCAGGTGTCGTGGAACTTATTGAGACAAATGGGAAACACGACAAGCTTCTGCCCTCGTCCTTTCGTTGAGTGGCGACAACTTGCAAAAGTGCGAGGTCACGTCTCGCGTCCCACGCCACGCAAATTGCCCTCACGGCAATCCCGGACCTGAAGAGAAGCCAACAGTCTTTCAACTTGTTCCGCTCGTCAATGTTCTCAGCGACACAATGTGAGCAGGTCAGGAGCAGGCCATTCGGTGCGATAGAGACCGCCGTTCCTGCTTCCTCCTGGGCGAATACTAGTGTGGCATCTAGGGCTCCGGAGTGCCTGGTGAACTGACTGGGGATTTCTATAGAGTATTGTTGAAGCCATGTCTGTTTTCGTAGTAGGATTTTGTGGTCGTTGGCTTTGAGACCCGTGATGGTGCGGGTGAGTGCCGTCGGTAGCTCAGAAACCCCATCATTTGCCGCAGGGCTGATACCGGGCTTGTCTGGAGTAAGAGTCTCTATATCTGGCAAGTGCACAGTTAAGGCAGTGCCAGCATTGACTCCTTTTGTTCGTGATCTTGTTTGTCTAGGAGACATGGCTCGGTGATCATCGTTTGGGTTTCCGGCTCTTAGACTTCACGAAGATAACACGAGACGCAGGTGTTACATTTTGTACGTAAAAGCAAGGCAGCAGAAAGCAGAGATATTCGTAGCCAATAGATCCAACCACGAATAGCCTAGTATAGACATGATATGAGGAAATTAGCTGTGGCGGTGCACTTGGGCGCATATCTAGGCTAGAGCTGTCTTGCTTACCTAGTCTATCAGGGAGGCCTGTGTCAGCCAAAATATGAAGGAAGATACGGCTCATGAATTCTTCAAAACTTCTTTCGTTTTAGGTCTCATAGAGAGGCGAGTTTAATCGGCATAGGTATGTCGAGATCATGCTCTTGAAGACATTGTCGTTAGCGAAACGAGAGCGGTGATCTACATGAGCGCAGGTGGTGGTCGATATTCGAGATGGTAGCAACCCTACCGCGTCAGCAGCGAAGCTATCCTGACGATTCGACTTATAAACCTTTCATAGAGTAGAACTGTTAGGTTGAAGCTTCATCGCAGTTTCCAAGGTTGAACAGACGATGTTTAATGTGAACCTTAGCAATCACAATGGCCCCAATTCAATATTATCTACATATGTACATAACAGAAGGCATACCTCATTTAGTTTATATGGCGTCAAATACGGTATATGGACAAGTACAATAGGCTGCAACCCGTGCCAAGACTTTCTACCGTTTTTATTATCGATAAGCCACGGTTGGCACAGTTTTGTCCGGTTGTGCCCCGCGACCCCTCCACCCCCTCCACCCCGCCATCAATAACACACAAGCCGGCATAGGAGTGGTAGTGAGTCAAACTGTAATAAATTTACATTGGGCCCTGGATCCCGCGATCTTTTACCCAATTCTGGTCGTTGTACCTGGCAACATTGGGACTGACTACACTTTACCACCCAGACGCCAGCAACACAACGTCTGATCACAACTCCTACCATGGCGCCCACCGAGCCCACCGAGCCTGCCCAAGCGGCCGCGCCTGCTGAGGCCGAGCAGCAGCAGAAGTTGCACAAGGACCCCGTCACCGGCGAGATGATCTCCAAGACGGAGCTCAAACGCCGCGAGAAGCAGCGCAAGACTGCCGAAGAGAAGGCCAAGAAGGCAGAGAAGGCCCAGGCAAGCGCCCCCAAGGCTGCCGGAAAGCCCAAGGAGAAGGAGGAGGAATTGACTCCCAATGTGAGTTCACGCTCGTTACTATCTTTCTCCATGTCTATCTGTTACACCTATTTTTATTTATTGCCTAATAAACAAGCATTAAACATCCGGACTGATCCCCCTCGCTAGCAATACTTCGAGATTCGATCGAGACAGATCGAGGCTTTCCGCGCCTCTAAGGAACCCAACCCGTGCGACGGCCATGCGCTCCCCAAGCCGACCCCGCTGCGAGACTAACACTTTTCCATAGCTACCCTCACAAGTTCCATGTCAACGCCAAGCTCGGCGATTTCCACGAGAAGTATGCCGATATCAAGTCGGGCGAGTCACGAAAGGACGTCGAGATTCGTATTGGCCTGCGCATCATGTCCCAGCGATCATACGGTGCTTCTCTCCGATTCTACGACTGCAAGGCCGAAGGGGTCAACGTCCAGGTCATGTGCGAGGCCAACGAGGCCGCCGGAGACGTGCCCTTCCTCCAGCAGCACGAGCACCTGAGACGTGGAGACTGGATCGGTGTTGTTGGTTTCCCTGGCAGAACCAACCCCAAGAGCCGAGACGTGGGCGAGCTGAGTATTTTTGCTCGTGAGGTCACGCTACTCACACCATGCTTGTATGTCAAACGTTGAGAAGGGGGTGACGGAGCGCAATCGAAATAACTTACGAATCTTAGGCACCAACTTCCCTCGGCGCACTACGGCTTCAAGGACAAAGAGCAGCGCTTCAGACAGCGATATCTAGACTTGATGATAAACGACTCGACCCGCAAAACATTCATTACGAGAGCCAAAATCATTGGCTTCATCAGAGACTTCTTGAACCAGAGAGACTTCCTCGAGGTGCGTATCGCCTTATCCACGAAACGCATAAATAAAGCTAATGCCCCGATAGGTTCAAACGCCGATGATGAATAAGATTGCTGGTAAGATCTCTAGCGGAGCACTTGGCTCTTGAAGTAGAGAAACACAGTCACTCACAGGATGCAGGTGGTGCTACCGCTCGCCCTTTCAAGACATTCCACAACGATCTGCAAATGGAGCTCTATATGCGCATTGCTCCCGAGCTCTATCTTAAGCAACTGGTCGTTGGAGGTTTAGAGAGAGTGTACGAGATCGGCCGACAATTCCGCAATGAAGACATAGATCGTGAGTATCCCCGTCCGGGACTTGCTCGAAAGGTACAGCGGATGACTGACTTCCCGTAGTGACACACAACCCGGAATTTACCACAATGGAATTCTATTGTGCATTTTTCGACGTAAACGACGTCATGGACCTCACAGAAGAAATGGTCAGCAGCCTCGTTAAGTCTGTAACTGGCTCCTACGTCACCAAGTACCATACCCAGGATGGGACCGAGCTCACCATTAATTGGGAGGCACCTTGGCCCCGTATCGATATGATTCCAGCTCTCGAAGAGGCGACAGGAGAAAAGTTCCCACCTGCCGACCAGTTCCACACGGATGAAAGCCTAGAATTCTTCAAGTCTTTGCTCCAGAAGCAGAAGCTAGACTGCTCACCGCCCCTGACAGCCTCAAGAATGATTGATAAGATGGTTGGAGGTAAGCATTTCAACGTTTTGCGTCTAATTTTCTCTATCTACTTGGAAATTAACGGTCCTGTTTGCTAAACCACTGTTCCTGATTAGAATATATCGAGTCCAAGTGCATCAACCCCACATTCATCAAGGGCCATCCCCAAATGTAGGTATCCGTCCACAATGACTTTCGCTACAGCTCTGACAGACCCCAGCATGTCTCCCCTGGCTAAGGCCGACCGCGCCGTTCCAGGCCTGACTGAACGCTTTGAAGCGTTCGTAGCTACGAAGGAGATCTGTAACGCTTACACTGAGTTGAACGACCCCTTCGATCAACGGGCGCGGTTCCTCGAGCAGGCTAAGGACAAAGAAAAGGGTGACGTGGAAGCCCAAGTCATTGATGAGTACGTGAGATCCAATCTATATTACGAATATGGAAACTAATCATGTTATTTCAGAACATTCTGCCAAGCTCTAGAATACGGTTTACCACCCACAGGAGGCTTCGGCATGGGCATTGACAGAGTGGCCATGTTCCTGACGGACAACTACAGGTATGGCACGATTAAATATAGGTATTCTTTAGATGAGAAACTAACAAACCTATAGTATCAAGGAAGTCCTCACCTTCCCCATGATGAAGGACGTGCCCAGCGCTCCCAGCAACGAGACCACTACATTACCCATACATCCAGAGCAATCGCTATAGAGGAAAAGTCTGTTAGAAAATTTCGGTATTATTCATGTAAGGAGTACAAACTTTCAGGTTTTGTTACATCGGCCTGCGTGCTGTTTGTGATGTGACATTTAGGTAGACAGAAAATAAATGCTTGATGAAGGTTTTATTTGTTAATTACCTGTTTCATTGTCTGGCATTGTTGCAGCAATGAGTGGATATTGATATTGTAGATGCGATGGAGGTATTGACATGGAGCCACAGCGAGGGGTAGCTATATAACACTGTCCTTTGTACTCTCTGCACAGCATCAAGTATAACCTACTTTATACCGGGAGGCATAATCGAGGTATCTTGCTTTTGGCATTGGGTAGGTACTGTGATGCAATTCCGGAACCTAGTCCGGGGAGTGGTGCATGCGTTGTACTACCCGGGTAAGTATGTACGGGCCGGTCCGCGACATTATTAGGTAAACAAAACAAACAACCAGTACCTTATTTTACAAGACGGTAGTACGAATATAACTTAGCAATGTTCAATAGGAAAGCTACTAGCAGCCAGCACCATGACGCGGCAGGGCTAGTATTGGTCAGAGAGCCCGCTGGAACTATTTCGAACTCGACAGATATATTAAAATGCCCGGTATTAGCGTTAAGCAAACTGTTACTAAAATGAAAAGCTTTGCCGGCGAAACCTATTTTAAATACGTTGTAAATTAAAGTGTAAAGCACTTTGATTTAAGAGGATATAGACTGAAAACCTACTTACGAAGACTTATACGTACGGGCTAGCAAGCCCTTTTGCTTCCGGCGGACGACCCCTTCGCTTCCCCCCTTTAAGCAGCTTCCCCGAGGTCCCGAAGCCCTTTAGCGGCTTTAGAACACCATATAAAGCCTTGATGCGTAAGCTACGAACCTTATATTTAAAGTTATAGTTGATTTCCTTTAAGGAAACTAACCAATAGGAGAGCTGCAGACACTTTTCTACCCAGCTAATTAAAGTGTTGTGAACAGAAATAGAGTTTAAGGGTTTTTAATATGAACTTCTTAAGCTCCGCCTTCCTAAAATTCCATTTTATAGAATTCTAGGAAAGCTACGCTTTCTAATTATCCCGGAGATACGCCTTAGCTTTGATAGTCGAGGGCGCGGGCTAGGTTATCGACTACAGGAGTAGATGATATGTCTTTCTTTATGCCTTGGAATGCGAAATTATTGTTCTAACTATGCTGTGTATTGTAGCGTTTCTGGGTTGTGGAAGGGATGGAGGACTTTAACTGTGACTATTGTTTTGGCAGTGCTACTTATAGTTGGTGTTTAATGTGACGATCATCTTACGAGCTCTTCTGAGCTACTGTGATTACACTTTACGCTTCTCGCCTTGCGTGTGGTAGGGTGCGTGTAAATTTACGAGCTTAGCTCTCGCAACAAGGTGTAGGGTTTTTTTTTGCCCGAGTTTTTGGGTTGAGGTATTCTGTAGAAGGTTGACACAGAAAGGCTATTGGCTCATGTCTTTTGGGACACTGCCCTTTACGCCTACTCATCGGCAAGACAGCAATGCCTAGGTAACTAAGATGGAGTCAACAGCATAATATAGAATACCTTCTGGATACCTACTTAATTTCTCAAGGACAGAAGATTACGTATCACTTCGAGGCATAAAGTTTTGTTTAGTACGACTTAGTTTGATCAGGTCTAGAATATCACGTAATTGGTTTGGTTGACTCCTGTATATATAGGTAGCTAGCTAACCACCCATCCCATTCTACACATGGGCACAGATTTGATTACAAACATCGACAAATATCTCATCAGGTTTGGGCCATCAAATTATATTCTTCTATTGTGGTCCGGGGGTTTACGGCTTTCACTATCATCCAGTTCCAAGCATCCAGACCCATCTCACACATTCATTATGGCTCCTCAACATGATTCTGTCTCTCAGGTCCCTCACGCAGACAGATTGTTCTTAGAGGCGTACTATCCCGAGCAACCAATACTGGACATTGACCATCTTACCGACAGGATTATAGGGATGATTCAACAGCTGGAAAACATGCCTCAGCATCATGATAGAAAGATGTACTATTTAGGTCGGCTCGCAACCTTCCTTAGTTATAAATCCCGCGCACTACTTGGAGACGCAGCCGACCTTGACGATATCGTCCACTTTGCCCGAGAAGCTGTCATTATAACACCAGAAGATCACCCAAACCGAGCCCAACGGCTAAATAACCTCGGTGCTGCCCTTGCAGAGTGTTACAGAAGAAAGAGGAGCATTGAGGACTTATATGAAGCCATAATGGTCATACAAGAAGCTGTGCTCAGAGCACAAGTGGAAATCGACAAAGTCACGAATCTACACGACCTAGGCGTTCTACTCGGACAAAAATACTGTATTACAAGAGATACAAACGACAGTGACAAAGCCATAGCAGCCCTACAGGATGCAGTCAGAACGATGGCCAACCCTGCTGAAAAGGTCATAACGATATGTTTGATGAGCCTTAGTAACCAACATGCCATTCGGTATTACGACGAAGGTCGAATGGTTCACCTTGAAAGTTCAATTGACTTGCTGTTTCAAGTGGCGGTCCTGGTCCCGGGAATAAATACCGACCCGCATTATCTATTTCACATTGCGTTCCGAATGGGAGCCGAATTCCAACTAACCGGTGCGATGACGGCCCTCGACACCTCTATCTTAATGGCGCAAAGGGCGGTTGAGCTGGCGCCACCAAATGCCCCAGACCGGGCACTGTACTGCCACACTCTCGGAAGGGCGCTTGGTACAAGAGGTATCAAGGCGAACATACCGAGCGACATTGACGACGCCATTACGGCATCACGGGAAGCCGTGAATCGAACAGCGGAGGGTCATATCGACAGAAAGACATACATATATGGTCTTGAGGCGTGGCTTGGAGACAGATACAGCAGATGTGGTGATATGGCCGACCTTCAAGAGATCATCAAATTAGGCATAGAAATCGTCAGTTCGATGTCGGACGAGGATCCCCACAAAGCTCTACGGGCGAATAACTTGGGGTTTCGGATACAACAGCGATACGCAATGCAAGTGGCCGAGGCGGAGCGACGGCAACAGCGACACCTCGTGCCCCTCGATGACCTAGACGGCGCGATCAAGTGCTACTATTATGCGGCCGTTCATACGCCGGAGGACAACGTCCTTCGAAGGGCTTATGGGAGCAACGTACTAAACGCGGTTCGCCAGTATTGTCAGGGTATGGACTCGATTCTAGATCATCAGAACAACAATCGCCGTCCCAGCGAGCCCCCAACAACCGAAGACACCAGCCAAACCCTTACTCCAGCTTCTGGTACTACGGCGGTAGCTCCGGATGCTGATGAACTCGGGCTAGGTCGGGGCGTCCTCTCGTCGTCCCTTGAGGAACCGCGGACAGATGGCCACCCCTTCAACACTCCTGTATCTTCAGACGGGGCACCTGAACTTTCCGAGCAACCCTCCGTCTTAGAAACGACTTAGGCAATTCCGTCGCGCGTAGCACCGTGCTCTCGCATACACACAGCGATCCTAGTCAACAAGCTCGGGCGAGTCGGTGGTACAAGGGGTACTCGCTACGAATACCTCGCAAAGGAACCTTTCCTCTTCATCTCACTTCCCACAAACGGTCGTGACAGTCGGCGAGGTCGTTCTGCCTCTCCCACGCCGGTGGTCGCGAGAGGTGCCTTTCGTTAGTTCGGCTTGCGCTCCGCGTGTAAGTGGTCAAGCAGGCCACCCTGCTCGACTTACGCTGCGGGCATACGCTAGGCGCAAGTGTCGATCGAGACCATTCTGTATACTACCGTATGGTAGTATACCAGCATCTTGCCTCCTTGGGAAAGCAAATTCAACAACTATTGGGGCATGAGTGGGCGGGCATTGGACCTAGGTAGTTCGTGGGTACGACGCCTAACTACCTACCTAGACCTTTGCTGGGTGATATACTCGTCGTGATGTCATCTGCATAGTCGTTAGAGGTAACGCTGTTGTTGCATCGAATTACTACGGTCGATCTAGAATGTTTCCTTCTCTAGACTAGTATAGCTCGTAATTACCTAGTAATTAGTAATCTCACATCTAAACCAAATACCTATTGAGGGGTTCTTGAAAGTGATGAGAAAGCACCTGCAACGATAAGCAGTCCACCTACTACCTAGTAGGTGGATAGCTCTCCGGCCATAGCGCTCACTCCACCCCGACCCGTGGGGCAGACTAGTGCTAGAAAAACCGCGGCCAGCGCCCCGGCCGCCCCAATTTACGCCCTTGCGAAGACCTACCGGCGTAGGTGTAAATCTCGGGCCATCTGACACGTCATTTATCGTGGCATACCGCACGCCTATGAAGGGCCATTGGGGCCACTTCCGCCAAAACGTAGAACTTAGTTCAGAAATCAAGATTACCCCGCTTACACTTATTATCTAACTTCTAATTACTAGCCGGGGTAGTTTACTGCTTTGGCCCTATACTACCTGTTTAATACAGGTAGTATAAAACGTAAATAAGCTTGCTTGTACGGCTTTTTTTTTTACTATATTTATTTACTAGGCTATTTTAGTAGTATGTACACTAGGTGTAAGTAGCAAGATTACGCTGCTCGGTGCTCCGTACAGGATGCTAGTTCTTATAGTTGCTTAAATAGTTTATTAAGCGCTGCCGCCGCTGCTACCTCCGCTTTAACCTTAGCCTCGGCCTTGGCCTCGGGTTTTTTTAAACACTGCTTAAAATAAATATTATTATTTATATAATATAATAATAAAAAACTAAAACCTAGCAGTAAATAATTTAAATAGTTTACTAACTTTAATTAATTTATTGCTTTGTACGATAGCTATGTAAATATGACCCTAATACTAAATGCCAAGTGCCAAGTGCTAAGTTCTACGTTTTGGCGGAAGTGGCCCCAATGGCCCACCGTCCACGCCTCCGATCCTCGCTTGTGGGGTCTGCTGGATAACGGTTGCCGGAGGATGCTACATGTCGAACCAACGAGTTGGAAGGTCAGCAGCCTCCGCTGTTTTCCACACGACTCGAACCAGCCCGCTTTGATCACTGATAGAGTGATGTCAGATTATCAATATACTCGGGGAGGGGCACCCTCTATAAAAGATAAAGAATGCACATCAATCAGATTTGATTCTCGCTCTTAAAAGTTACAATCTCACCTCTCACGACCACGATGGCTTCCAAATTGCGGCCGCCCAAGTACGTGCTTGCATCGGTAGCCGTCTCCCTCGGCGGCCTGCTCAATGGCTTCGACACGGGCTCGATCGGCGCCATCACATCGATGCCGCAATTTACGCAGTCCTTGGGGAAGTTCTCCGCCTCGCTGCTGGGGTTCACCGTCTCCATAATCCTGCTCACGGGCTCCGTCCCCTCCGTGTTCGCGGGCCACCTCGCGGATAAGTACGGGCGGCTGAAGATCATCATCCCCGGGGCGGTTCTGTTCGGGATCGGCGCCCTCATACAGGGCACGTCGTTCTCGCAGGCCCAGCTCATCGCCGGGAGGGCCGTCGGCGGCTTTGGCGAGGGCATCTTCCTGAGCATCATGTCGACGTACATCTGCGAGATCGCGCCCGTCAGACATCGCGGTACGCTGGCCGGACTGCCGCAGTTCATGTCTGTCACGGGGATTTCTCTGGGCTACTTCACGTGCTACGGCTCCATCCACGTAGATTCTAGCTTTTCCTGGCGACTCCCTTTCGTCGTTCAAGTTGTTATATCCGCAGTTTTCATCTGGTGCTGCTCCGTTCTTCCGGAATCTCCACGCTGGTTGCAGATAAAGGGCAAGGGTGAGGAGGCCAAACGAGCAGTTGAGCGACTCGAACTCAATGCTATCGAGGCAGAGAGGATCATGGTCACAACGACAGGCCAGGCCACAAGTCTCTCGCCATGGAGGAGCTTCTTGCTGTTGTTTCGGAAAGCATACAGGCAGAGAACTATCCTGGCGCTGTTCATCCTCGGTATGGTGCAGTTGTCTGGCATTGACGCAATCTTATACGTATGTTCCTCCTGTGCTTACAAACTAGTACAGGTTCTGATAGTTCGTTTAGTATGCGCCCATTCTCTTCAAGCAAGCCGGCCTGTCTTCAGCAAACGCCTCTTTTCTGGCCTCTGGAGTATCCGGCATTCTGATGTTAGCCATCTCCGTGCCTGGCTTTCTTCTAGCAGATAAATGGGGAAGGCGCACTTCGGCGATCACGGGCGGTGTGATCCTGTCGGGTTGCATGTTCTTGATAGGAGCATTATATGCATCTGGCGTAGTACATCCCTATGGCATTGCCAGATGGGTTGTGATAGTCTCGGTATTTGCTTTCGGCCTCACGTATTGTGCTACTTGGGGAATCGTTGGCAAGATATACGCCAGCGAGATACAGCCGGATCATACAAGAGCTGCTGCGACCTGCGTTGCGCAGGGTCTTGGCTTTGTAAGTACCTACCTACTAACCTAGCACTGCTTTGCAGCTGAATTTGGACTAACAGACTAGTTCACCAATTGGCTCGTTGCCATTCTTGCCCCAATCCTGCTCGATGCATCGTCGTCCGCAGCATACTTCCTCTTTGGCGCTCTTGCCTTAAGCACCGTCGCTGTGCTTGTTGCTTACATGCCGGAAACACGCGGTCGTACGCTTGAAGATATCCAGGAGGCCTTCCATAGACCCTCACTCGGAGCCGTCATGACTAGCTTCAGACAATCTCTCCGCATGCGCAGACACCCGGTGCTAGCTGTCGGCATGGAGTTGGAATCCCGCAGTGCCACAGGGGCGGACACTAGCAGCACTTCGTCACTTGGGAATGCTCCGAGACCTTTGAGACTGGGCGTGTCAAGTTAATTCGTCTGGCATATCGGTTCATGACCAACACGCATTTTCCGCGCGCTCCATCATCGGGCCTCTGATAGTCATAGTATGTAGAAGCTCAGACTACATTTTAGAAAGCTCCAATAACGGAGATAATGAAAACCTTTTCTATCAGAGTCGTTGAAAGGCTCAGCTAGTTTAAACGACGCATCGTTAGTAATGCATATAGAGAAGTCAATTGATATTCTTCTAAATAACCATGAGCAACTACTTCACCTGATCCGATGTCTCTTACAATCTCGGCGTGAATATCATATCCACTTATCCCCTACAGCGAAAAAAGGGTATACAACACATTGAAGAGGAGAAAAAAGAAGTTATCCAATCTCCAACATTGCTCCCCACGGCGCTGTAGACAGGGATCCTATTCCTGGCCGTTGCCACGCTCGACGACAGCTTCTGTGTGCTTCGTATGTCAAGGCGCCCCTACTTGAGGTCTTGCGACATGGACATGGGGTTGTGAAAAGTATGATAATTGTCAATTCTAAAATTATGCCCCATGAATATTCGATTGCCGATGTTGGACTTGTAAGTCATATACATGGGGTGGTAGAGATGAGTAACAATATAGCGGCTCTTGGTCTCAAGTTGTCCGGACTGTTCGTTTTTTTTTCTTTTTAAATAATTACGTGATCACCAACAGTATCCGTTGCCCTGAACTCCAAGCCCAAGGCCCTCAGTGTCCCTGATGTTATATTTTCAAATGCTCACCTTGTGATAGTTCTCACAATCAGTATAAGTATACATAGATGCAGGAAATCACGTGTAAATAATTGGAACTACCCGATGGGCGTGTTTTCACCCTTTGTACCACAACATAGATCATCACCCGAGACCATTCTCCCTATTGTAGCAGCTTTTGGAAGCTAAATCCTATAGGTGCTCCAGTGACGATATTTCTATCCCTCGGCGCAGTTTGTCAGGGCCTTCCATTAGTCCCGGGTACCGCAGTCAATGTGTAGGTATGCCTTGAATGCTTGTCCTCATGAGAAGATCCAACTATTTTTTCTGTTGACTTGTTCTATATATATACAGATCAGTTCCTTTGTCTAATATCCGAATGTGGTTGTAGGTAGCGGACATCGAGGGTTGACGGACCCTGACGTAGCTGCAGGTACCGAGGATCTCAAGTCGCGATCGCAACGCCCGTTCCTGCGGACAAACATCGACGTGCTACAAGTTTTAAATTATAGTAGTACAAACTACGCGTCTGATTCAGCCATCAAAATATCTGCATAATCCCCGAGATCTCCCTCTTCTCCTGCCAATTACTCTTCTTTTCTATTTTTATAACCAAAAAGATTACCTTCACAGAAACTATTTTTACTTCTTATTATACTGCAGCCTACTTTCCTAATCCTTACTACGCATATTTACACATCAACCAGAGTATAAGAACAAGAAACTCTGAAGATAAAACGTACGCACTAATGCCAGTAGTTAAAGGGCTCGTTTCAATCAACTCCTACCTATTGTATACTCAAATTGCTAACATCCAACTTCTGCAAGCCCACACCTAAGTCGCCCGAGTCCATGGTTCGTTAGATGACCGGTCACACACGGTTCCCCGGAAAAAGTTTCGCCGCCCTCGCTCCATAATTTCAGCCTATCATGTGTGTCAGGGTGCACAACAAAAATACTTGCCGGGAATGTGGCAGAGAAGAGCCGCCCGAAATACAGTTCTTTCAGTGCGACCGCGCCATCCGGAGCGGCAAAGCTATAGGAGTATGCGCGAGCGGCATCCTGGACGACAACGTCCACAGGCGTCGCACGTGCATTAATTGCAAGCAGAAGACGCAGGAGAAAGAAGAAAGAAGAAACGGGGGTCGTTGATAGAGGCATACAAGGGGACAGGGTGATAAGCATGTGGAAATGATTACGTATCGTTGTTTGGTATTATCAATCATGCCTTTTTTGACAACGCTTTAAAGGCGTTTGGCTTTAACAACTGAATAGCTTACTAGGTAACTATGCTCTTCGACGAAAAAAAGGGAAAGAATAGGAAAAAAATTTACTATCCACAAAAGCTCGCTACGGTTGCAATATGTCTCAAGAAGTTCGGAGTAGATACCTTGCGGAGTTCAGGGATATAGGAGAAGGGCGTGGTCGAAGTGAAGTAGAGGCAGCATAGTTTGAAGTAAAAGGAGTAAGATGGTCGGGTTTGACGGTTCCATTTTGCTCCTAAACGCGGTACACTAGACGGCAAAATGTACGGGGCGCCGGCAGCTACGAGCACTGCCACAATGAGTCGTCAGGCCCTTCCATACCGGGTTACCGGGTGTTCGACACCGCGATTAATCTTCTGGGGCCCAACCCCTATTTGGCCGAGGGGAAGATCTACGGCTCTTATGTGAATAGCTTCGTTTGTCCTTGCTTAGTGCAAACCCGTATTAGCTCTCATACATGTCTCGGTCTACTATCGGATATCAAGTGAATACAGGTGGGCCGAAAGGCCCCGTACAGAGTTTTGCACTCGTAAAACTATCTATATGATATGCAGGGCCTAGTTTCAAATACTTGACAGTTGCGGGGGAAACTACGCTAACTTCGTTTTCTAGCCCTGCTACATCATTAGGGCCTGCTAGTTAAGTTGATTTGATGGGAAGTCGTAGCTGGTGCCTAAGTAGGCAATATTCTAGAAGCCACTGCTCGCAGTTGGTGTCTTCTCCACCGCAAATCGCGTCTTCTGATGCTACTCCGTCTATGTTTCACTTTCGTGGTGTTCGCCGGGGAGAGGTTAGGTATAAAACTCGGTGGCAGCTATTATAATGCCTCTACGGAAGCTTTGTTCAAATAAGGTCCGCTTCGCACAATGAGATTCAAATATATTAGAAACTGGGGTTCCAGCCGAAATTATTTCCTGACATTGAGTGCAGCAATAACAATATGATTTAATCAGGTAATCACCATACTCTCTATAAACCGGAAGGGAAAACCTACAGACTGGTAAATCATGAGCTCGGTAATAAGCGCCATATAATATAATAGAGCTCTCGTGTTCAGTCCGAGTATGGTCCTATTTGTAGTTGCAACTTTCCTAGAGTGGTCTCTAATTGCACTCGAAACTACATACCAATATTTTCCTTTGGCCAGGACCCTTTACTTTTTCTTACTCCAAATTGTTACATGAGGCAATTGACGTGGGCGAAAGGATCGCATGCCAAAAGCTTGGATAATAATTAATAGTTAACGAAAGAAATGGTGGAGCGCTCCTTTGATTCTAATTGTGTATAAAACTTTGGTACAAAAAACAATGGCATGTAGCATTAGCAAGTACCGCAAGAAAAGCTCCCTGAAGGTGAAAAAAGCGTCTCCAGAAGCAGCATTATCTAGGGATTCCTTTTATCGTGCATGGTGGCTGATCTCAACCCTCGTGGTCTTGTAAATGCCGTTATTGCCCGCTTTTATTTGGTCCTGGCCGGTGTGTAGAATGTATTCTTGGCTTCCGCTGTCGTCGAATTGGTTATCCTTCAGGTTATCGAGGCGAATTGCAGGAGCCATTCGACCCATAGAACGCGATTGGTTATCTGACCAGCCATTACTTTTGGCAGTTGAGTTGCCTCCCCCAGTAACGAATTTGAGAAGGGGTCTTAAGGCGGCGAGCGATGCAGCGAAGATGGCTAACGCAATCTCGAGATGAGACCTGATATTCAAAAGTCAGAATTACGAATCGTAGACCATTCTAGGATTTGCAACAACACGAGCCTTCGTACGGCTATTTGCATTGCTCTAGGACGAAAGCGAGACACGAAATAAAGTAACTTACCAGATGATTGAGTCCAATAACCGCAACGGTAGCCCAGGATCGGTCGAACCTAGAGAGCCGAGGTCGACAACGTACTTTAAGCGCACGAGGGTGGCTATGCTGCTTCTGTTCATTTTCCCTCTTTTAGCATAGCTCTTCCATTATCGAATTTCTAGTTAGTACTTACGTGAAGGAGAATCCCAAGAGAATTATCACTGAGAGCTTAACACGAAGACTAAGCTGGACATTCCAAAGCATTACAATCGGTAAGGTCTATGCCGTTGAAGTATTAGCTCCAATTCGTCCAAGCTAAATGGAAAAGCGAAAGCGGAGGTGTGCCACTGAGACAATTCAACTTACCGCATAAAGCCAGTTGCTTGCGATATCGGCGGCGGAGAAAGCGTAGGCGGTGTCGGTAATGACATGAGGCGCAACACACTCGCCTTTTCCAATACCCCAGTTGAGAGTAACAGGGCGACATTGCAAGGCGAGAGTAAGGAAGGTTGCTAGTGAAAAGATGCTGATGACGATGATAGATGCAATGAGAACCTTTCGAATGAGGCTTTTCCTATCCGTCCCGGAAATTCGAAGCAAAACTAAGGCAACGCTGACCTTGCAGAGATATGCGGCTACCACGTAAACGAGTTGGAAAGCAAACATAGACTATGTACGATCAAAGATACACGTCAGCAGAGTCCTTGAGCCTTATGCAGTTATTACTTGAATCACTAACCTGCGCCGCTTTTATCGGGTCATACCAAGGCTGTGGTATGGTTGCGCCGAATCCATAGATCAGGGCCGACAGTAGAGTTCCGCACATTCCACTGTACCCAACCTATGCGAGGTTAGTATTGATGGGCAGCCACTGGTATGTATGAACTTGTTCATTATCGTGTGGGACTTACCAGACTAGCTATCATAGCCCAGTCATCATAGCTGAATGAATTGTTGAGGCCGATTCGCACAAAGCATCGTAAGCCTACGCCGATATAGTTGAGGACCACAAAGACAATAATCAAGACTGTCAATGTAGTCTGAGTACCAGGCTCCGGCGTCCAGAACATTGTGGAGTAGGACTATGAAACTGCTTGGGCTTGCCTTCAACCTTCAACGAGCAACATAAACAATAAATGAGTGACTGACGAAGATGAAAGGAAATCACGAAAAAAAGAGACGGCTCGCTGTTTACCGAGTTCAAAGGAAAAAAAAATTCGGGGAAGATACCGGGTTAATGCCATAGGTATACATATGTATGGTGTGGCAACTCACCCCTGAGGCTTATCACCCCATGTTGGCTAACTATTTGGAGGATCAGATCTTTCAAATTCGAGAACTGCTGGCATGGGATGCTTCGGTGCATGCCAAGTTACCAAAATGTCGAGTTGCATCGATATATCCTGCCATATAGATTTTGTGGGGTGTTCCCAGGAACATGGCAAGGTATTCAGGCTAGGGAACAAGGTCCGATTGTGGCAGTTCTGGCCGGTTGTTTTTCTTCATGCTGCAGGGAGTGGAAACTGGGGTAGGGTTCGGTGCTATGGTGCGCTATGGTGCAGGGGCTGGAACATGGGACGCAGCCAACATGCATTAATGATTAATGTCCATGAGCATGGATCATCGTCTGATGTGGTACTTTTGATTATTGCAGTCTGTGCCCGCTTTTGTTCCTTTCTTTTTCATTCTACACTACATATTTCAAAGATCACAAGAAAGGGTCAGTGTGCCCAACTGTTCGCGTAAAGAGAGCAAAAGTCCCCCCAGCTTTTCTTTACATTCTTAAAAATTTGTCACATTGCAGTGAAGTGGTTCTCTCGCCATGGCTTTGGCACAGGACCCCCTCGGCAGTGTCCAAGAAACTGCACCACCCGGGGTCACAACGGCAAAGATCCTCTTGGGGTTGATTGTTCTTTATCTCGTTTCGTATCCGATCTACGCCATCTACCTTCACCCACTCAGCGGCTATCCAGGCGGTACCTTGCAAAAGTTGACCCGAATTCCATATTGGATTGCCTGTATCAAAGGACATCAAGCCAAATGGATAACGGAGCAGCATAGAAAATACGGTCCGACGGTTAGGTTCGCGCCGAATGATCTTAGTTATACTGAAGCTCAGGCCTGGAAAGATATTTACCTTATTCCTAAAGGCAAAAAGGAAAATGGAAAAGAGATTCGATTTCATCCGGTGTCCGCCAACGGTACCCCGAATCTAATTACTGAACCAAGTCAAGTACGCCATGCCACGGTTAGACGTGTCTTCTCCCCAGCGTTTTCTGAGAAGGCTCTAAAACAACAAGAGCCTCTATTTCACAAGTATGCAAACTTAATGGTTGCAAGGGGCCGTGAAAAGGGCACCGTCAACATGGCCGAGTTGCTTAACTTCACTACGTTCGATATAATGGCAGAATTTGCTTTCGGAGAGTCGCTTGGCTTGCTCGAGAAGGATGCGTATTCCGACTGGGTTGCGACTGTTTTCAACACGCTGATTGTAGGTATAAAAGGTTCGTGGGCGTTGCATAGTGGCGGCTAATAGTGCTTCTAGGTTCTACCTGCAGTCCAATTTATTCAGTTCTATTCGCTCTCTAGAGCATTGTTCAATCTTTTGGAGCCCAAATCCATCGCAAAAATGCGTCTTGATCACTTCGACCACACAGTTACTCGCGTCGACAAACGTCTGAAAGAGGGATCAACCAAGCCTGACCTGTGGAACCTTGTAGAAGAATCCGGGATTCTCACATCAGGAGAGATTTATACTAACGCGGAACTATTTATGACGGCTGGCACTGAAACAACTGGTAAGTTGGCGAATTATGCCGAGGAAACAATGAGGCACTGCGGACGATGTAACATAGCTAACTGTGGAATAGCATCTTTGCTTACGGGTACAACGTATTACCTGCTCAAAAACCCCGACAAGATGAAGATCTTGACCGACGAGATCCGCGGAAGGTTCAAGTCGAACGAAGAGATCACTTTTGAGGCTCTTGGCCAATTAGAGTACTTGAATGCGTGTACGTAATGGTTGCACACTTCATACAACGATGGCTTCCAGCTGCCCCTCAACGACCTCCTGACAGCCCACTTTTGTCTTTAACTTCCAGGCTAACGTTTGATCCTTTAGGTCTTCGCGAAGGATTGCGCGTCTATCCGTCCATCCCCACAGCAATCCCGCGCGAGATTGCCGAGGGAGGTAACGTAATCATGGGGAAATGGCTTCCGGCAGGAACTCGGGTCTCAGTCCACCAGACCGCTACATACCGCTCTCCGGCAAATTTCAAGTAAGTTCTATTTATGCCATGCCCTCTAATGCTTGTATGCAACAAGATATACATCACACATAGCGTTAAAAGTGATAGATACTTACTATCATTCAGGGATCCTGATGAGTTTGTACCTGAGCGCTGGCTCGGAGACTTGGCATACAAGGACGATGTCCGTGAGGCACACCAACCGTTTGGGGTTGGGACGAGGAACTGTTTGGGCATGAATAGTAAGTGGCTTTTTCTTCTAGCTCAAGTCCTCAGCGAGATGATTACTGACGTGGAGGGCTTTAGTGGCTTGGCATGAGATGCGGCTCCTGCTAGCGAAGCTCATATTCAATTTCGATATGCGGACGGAAGTTGATGCCAGCTGGAGCGACCAAAATGTTTTTGTCATATGGGACCGCAAACCACTGCCGGTCACACTGGTGGATATTGATGCGCCGGCTTAAGTCTAACTCGCTATCTTCAACACCATCTTCGAGCTGTCTCGTTTGTGCTGTTGGTCAGGGGCTTAAGTTCTATGTCCAAAGTGGCTTAGTAGATAACCTTGCCCATCCACCTAGTTCTAAGTAGTTTGTCAGGTTTTAATATGTTGTGGTTGTTAGTCGTTGGAATGGATGCTCTTTCACGCTGCTCCCTTTCCTTCTAACACAGTTACACACGACCATTAGATAGAATGTATTATAGTTTATGAACTTTATTATAACTACATGGCAAATATTGAGTAGACATGGCAATAAACTACTGGCAGTAACGATCCATATATTGAAGTAGTGCGAGTGGCACTATATTATCATTAGCCAGCAACGGGCTAGTATATTTATGGAGAGAAGGGATTTGGAACTTTCCAGGAAATCGAAAATAAGGGGGCATCTAGACCCGGCTCGGCACATATACACATAGTGTTTCGCTTAGTTTGTCGTTGAATTTTTCAATCCATTTTTATTGTGTTGCCCTAAATCAAATCAAGAAGATCCCCAAGAAGATCCCCAAGAAGATCCCCAAGAAGATCCCCATACATTTAAGTACCCATTCTCGACCTGAATACGTGTCGGCGGGGCCACGCACCTCCCTAGCTCGCGTCCGAAATGGGTGAATAAGTCGCCCAGGCCAATTCAATAAGCCTCTTCAATTTGGTACGTTATGAGCAAGGCAGTTGTAGACTAGAGGTGACAGAAATAAGTAACCAAGCCTACTACTCGGTATTCCCGGTTGAGAAACCTACGTATACAAAATGGGTAATCAGCAACAGGGATGATTACAATGAGCTTGTGCCTATTACTGTACTACTCGCCCCACTCTCTCATCATCCTGGTAGTCATACTTCTTGGCACGAACATCAACGTTAACGGCTCCGAGGATCAATCAAGTTTGACAGCTTGTGATCGGCATGTCCACGTTGTTTCATCAATCCGGCAGACCGATGTTTCGGGCATGAACCCTCACTCTGTCCTCACTATCTAGACATGAACCTAAACCCTTTCAAGTAGCCACCACACCTAAGACATCTCACTGTTGTATACGGAGTAAATAATCAACATACGTGGAATAATCTAGCGATGCTTTTATTTCGCAAAATTACAGCTAACTTAATACTGTTATGATTACGACTACCGACCTACTATACATAGCCATATCGGTAGACCTTATCTTTCGAGAGGTTCTGCCGCAAATCCTATACAAATCTAGCCGAATTTAGAGCGGCCAAGATGGGTATGTAGGGGGTTTGCCAAACAGAGTTTAGGTTCATGTCTAAATAGTGAGGCCATGTCCGAAAAATCGGCCTGTCAATCTGGTGCAGAACGCTTTTTCCACCTTCCAATTGGACGTCAGCGGAAACAATACCGATTGGTTCTCGCCCGGGTACCGGAAACGACCATACGTTTATTGGTTTAGCATCGGGTGAAGGCGTGAACGAACGTAACGGGTTTAACCGCTGTCTGGTCCCCCGGGGATTGGCGGAGCTGCCAAGACACAAGCAACCCATGTCGAGACGGTCACTAGTCTAACCCTACTACTTGACACTTCTACACGTGCATTATACGTATACATATATCGAGGAATCCCCGATCGCAAGGAACTTCCAATCTATCACGGTGCTATAGGGTCAACGTGGGCTGGGGAACGCCATAGAAGGTACGAAATATCTGACGTGTTATCTCTCACCGTTGGAATTGCGAGATTCGCAACTACGGGCTAGGTGCTATGACCTACTATGTACATGTGGGCGGATACCATTAAGCTAACCTTACCTATATTATCCAACAGCTACTTACAGTATTTAATACATTAGTCAAACCGTTCATGCGACGAAGTTCCCTGCTTCCCAGGTGCACACGTGTTGTGGAGATACTGTATCTTGATGTACTAGTATCGGATGATTGACATATTACCAGCAAACTACAGTAGATGGTTGTCTCATGCAGGAACCAGGGGTGCAGTGCTAGCTTACAATGAAATTGTAATACTATGTACCAGTATATGGTCAAGGTTACATAGTAGGAATCCGACCCAGTAGTCGGACTAACATAGCCGACGGACCGCCGAGTAGTGTACTACGTACGCGATGAATCTTCTTAGGCCCTGGCCGATCCAACTCCTTGGATCAAATAAGTACTTACCTAGTGACCGAACCGAGCGCAATGTAACCAAAGCCCTCCCTATATCGCTTTCACCGTGATCTAGCATGAACACCTGCCGCACGCGCTTTTCGCGCCGGGCAATATAGAATAGAGTAATCCACAAGACATGTTATATGAAATCCAGTTGGTCTTATTGTGGTACGTATTTCTTCTATTACAACCCTCGTGAGACGTGATGAGTGCCGTGTAAGAACGTGCCTAGTTCAATGTGATATCATCTAATCGAGTTGATCACCAATCTTGCGAGGTTAACACTGTACTCGGCTAGAGAATGGCCGGGGCTTGGTGGGAACGTATGTTCATGGGACGGCATTGCGGCTCCATGGGTCCGTGCGACGGACCTGCGACGGACCTGCCAGAATGGATTAGGACTAAGAACGTGAGACATATCCTTGTCCAAGAACCTAGTGACGAACCTAGTGACGTGCACTGATGAGATGGCAGGGCTCATAATCCCTTCGGAAACTCTGGGCGGGACACTGTATGTATGTCTGCCGAAGATCGTGAGCGAGTCAGATAAGTAAAAAGACAGAGAGAGAAACAGTCAGTGCAGTAGCGCACGGCGATAGCCTAGTCCACCGGCTCGGCAGCCGTCTCGCTACGCAGGTAATGACAGTTGAGAAGGCAGCTACATGGCTGGCTTGGTAACCTAATAAATACTGTAGATGCCGTGAGGTAGATGAAGCAGACCAATGTCGTATCATCGCATTTTTCGTTGTAACCCTCCCAATCTCCGAAATGGCCATATCACACCTCCGAGTGCTACCCGCAGATGTCCAGCCCAAGCTGCCGGAACCAACAACATGGACCAAAGCAGACATTGGGCATGTCCTAGGGCCACTTATCGCTCAATTTGATGCAGATCTGAACTATACTGGAGCTAAACCAGGTGATGATCTCGAGGGCTTGCTACGAGGCATGCATGAGCAGGCAATCAAGATTGGTATTCCGTATCCAGAAGGGTCGCACTCCTGGTATTCATTCAAAGTTGGAATCTATTATGCGCATGTAGGTTTTCGCCACATCCTGTTCAACACCCCATCTTTGGTCTCTGGACTTTTCACATCAACCTTTCGAGTTCGTTACTAACGTGCCGATAGCTCTGCTATCCCAGTCACCCGCTTGATGTCCGCATTTATACCGGAATATACACCTGGCTCGCAGTTCTGGTCGACGATGGAGCTTCCAAAGACCCAATATTGTGGCAAGATTTCATGATCCGCTTCCAGACAGGCCTGGAGCAGTCCACACCTTTGACCCAGGCATGGGCTGACTACTTGCGTTTGAGCTACAAATTTTACTCGCCCATAGTGGCAAACTTTATCATTACCTCTTCCCTGAATTTTACGAATGCCAACGCCCTCGAGGGCTCGGAGCTCCCTCGAATGTCTCGCACGACAGGGGGCGAGAACTGGCCATATTATCTGCGGGATAAGGACGGGGTTTCGGAGGCTTATGTGTGGATGACTTTCCCGAAGGCCCTGTATCCAGATGTCTCCTCATATATGGAAGCCATACCGGACATGAACAAGTACATATCGTTTACGAATGATATACTATCGTGAGTGTCCCGCATGTGTACGCTTCTACTCAACATTGATATTAACCTCGTTTGATTGATAGGTTCTACAAGGAAGAGAAGGACGGAGAAACGGACAATTACCTTCACAGCAGGGCGTTTTACGAACGAAAGGACGTTTACACCGTGTTTAGGCAAGTGATTCAGGAGAACGTCGATGCTCACCGTCGAATACAACTTGTCCTTCGCGGCAGAGAACCTTACGCACGGGCGTGGCATGAGCACGCCATGGGATTTGTGGCAATGCACAAAAGCATGGAACGTTATCGACTTTGGGAATTAGGCCTTGGCGAGAGATATGTGGATTCATCCGGCCGGATGACTAGTACACGGCAAAGGTGATGGCGAATGATGGCAATCCTCTCTTGTATCAAATCACGAGATGTATTATTAAGCGTGGCGTTTTTTTTTTTTAACATGACATAGACATAGACAATTCAAACATACACTAAGTAATACGTATGTGCCTAACTAATGTTTTCAACTCTATCTTCCAGGTAGATAGACTCCTGCGCTGACTGTAATGCCCATGTAGCTTCAATCCTACGATATACTGATTGGGAACATAACAAACACACAGCATAAGCTTTAACCGAGCCCGCGGTGAGGAGAAGGATAGCACTACATATTGCATAGGTAAAAGTACTATCCTTGATTTGCAACTGCTGAGCTCATTCACGCCCGGGAGATTTGTGCAGACCTTCTCCCCGCCGGATGTACTGAACAGACGTTTGTTGGTGGCACAAGTAAACCATACGCATGAGGACGGCATCCTATTGCACCAATGCAGCCATGTAGTAATCTTGCACACCGCTAAGAAAATGTGATGCTGTAATTACCGGTGAGACAGAAGCCCGGCATTCCCCGTGCATGAGACCCCCACGGGGCTCGATAACCCCCAAGTCAACTTAAAGATTACAGTAATATCGCTGTTGGTGCCTCCCTCACAACTCTTAATCTGAGAATTATGGGCTGGCATTTTAATTTCTTCTGCGGCAGTATTGGCATTAAGGTACAAATACGATCAAGTCAAGGAATAAATACAGTTTTACGGCGAGGAGATCGCTAGATATAGGTTGTCTCACTGCTCATTCGGGCCAAGCAATGCTGATATCTGATTGGAAAGAAATGGTACAGTTATCATTCACCTACATCTAAACTGCATTGCATACTAACACGTCTCAATGTATCAAATACATGTTTCCGAGCCGTAATGTAATTATCTCTAAACCGACTACTACAACTCATGTGTTCAAAGTGATCAAGATGATCAATCTCTTCCAAGACACATTTAGTATTCGCAGTAGTAGGCATTCCCCAAACCCTGGCTAGTCTACGACCGATGATAAGCTCCACCTCGACTTGTAGAAGATTGGCCAGATGACGTTAAGTACTAGCAAGAATGTCACGAGCGTCAGTCCTCGCGACATTGGACACGCAAGGAACACCAGTCATTAGACAGAGGATCAATGTCAGTGTAGGAGGTTTAGTACTAGACAGTATACCTAGATCTAGGTCCAATGGTGCCAAAGCTCACACCGGTCTTCTTCAAGTAGCTCTTTCTCCTTCGCAAACAAACTTAGTTGAACCATAGACAATGTGAAGAACTTCGAAGCAGGGACAACTCTACCATACTTAAATCATTACACAAGCGATCACAGATCTGGTTGGTTGATGGTACAAACGTCAATGTAAATATAAATGTAAATGTAAATGTAGCTGAATGCTAATCTATTTCGGACTCTGAAGGGCGTTGAGTCAAGCTTTGGCATCGTGACACGGTACATTTAGTACCGATGGGGCGCTTACATATGTCATTCTCGATGCCCGGGTTAGGCAGTAAGGCGAGGGGACTTCGGATCTCAAGTCAACCTTTACACGCATCAATTCTCTCAATAACGTTGTTGCCAGGTCAGTCTATCCCGCTCCAACGGATATTAGCCCAAGTAACCTTTGTCCATTTTTGAGACATTTCTTACATCTTAATGAACAATGACGTATTACGAACTGTATCGCAGTCTTCGAATGCCATTTTTCTAATCAAAGATACTCCGGAGCTACGTGTTTCCCCGTAACATCTATTCGCTCGAGTTTCCGAGCCCATAGCATTAGGAATACGCGACATCTTAAACGCATCAACTTCGTGCTTCTGTCAAGTTGCAATTTCACTTATCGCTTAACAAAGGACGGCTTCGTAACAAAATCACGATAAATTCATCATGGATTCAATTCTAGGCCAACTACATACTCTGGTACCGCGGGCCGATAACGCAGGCCGCTACAGAATTCTTGATGGGATTCGCGAGCTCCAACTTCAGCTCGAAACACCTCACGATACCCTCTCTCGCCTCTCAGGCCTGGTAAATAATATAGCCTGTACTCTCTTTGACCCTGCTAATCGACAACAGCACCTCGAACTTGCAGTTGCTCGTATTGGCGCTGATCTTGGGGTTTTCAAAATCCTCAAGGAGAGTGAGCAGCCTCTAAGTACTATGGCGCTGTCCGAAGCAACGAATGCTGCGCCGCTCGTACTGGGCTAGTCCACTAAAATCATAAGAACACGCATATTGCTAATGGTTGGTGCGTAGGTCGCCTTTTGCGTTATCTTGCGTCAGTGGGCATGATTCGGGAGGTAGCTCGGGATAGCTTTGCTGCTAATGCCATCACCAAGACCTTGGCGCAGTCTGGCTACGAGGGTGGCATTCGTCACTTTTTTGACAACGTTGGCCCTGTTCTCCAAGCCTTCCCAGAGTTTCTGTCCGAGACCAAATATCAAGATGTGAGCAACGCCACCAACTCAGCTTTCTAAAAGGCATTCTCTACGGATCTACCAGCTTTCATGTGGTTGCCTACCCAGCTGGAGCGTTTCCCACCACTTCAACAAGTGATGACGGTCCAAGGCGCCAGCGGTGTGCCATGGTTCTTTGTATTTCCTTTCGAGAAGGAGCTTGGAAGCTTCACTGGCGCCCATACTTTTGTTGATGTTGGTGGCGGCTTCGGTCATCAGAGCCTCGCACTGCTGGCTCACGGCCTTTCCAGCACTCCATGGCAAGATCGTCCTGGAAGATCTGCCACAGACTTTTGAACAGCTGCCTTTCAAACTCGATGGAATTGAGCCAAAGCCACACAATTTCTTCGAAGCTCAGCCTATAAAGGGTGCTCGCTTCTACTATCTACGCAATATTCTGCATGACTGGCCTGATGAAAAGTGTGTTGCTATACTATATCAGCTTATAAACGCCTCTAGGCCGGATTCACAGATACTGATTGATGAGATGGTGCTTCCAGATGGTGGTGTATCATGGGAGGCCACCACTATTGATTTGACCTTGATGGCTACTTTTGGTTCGCGCGAGAGAACTACCGCACAGTGGCATGCATTACTTGACACAGCGGGTTTGAAAGTCCTACGCATTGATACCTACCATGATCGTCGTCGAGACTCTATCATTCAAGCTATTGCTAAATGAAGGAGCAGTACATGCTTCGTCATTTGGCGGCAAGTGCGAATTAACAACCTATTCGCGTCACAACGACTATTGCCTATTTTTTCATTTTCGCGAAGTTTCCTGTTTTAGCTTTGTTTTATAAACATTTAATAGTCAATCATCAAATCCTTTATCTCATATAGCGTTTTTCCATTTTGGCGTCAGCTATACCTAATCAGAGCATCGCGACCTATTTTCGGCTCAAATGATGCTAAAACCATTGAGAAAAATTTAGACCTCACCATGTGGCTTTGAGAGAGTCCATTGGATGCTCTCAGCTATTCTACGTGACACGGTGCACCTGATTGGAGCTAAATAAAATGCCACGAAGCACGTAATTACATTAGCTAAATTACTATGTTCTGATCCACCACTGTGGTTGTTAACAAGCAAGAAGCTCTCAATGCCTTAGACCTCCTTCAGATTAGTAGTGGGATTTCGTGCTTGTAATGTCTTATCGATGTTTGTGTATTTTGTTTGAGGAGTTTGGTATGCATACACCAGTCTTTGCAAATGCAACACATCGCTGTAAATCCACGAGCGGTGTTTTTCTTCAACGCCACTGGAGAATCAAGTAACGAAGTTAACTAGTGCATTCAGGAAAAGAGCTGCTATAGTGTCACGAGAGTAGCGAAGTGATCAGGTCAGGTACAACAATAGTAGTCTTGATAGTAGCTAGCATACAAGACTAAAGCTCGAAGAGGGTATTAAGAAACAGGTGTGAAGTATGTACGGGTGTTGTATGCTATCCCTTTTAGTGATTATTTCAACTCCGTGACTTATAATCTATATAGCAACTTTTCTGGATAATTTAGTACTGCAATAAGACATGCGAGATTAAAAAGTCAGAATCTCAAAGGGGGAATCAAATCTAAATACAGGTACCAACAAGAGATAGTTACAGATCATGTGATATGGGGGTATAGGTAGCCCTTGGCCCGCCCCTTGGATTGCAAGGTGCCAGGGAACCTTTTACCGTAGCAGATCATTGCTACATTGAATAGAATTCCAAACCATTGATCACAAGTTCTTGTGACAAGGAATAGTCGGATAAATCTCATGCTAGCCAGGCTGCAGCCACGGTAGCTACAATAACACCGAAAAATACCGAATGAGATGAGAATATCTTGGAAACTCCGCTGCCATCAATCATGGTGTCGAGGGACGCCCTAGAAGGTCCGACAACCTTGAGACACGACAAGGATGCGTCTGCTTCGGTAACAATGCTTTGATTCCCCGTTGGAAAGAAGAGAGTCAAAATGGGCGTGATGGCGTACAATGCTGCCTCTCCCTCGTCGACTGAGAGGCTTCCCTATGGGCGAAAGCCGTGTTAGTCTGTATCATGGGACGTGGGATGTTTCAGAGAAGTGGTGGAGGAGCAGTAGCATTCTACCACATGGGAATATGATGTTCGTACATTTGTCTGATACTCGCTCTCGAGAGTCAGCTGGTATTCCTTTGGCAGGACTGGCCAGCATGTAGAGGAGGAGTTCTTGTCACCGGATAGCGGCTGGGGTGCTCCATTTCCTGAGAGTACTGCCATTTGTAAGATTGAGTTAGCACGAAGGGGCCGAGGGAGATACTGGGTGGAGATTTACCAGTAGAGGTGAGATTGGTCCAGGATCCCTTCGAGATGGACAGACACGCATCATCCATGTTCTTGTCCAAATCATCCTGTAACTTGGCACATGCCTCTTCACTGGAAGGGGTATCGTTTCCGAAGCTGTCGAGCAGCTTCTTTGCGCGGTCGAGTAGAGCAGATACACAGTCAGATCCCATCGCATCGGAACACGTCCCCTGGGCAGTGTCTTTATTGGCATCGACCTTGTCGAAAGAGAGTGCAGCCTCAACGCCGTGAAGTAGCACGGCACAGGCGCCAGTATTTCCCAAATCAAGGTCTGACGACGTGCCGAGGTAGAAGGCGCTGTGGAACGTCCGGCCATTGTCTGGAGTATCGGTGATGTTGAAGCCCTTGGTCCATGATACCTTGCCCTTGAGGTCCTTGTTATCAGTAGGAATGCGAGTGAGCCCGACATAAGGGAATGAGCTGTCGGCCACAGTGCAATTGTCATTTGCGCCGTCTGCGGGACATTCTAATTCGACGCAGCCAACAATGGTCTGGTTAAGTTCTTGAGCGCGCGCATAAGCGACCGACAGCGCCAGTATGATAGAGAGATGCTTCATGTTTAATTGATAGACCAGAAACCGGTAGCAACCGAACTAAAAACAATTTTAAATAGTTAGCGGTACTAAGAGGTGAAGAAGTCTCAGGTGGGTTGGGCTACTTCTGCGTGTTTAAAAAAGATAGAGGAAAGATCAAGCTCAGTCTTCAAGTTGCAGTATCTTCCTTTTTACAAAGAGACTCGGTTTGTACCACTCTAGGTGTTATGCCAGTTGGGAGTAGTTTCTGGTACCTATTATTAGGTAGATGGTAGACCCGGTCGAAGGCTACCGCCAAGCGTGCTGTTGTGTCATAATAGCACTGCCACTGCCACTACTCATTACCAACAGCGACAAACTGTTTCATCCTTTCAGCATTGGTGCCCTGATTCTAAGTATTGAGCCGTGGAGCGGTAGCATGGCGTAAATGACGGCTGCATGCTGTCTGTTGGGGGCGTTGCTTAGGTACCTAATCTAATATGGGTCGCTGTGCTGTAACGCTATATTTAAATATAGGTCGGGTGTGATGGATGCAAGAAAGGTAGGAGGTCTAGACACCTAGTTTTACCTATTGTTAGAAGCTGATATTCTAATAAAGAAGAAAATAAAAGAAACGTAAGAAGTACAAGAATCTACACCTATTTGTATAGCTTTTATGTGCAGCTACAAGTATTTACGACTACCAACAAACCTTAGTGAATACTGCAGTCCACGCATATAAACTATAATGTTAAAAAATTTTAATAGTAATATAGCTACTGCTATAACTCTTTATTAATTAAACGGATAATAAAACTTTGTACGAGCGGCGGACAAAGCAAAAAGGGAGCCAGCTGGTTAACTACCTGGAAAGATTGTTGTGGACGGGCTGTCTTTGCCTACCTAGGTACCTATATAGTGGAGTTCTTCGGCAGGAAATATCGGGACGGGGTGGGCTGGCTTCGGCGACGGGGGAGGCAGGCTACCTTAGTTACATTGTAGTCAGGCTATCAAGGCCATACAGGCCACCAGGCAAACTATAGTTACAGCCAGGCAGGCTATACAGACCGCCAAGCAAGCCATAGTTACAGCAAGGCAAGCTATACAGGCCACACATCAAAAGCGTCATACAGCTGAGACGATTTTCAAAAACCGTAAGCATCTTGGTGACCGTCTCCGCTGACCCCTTTTCGATATTGTCAATTTATGGCAGGGGCGTCGCCTAATTACTGTCAGCTCAACTAATCCGGCCACGAACTATTCTGTGCCTGCACGCTGTGGGATTTGTTAAATATCATCATCACATGGGTTACATTTTGCGTAGTGAGGATCAAGCCAAGATTAAGGATGGCGACGGCAAGTTCGCGAAGGATACAATTCCCCCTGACGGAAATTGCGAGAAATCCCATTTTGGCCAGATGTTGCGGTGAGTTGCCGTCAATCAGAGGTAGTTACAGTACTAGGTAGTCACCATCAAACTACCAATCGTCTGTGTCGTTGCGGCTCGTCTGGGCTTCTGCTGGTCTCATACTAGGAGAGCAGCCTCGTGGGGTGGTTGAGGCCGAGAGCCTTCGATCGTCCAGTATAAGTAAACCTGGTTCTCGCTCGTTATCCAAGTCCAGTTAACCCAGGAGCAGCAACAGTCTCTAGTTTGTCGCCGACATTTCTCATTCCTTCACTTGAGTGCCACGAATACCTTGTTGTACTCATTCGTTAAAAGTCACACGCTTGTTAATTTGTAGAGATATTCTATACGTCCCCCAATAACGTACCCTCATTTCTTTGCTTAAGTACCACACCGACTTGTCACAATGGCTGCTATTGTTGAAGCTATTGGCCTAGTGTCTGGAGTACTCGGTATCATCCAGTTCGGCCTCGACAACTTCTCCTCGGATGACTCTGAAGGGTCCACCGTTAGAATCACCGTGGGCCTTGATTTCGATGATGGCCTCAGCAACTCGGGAGGAGACCTTCCTGATATTCGCCTCTTCAACGAGGTTGGTGGCTTTCTGGGCATCAAGGTAGATCCCGGCAAAGTCGACTCAGGCAAATTCTCGGATATTACCGTCGAACACGAGGACGACGCCGGCGATCAGGCCACTTATACGCTCTTCACGGCCAACGACGACGCCATCTGCATTGCAACCGCTTCTATCACTTGGCCGAGTGGCGACAAGTACGCTTGGGTTGGCGACTGGGGTCGCCAATGCGGTGGCTCGTGGTATTATTCCAACGTCTACGTTGGCGCATCCCAATACACGCCCGATTGTCTGTGGATCGACGCCAATAATGAACAGCCTCAAACGGGCTTCCAGGTCCACTGGCCCGAGTTTGTAAACAAGGGCGATTCGATGATCCCTGTTACCCCCGAGGACCAAGCTGCTAGAATCGACTATCTCTGCAACGCGGGGCCGCCGTTTAAATTGCGCAGTCAACCCGATACCGACCCTCACGATATTACCTACTGGGTCCCTCATACCCGCCGGTCTTCTGGACCAGATGAACGAGATGTCACCGCTACATCTTATGGTCCATCCAAACACGCCGTCTCTGCCAAGTTCCGCCGTAATAACCCACGAATAAACGGCACAACAGTCCATGACATGATCGGTATGAGCCTTGTAATGGGCGACAACGATATTCAAACGGCCACGGACTTATGTGGTAGCGAAACCTCTTATGGTCCGGATTTCGTCAATGTGAAAACGGGTCTGTTTTGCCGGATGTCGGATAAGACTCTCTGGCCTATCTGCAACGGCACTAACGTAACTAACAACTGCTTTAACGTCAATTCGCAGCAGCTCATCATCAACGGACTTGCGGCCCGAGGTGAACCATATAAAAAGGTCATCGACTGGACCTCGAGTCAGTAAGGGGCAACTCTCAGCCGCGTTCTACCACCTTGTACACTTGTATTTTAAGTTTTGGTACGAACCACAATTGGATTCTTTTTGTACCCTACGGTTTTTCGAATTCCTTGTATTTATTTAATAAAACGAGCTTTTCATCCTTGCACATTTCTGGTGGAAATGCGAGGAAAGGCAGTAAGGCGTAAACATATTCTTCTAAGCCGCTTTTCTTTTTGGCATGCTTGCTAGACATGATAGCTCTTAGACCCGATATGTATAGGTAGCTCAAGCATTTGACCTAATCAGGATTATAAATAAATGAAAGACAAGAAGTGTTCTATACGTACTTCACTAGCCTACCCTTTTTGAGGGAGCCGGGGAGGGGACCAACTCTTGCATATCTTTGTGCTGCCTCCTTTTCCACGAGTCGCTGACCATCAACAAAAGATGGAATATATCATAACTTTGGTGACGTAGCTGGAGCCGTGATTTCAAATCCAAGCTCGTCGGATCAGGAGTCGTATGTCAAAACATGTCACAGGGACCCAAGGGACTGGGACTAGGTCTGAGCCTCTAGCGAACTGCATAATATTCGTATGCATATTCGTGACTCTGTAAATAATCATATGATCGGGTAGCAGAGCCTATGAATAGCGAAGGCCTCCCGTCTCCTCCCGTATGTTCTGATCTATCCAAGACCGCAATACGAGAGTGCGAGGGCAAGGGGAAGCCAGGTGGTTGGCTTAGGTGAAGCTATTCGCATATATAGCTTGGAGATCGCCCGCCTGGCTGAATAGGAGGACTAGAGCTCCAGAGCCCCCTTGATGGCTTAGATGATTATTAGTTAATTTGAACACCCTTCCGAGCCCTCGAACAAAGCCCTTGTAACAACAAGTTAGTCTAAATTGGTGGCTAAAACTAGTTTATTCTCATACCATGCCAAAACAAACTACTCCTATCTAGCGGTCCTCGGGCTGGATATGTGTCGAGTCGGCAGTAGTAGAGTCGTCGGAGTCCCGGGTCACAGCAAATGGCGGTGTTAATACGCGTCCAGATAACGACGTTTCGCTGACTGGGTAATCTCGCTCGGGCAAATACATTTCCGCTCTCGCTGTTGTAACAAAATCGCAAGTTTCTACCCGGATTTCGAGTTCAGATCATTGCTGAAAGGAGAGGATCCCAGTTAACATTAACGAAGTTGGCCGTAAGGTTGCTAAGTTGCTACGGTCAAACAATCACGCAGGTGTGGCAGTGCAATACAATGTAGGTAGATAGCGTGAACACGGCAGCTCATAGGGTCAACTACTGCGAAAGCTGATCATGTAGTTATCAACCAACTAACCACCAGTCAGGCCTAAATATGCAGGCTGTGCTTTTGCATAGGAGATCCCCTCAAGTCAAATGCGGTGGCTGTGTTTCTCAAGGGAGCTGCAGCTGTTCGCGGGGCTCTCAATCGCACTGCCTCATCACCGCCTCTTTAACATCGCTTCCAGTTTAGGTTTTCACCGAGGGAGGCAAAATGTTAGATACTTTTCTCTCCATTGCATCGACTCTGTATCAACCCCAGCAAGGCAAACTATGCGGACGGCGTTTGAGGAGCTGGCCAAGACTATTGCTCCCAGGGATTCCCAAAATTATTATCAAGCTGATCTCCAATGTGGCGGGAATGAGGCTCTTCGCATTGAACACCAGCTTTCTGCGCGACAGTCGCTCCGCAATATGCGACGCTTAGAACCTTTCTTCAATGGACCAGAGCACTACTCTAAAGCTATTGATGGTTTATGTAACGGAACTCTTTTTCTTTCATGGATATGGGCCCCTATCACTCTTATCTTTCGCATCGCCTTAGACTTTATCACGGCCTTTGAGCAAATAATTAAGTATCGCCGTCTCGTTGCAGCGTACCGAGTTTCTAGGTAGCACCTTTGTCGGCGATCGAGATTTCCAACAGACGCTAGCAGTTTTTTATGCTGATATTCTCCAGTTTCACAAGCATGCTGATAAATGTGTCCAAGGAAGCAGTGAAAGACCACATCCCATGATAATGATCAAGATGCCTAACAGTTTACAAGTTGGAAGATTTTGTTACTCTCTTCTTGGGGCCGTTTTCATAGACGTTTAGACAATATTCTCGAAGACATGGTGCATCACGAAGCTTTGATTGATCTCGAGGCGAACGCACGCAAAGTTGCCGAGGCTAGACAGATGCGCCAAGACATACGAATCTAGAGAGAGAAAATCTTAGAGCAGCTTAAAAAAGCCGAAGAAAAAACCAGGCTATAAAGCAGTATTAGCCTATCACGCCTTGGCTAAAGACTGAAGAATCAGAAGTTATTGTCAACCTGAATGACTTTCCTGGAGTCTCTGTTGGGGAGTTTGCATTGTTTAAAGCCAACTTGGGAATTCGGCATTCACATGTCGACTCAGTTCTTGCCCACGAGCCACGGTGGGCTTTGCGTCAGAAAAAGCCCGTCAAGAGCATGAAATAGCCCATAAAAGACAACTCAAATGCATGTTCCCCAACTGCCAGTATCCTCCTTTCTAGTCGGCCCAGGCACTGAAGACTCATGGAGATAAATATCACATAGCGCCGCACGCAGGCAAAGTAATATCTCGTTTGACGGACAAATAACTTAGCCAAACAAGGTAAAATAACAGTTTTAAAATTACTTCAAAACAAGATAAAGATTTCTCGTGCTTACAAGTACTTAAGAGTTACATGCAAATACTTTTCTTTATTTTCTTTCCATTTCTTTTACAGGATATGATGTAGATTTCCGTTGTAGACTTCTTATTGATAGCCTTCGCCACAGCTTGTCACCTAGCCACACCTCGCCACAAAGACCTTGGGTCGTTCAACCTCCCTAATTTCAAATTCCACTTATTTGGTATATTTAATCGATAAGCGAACCGGCCAAACAAGTCAAAACGACCAAATCAAGGCAAAACAACTACTATCACAAGTCCAACTCAGCGCAGAAGTCAATTCGCACGTCCAACTACCCAAAACAACTTTGGCAAATCTCTAGACGCCCATTCCAAGGGAATACTATGGCAGAAGAGAACAGAAAAGAATTGTTAAGTAATGCCGGCTCAGAACAACAGGCGAATTCTGGGAGGATACCACCAGAAGAATTAGACGAGTTGTACCGCAAGTGGGATGATAATGAGAAGATGAAGAAGCTTGTCGAAGGGACACGGGATTTATTTAAACCGGACAGCCCGCCCTCTGGTGAGTTAAGACAAATAAATGCTAGCCCGCTCGCTAAATTGGTAGACTCTTCAAATACAATCTCCGCCGAGCCTGCCGCAGAGCAGTCACATTCAACTATAAACACGACCGGCCAGAACCATCCGGGAGACATGGAACGTAGGTGGACAACCGGTAGAGTTTTGATTGCCAGTCGACACTAGCTAACCCTTTGGTAGTCACTCCCAAAGAGATGAAATACTACACGAATATCATCGATGCCCTTCTCAGGGCATCCGATCTCACAACAGTATCGCAAAGGATTATTCGCCGAGACCTAGAACAAGCACTCGGGGATAAGGATTTGAGCGCGCAAAAAGTAGGTGTTCCTTTTACTTAGACTTTTCATTACTTTTTAGTTTAACTTTCTCGTCTTGTGAAACTCTTCATGCGTGAGTTTATCTAATACTCGGTATGCTAGCTTGCGATTAATTCCCTGATAGGAGAGCGTTTCAATCGCATCAATTATAAACTTGAAACGTCAAACCCAGAGACTCGAGGCACCTAGATCGGCCCTTAACTCTAAGGTTTTAGTTCATGAATGTTTAATCTTAGCAAATTTAGCCGAATATTGGCTCTGTCGACGCGGTTGCATGGAAGATGATGTGGCTGTGGTAGATAGACGAGGGGCTAGTATCTCCAGTGTTGGAACTCCTGTGTATTTGTTGTTTCTCTGTGATCATATGACATGTATAGAGTTGAATTATTTATATCTGCAGCTAAAAGGCCGAGTATTCAATATTGCAACTCTGATACTAGTAAAACAGGTGTTATGAGCTCTGATTTACGTTCGTATCGGCAACGCTGACGCCCATGTGCAGAACGATACATTATAGTTCGATCTCTTCTACAATACCTAATTTTCTTGAGCAACCGTTTTTACCATGTGTGGAATACTTCACGTCCTCGTGCCCTTTTCTCTCCAATATCTCCCCGTCGGCAATTCCAGAACATATGATGGAGCTTCTTGCGGTCGGTTGAATTGACACTGCGCGAGGGGCAGTTGGGTCTTCAGCATCATCAGCTCCGGGTTTCGTGGCTACACGTTGTAGTATTCACAACCCAGACCAACCTGTTGCCGCCCGCAGGAAATCCGATCTTGTCTGGTCCCCTGTTAGTACGATAAAACAATCTACAGTAGGTAACGGTTAGATCGGTGGTCCGGTGGGTCTGCCCCAGTGGGGGGCGGGCGGGGGGGGGGGGGCGGGC